>JAUBNQ010000020.1:6706262-6729418 GCA_032353495.1 Ctenopoma kingsleyae | reverse complement strand
GTACATGCGCTAATACTGGCGGGCCAGCTCTAGTAGTCATTTGGTATTGCCTCGCGGGCCAAATATAATTACACTGCGGGCCAAATTTGGCCTGCGGCCCCGAGTTTGACACCTATGCTGTACAGCAAGCTTGTAAATTCGATTTACCTCTGTTGTACTGAACTGAGTCTAACTATCTAAATGACCAGAAACCACCAGGGCAAAATGTGAACATTTTTATTTTAATTTATTTGTTCACGAATGATTTATGTGAGGTGAACCTTTGCATGGAGGGAAAGAATAATCTGTTATATGATTTAAAAACTAACATAAGAGGAGTTCATCTGAAAATGCTGTTACCAAATATCAGGAAATGATTCCATCATCTTTTACTTCAGTATTATGTGCCAACATAGAGGAAAATAAGAACAAGCCCAGGTTCCTTTCAAAGCAGTGTAGCCGGGCTGACAAAAAGTCATAGCTCTGTGGAACCTAGTTTTCCCTCAACTCTCAGCTGCATCTCACTTCGCTGCATTCAGCACAATAGATCACAACATTTTATTACAAAGACTGGAAGATGTCACAGGGATACAAGGACCAGCGCTAGGTTGGTTTAAACATTCCATAAATTTTCATTGCTACACATGACCCCCAGCTATATTTATCTATGAAACCAGATGAAACAAATCAATTAGTCAAACTTCAAGCATGTTTAAAAGGCATAAAGGCCTGTATGTCTTTTCACTCAACCTTTTACTTCTAATTTCAGACAACACAGAGATTATATGTATGTGGTTTATGGGCATAAAAATCTCAGAGATATGCCATCTAATCATATTGTTTCTCTAGATTGGACAGTATTGACCTCTAGTACGACTGTGAGAAACCTTGGAGTTATTTTTGACCAGGATATTTCCTTTTCCTTTCATATAAAAGGAATCTCTAGAACTACCTTCTTCCACCTGAAGAAAAATGCTGAAAAACTAATCCACACATTTGTTTCTTCTACACTGGACTACTGCTACAACTCCCCACTAAGAGAACTTTTTAAAAGGCCTCCAGTCAATCCACAATGCTACAGCTAATGACTGGAATTAGCAAGAGAGATCATATTTCTCCTACATTAACTTCTTTTCATTGGCTCCCTGTAAAATATAGAATAGAGTTTAAAATCCTTCTCCTCACTTATAAAGCACTAAATGATCAGGTCCCATCATATCTTAAAAACCTCATATAACCATATTATCCCAGCACAGCACTTTGCTCCCAGAGTGCTGGTCTACTCGTGGTTTCTAGAGTTTCCAGATGTAGCAGAGATGTATAAAGTACACAAACTCAATACTCAAGTAAAAGTGCAAGTATTTGCCTAGTAAAATACTCCACTACAAGTAGAAGTACCCTTTAATTTTTCTACGCAAGTAAAAGTACTAAAAAACATGCAAGTAAAGTTAAAGTAAAGTTAAAGTACAGAAGTAAAAGTGTATTTTAACACTACAGAATTTGATGCTGGTGAAAACATAAATGTAGAAGTTTAGTCCAGATTTGTTCAACTAATTCTCAAAGGTGAAAATTATGGTAAAAATGTATTGTTACCTACAGACTGTGGAACAGAAACAGAAGTTGGTGAAGGTGGAGCTGATTTAAACACCTTATATAGTGACAGGAAGTTAATTCACATATGATACATCAGCCTTTTACTAATAATGATTTTTATGATAATCTAATCATGCAAAAAGGAACTAGTAACTGATGATGTTAAAATGAATGTAGTGGAGTAAAATTACAATATTTTCCTCTGGTTTGTAGTGGAGTAAAAGTAAAAGTAACATAAAATGGAACTACAAGTACAAGTAGCTCTAAACTGTGCTCAAGTACAGTACTTGAGTAAATGTACTTAGTTACTTACCACCTCTGAGATGTAGAATGGGAGGCAGAGCCTTTAGCTATCAAGCTCCTCTCCTAACCAGCTCAATTCAGCAATCCAGGCTTAATACTTTCCTCTTTGCTAACGTTTATAGTTACACCTGGTTCAGATGACTCTAAACTACCAGTGAAGAAGCAAAACTAAAATCTCTCCATGATAATCAACTTGATATACTGGGGGAAAAAAATCTTCTCCAGAGGAAATTATATTTGGCTGAAAATAAAAATGTAGCAACAGCTTTGATAATGCTGGACACATCTTGATCACAGCATGATTTTACTGAAGAAAAGCAGATACAGAAGATTTTAATAATGAAGTTACCCCTGCTGTGCAATGTGCATAAATTGCACATCTCCTCTCAATCTGGAGAAATTTGTAGTGATATTTAATTAAGTCAGATTCAACATGCAAAGAAAATCACAGATGAAAAAGTGGAAGTAAAAGTGGGGCATGTGGAGTCCCCCTGGAGAGTTAAGAGGCCCTAGGCCACCACAGATCTTTGAACCAGCTCTGCCTAAACTTATTTGAATCATACCCTTAGAGGTGGCACATTATAAAATACTCATAAATCATTTTTGTAACAGTCAAAGAGGTAATTTGAAAGCTAAAAAAGCTAAAAACTGTTTTGTCATTTATGTATGAGGACTTATTGGCTAAGAATGCTACATGAACTCTTCCTGAGTCTATGAACTATGCCTAAATATAGAACCGATTACTCATTACATGCATAATCCACAAACAGGACAGATCTTTGGGCCAGGCTGGGCTTGTCCCCTGAGGTCTATGAGCTCTCCCGCTTTATGCATCCTATACTTCGGCCTCTGAATAGCCTACAGACTCTCATTGTTTTACTGCTATTGCACGGAAAGTTTTGGAGGTATTGGAAGTCTGGAAGTGACTGATTTACCTGGACAAAAGTTCCACTGAGTTGAAAAGCATGTATACTTCCTTTGAACTTCAAATAAATGTGTGTTTATGTGTACGTTCTGCGCAGGAGGGCCAGTTTCTTTGTTTCTTTCCGAACAGCCTTAACTGATGAAACCCACCATGTCACTATTACACTATTACACTGTGTTTTTGCTGCAACACCTCAGCATTGTCATGATGACCCAGAGGGAGTATTACACCATGCCTGTCAAAATATAATTGGCAGTTCCTAAAGAGCCACAGGAGATGCTTTAGTCTAACGCTGCTGTGGTCAGGACCAGAGGTTATTCTGTGCAGAGGTGAATCTTACGGTGTGGGACGTACTGAAAGCTTACTATGTTTGAGTATGCCAATCCAAATAAAATGTGCTGTATATAGGTACAAACTGAAGAGGAAAATACACACCCTTCATCCTTATGTGCATCTCAACAGTTCCTGTTTTTTGCGACCAACTATATAGTGTTTCACTAATACACAAACACAAATACAACACTCCATTGCCAAGCAAAGGAGGAAGGAGTGCTGCTGAGAACCTTTAAACAAAAAGACATTTTTAGAAAGGTCCTCTTAAGCAAGGAAACAAAGGGAGGAAGTGACATGACGTTGCACAGGAGGGAATCTCAGGGTCACTGGTGGCATGACAGACACGCCTATGGAACAGTCTCACCCATACACATTCTCATTTCACACACACACACACACACACAGTCAAGTGATAAACATAGTCAAGGTCCTCTACGCTACTCTTGAAATAGCCATTTCCTCATCTCCCAACTTATTTGCTGATATTAGAATCATAAGGATGTTTTGTATCCACATTCTCTTCAGTAGAGTCCACAAGAAATCCACTGTTTTATCAAGGGATGTTTTGATTATCTGTCCTCTAAATCTGTGATCAAACAGTGATGTAACACTGAGGAAACATTATGTTCCTCAGACCGGCAGACTGAGGTCAGTCAAATAATGTGGTGTCACTGGCACATTTAAACCTGGAAATTATTATAATGCATACAGCTGTAGCTTGCTCAGCTGAGCTACACCCTCTTTGCAACATGTTTCACTCCAAATGATAATATGATACCGCTTTGTTTACAGGAAGTATTTTCCGAACAACACAATTATTGTACTTCCCCTGCATCTAAACATAGTGCTGGACAACACCAGCAGTCAAGAATAGAACAGAATAGAAGTCTAAACTTCTGCAAATGCTAGTTGTTAAACATAAACTGCAGATTGAACATGCCGCACTCTAACCCAAATACACATCCACACATGCACACTACTTAAAGAAATAGTTTGACATTTTGGAAATCATTAGATGAGAAGATAATTAATACAGTGCTTTTATTGGTATGTTAAGTATGAAGCTTCCACCAGCCTTTGTTTACCTAGACTGATACTATCCAATGGTAATGAAAGCCAGCACCAGTGTTTCTATTATTTTGTCCACCCCATTAAAATCACCTTTCTCTATAATACAGCACAGCAGTACAACAATATTAATGCCCATATGTAATTCCTGTATTTGTTTCTCCTTCCCAAACATTTAAATGTAATAAGGAATATTACTCCTTTCTGCAGTTGCAGAGTTAGCTAAAGATCCCTACAGATGCCTGTCCATTGTTCTAGGACTGACTTTGAAAAATTGTCAATCTGTCCGCTCTCTCTTCTTGAGAGAGTGATGCTTGACATGGAGATGAGGACAGGCTACAGGCTTTCTCTTTCTCTCATATGTGCACGAGCACAAACACACACACACACACACACACCTTAAACATCTGGTATATGTTAGATCTGTTACAGAGTGTATGAATCTCTAAACCAGAGGGGGTAAAACCATCAATCATGCCTACACCTCTTTTTTTCTCTCTTCATGACACTTGAGAGTACTAAGGGGAAAACATGTTATTCCTGCTTACTAGCAACAGTAAAGGTAAAGCTGATTCAAAATAGAAAAAACTGAGGAGTCACATGCTGATTAGTCACACACCGAGTCTAAATCACAACAAGGGATTGTCCTCATCAACAGGATAACCTGAGATAATCAGGGTAAGCTGGCCTCTAGTCTGAGGGGTAAATAAGGAGATTTAGTTACATGTAATTTGCAAAGGGCAATATAACTGCTTCTGGGGAATAAGCACTACCTCACCATGACGCATGTGTTGCACAGAGCTAACAACATTTCCTCATTGATCCAAAAGTAAGACCATGCTCTTACTAATTTAATATGTGGACAGTTCCTCTATGTAATGGTAGACTGAGGTTTGATAGGATAATGAAGACTTGGAGACAGGGAGGAGGGTGTTAAACTTAATAAACAACTACTGTAGTGGGAGAGCGGAACCAGGATCCACATTTGTGATCACTCCTCTACGGAAATAACAACTCAGTTGTTTTCTTTGAGTTTCAAACTCCCAATCAATATGGGTTGCTTAATGTCACAGTCATGTTGTCTGTCTTTGTCATAGGCATGGCTGTGTAAAGCCTGTTCACTGGCTAACGTGCTTGATGATGCCAGCTATCTGTCCTGTTTGATCAGTTGTGTGTGAAGCATGCTTTTCTATGACTACAGTTATTCTATTCCATCCAATTTTTAAAGTTTCATTTTATATGACTCTGACTCGTGTCCACAGCATTTCCATTTTCTTAGCGATGACAGCTCTGCCCACAGTGAGACAAATGAACAAAACTTTTCTTCATTACTGTCAACAACAACAAACACATGCACCACAGGCAACATCTGGTAAGGAGTGGGACGGGCACACCCATGAGACCTAATCCTCATTTTATGGTTTCGACAATGTCCGACAAAGTCAACATAAATACAGGTTAATGGGGGTTCTGGGATGCTGGAACACACTGTTAAGCATCTAATGTGCTGTGGGACCAATTCAGCAAAAGACCCTGTAGAGCAAGATAAGCAAGTCTGCTGGACACACAAGTGAGTGGGCCATGGCATTCACAAGAAACCTAACAATGAAACTGCTGGGTCTAGTGAACTATACAATATAAATATGAGGCTCTCACTTTGTGTTGCTGGAACTGTATGAACCAAAGTAGCAGGTGAGTATGGAGACCTGCTGCCTTGCACTCATGTTGTGAAAATAGGGACCATAAGGTCTGGTCAAGCAGCTGGGTATCTGGTCTTTGCTTGTGGGGGGTAGGACTCAAAGCCATAGGTCAGGGTTAAACAACTGTGTCACCTGCTAAGGGCTCAGTAGATTTGTGAAGTATTAAAAGCTGGCTTAGATAGGAATGCCTATGTTACTTTTGCCACATTTCACCATGTACGTGTATGTTGACAGCTCCACTGAACCCACGTGTGAACTCAAAGTCAGAATGAGTCAGATGCTGGTTCAGTCTTGCAGGGACACAGACTGACATATAGTATTTTCATTGTTTTATTTTGGTCATGTATTCTCAACCCAAATCCTTGTGCAAGATGTTAAATTTCTGATGTGAAAATGTTTCACAGTCATTAAAAGTACACTGAGAAAGTTGGTGTGGGAGAGCACAAAGAGACAAAAGAACTGCCTGATGTTTTTGGCAGACTAAGATTGACATCATGACTTGAGCACACAGTTACTGTAGCAGCTACAGACTAACATACACAACAGAACTGGCCAGGTAGCCCAGCTGAGCCAGGTGCAGTTATGTTTATGTTCTCTGAGTAATTATGGCAAATATTATTTCAGCCTTCCACCCTTGACTTTGCTTTGCTGATGCTTAGCTTGGACAACTGGCCAAAGCTCGTGAGTAGGATCAGTTGAGAAAGGGAGAGCGATCCTCAGAGTCTCAGCGTCTTGGTACAGTTTGTCCCTGGGCTTCCACTCACCCTCAATGGGAAGTCAAACCATGTCTAATTCAATATTCTGTTGATTTTCTCTCACAGCACTCACAGGTAACACGAAGCAGAATGTTTTCTTGTCCTCATTTGTTGCCTTGGTTTTCAGTGAGAAATAGACATCTGCAAGATGGTTATGTTACAAATAAGAAACTCTATGTTGGCCTTTTTTTTAAGTCAAAATTGTTTAAAGAGACAAGAGAAAACATAAATCAATTAGTGTAGGAATAGTAAAAGAAAATTAGGTCTCTCTATATATGATTTAAAAAGCACCAAAGTGGCAAAGCAAAAAAGTGCAAAAGCAAAATCAGCTTTACTTTTCATTTTTGACACTGGAACAGTAAACATTTGATCTAAAGATGTGAGGCCTCTCCTTGCACTGGCAGGACTAAGAACTGACACCACACATCAAAGGTACGGACGAGGAACCATGCTTCACACTTTCAAAGGGACGTCACACCTTCTAGAGATGACTTACATTATGTGTTTTCAATTCCAGAGATGCAAATGGTATGCAGGCTAGTGATTTAATGACTGAACCAAAATAGCCTAGATAATGACTATATTTAATATGATTTATACACACCTTAGGAATAAATGGCTAAATTGGCTTAGAGTTTTCTGACTATGGGATACATAACTGATGCTATAACGATCACACAAAAAGAAATAAGCTACTCGTGCTATAAAGCCTGTGGTTGTAGAAATGACTGTGTACAACTATGTACAACTTTGCTTTTCTGCCATTGAGGCATGGCCCTCCTGCAATCAGGAATCATCATTTCAAACTACAGTATGTTTGGTATTTGTTATGCATGGAGAATGAGAGCCATGGAACTGAGACAGACAATGCAGTGAAGACGAAAGCTAATGAACAGTTTTATAAAAGTTGTCGTCGAGTGACTATTTGCCAGACCAGAAAATCTTGGCAAATCTGAAGCAAATGAGAGCCTATAAAATGTGTGTCATTCCATGTGTAATTATTGGGAACAGCTAAAATGCTGTTGTAATGTCAGACTTATTTTCTGGCTCTGAATGTCTCAAACTGGGATGGCCTGTAACGCCTTCATACCAAGATGAGTCAACTCCAACCTTTTGTGACTTCCGGACATGTATTACTCATTTTAATGGGCAAAGTCACACATGCTGAAAGGAAAACACAAGCATGGATGCATGTTTACACACCATGCTTAGCTCAAAGGCCATTTCAAGAAAACTCCTAATGTTAGTTGTGAACCAGTGACATTTAATTACTTATAAAACAGGATGTGACTTGTTAAAAGTCCAGTGTACTTTAGTTTTAGCTGCTAAATGTTCAAACATCCTAGTTGCCTGTTAGTTGCTAATTTTGTCCGTCTGACAATGATTGATAGGTACTGAAAGGACTTTTAGCTGTAAACAATGCTCATGAGAGCTGTGAGAGAATACAAAACAGTAATGTTGTGGGTCATAAAACCAAAACAATGAGCTCAAAAATGCCACAATGGTCAGCAGACCTGAGTCTGGTAATGATTCACTGTGGGTTTGGCACTACATGGAACACCTTTCCCATGAGCTGTATTCATATGAATCAATGTAAATATAAAAAATAATATTACGGTGGCTTTGAATCTAAAAAATTGAAAGAATGAGTGTGTGCACATATTTTAAAGACTACATGTTATTTGGCACAGCCATCATTATATCGTAGATTTGAATTGTATTGTGAATGAAACATCTTCCCAGGTGGCACAGCTTGATCCGCACATGTGCACCTACACACTGATGATTCTGGTGCCAAAGAGTCTGAGTGGGGTTCTAGTGGGGGAAAGGGGGGTGGGGGCGTCTAAGAGATGCTGACTCTATTTAGACTTGGTGCTGGATACGCTTCACATGAAAGCAAGATGCTTCACACAGAGTCAAAATGGCAACACAAGCGACAGCAGCACACAGGGAGACACACCGGGACTGAACTGATATTACATTTTAACCAGGATTACACAGGACAGATCTCAGGTGTTGCTGGTTATAACTTCCTGTGGAGAAACGATCCCCAGTTCCCTTTTCAACCGAAGGAACAGAGCTGGATCTGAGGCTGAAGTCTGACACCCGGACTCTCCTACCTGCTGAGAACTGCTGGGGACTGTCTCACATCCAAGATTATGCTGCACCTTTGGTTTTGTGCCACAATCACATTTGGTCTCATTTTATATTTGTGTTTATAGAGTGATAGTGTGCATATTTTTGTATATTAAAATGGACTGGATTAATCTAGCATTGGTCAAAGTGTTTCAAGAGCTTCATACCTGACAGACACTTGGTTTTGGGTTAGTGTGTCAAAGGGCTCAGATGTCACACGTAGGTTTTGTGTGTGTTCTTGTGTGTCCACAGTACTGTATATGCTGAAGGTGTGAGCAGCAAAGTGAAGTGAATGATTGTGATGCCAAAAGTTGACCTCATGTGGCTTTTCGTACTGCTCTTGTAAAAGATATTGAAGTTTCACTCCGTCCCGCACATCTCACATGTGGCTTATATTTGCACTTAAATACTTTGCAGATCTACTGGCTGCTTTGAAATGGATGTAAACATGAACCTCGCTGCCATTTCTCCTTCAGACCATTTGGCTGTATTTACAGTGTCACTGCTTTACACAGGCATAGGAGGGTATTTAATGGCTGTTATGGAGCGCTGTTTATCCCATGGTCTGACTGTGTGAAAGTAACTAAAGACAAAGGGATAGAGAGAGATTTCTCAATCCTACTAAATTTGCCCAATTAAGTGAAATGCAAACTTTGAGCAAGGCCGAAAAACAAAGAACAAATGTGGTTTGAAAACAACGTTTTGAATATCTTTGTTCACTCTCATTCATGAACACAGGCAAAATGTCACCAGACTTCGTGCTTACTTGTCAGTTACACAACACTGTGGTGTGGCAGTCTGCCCTGTTATTGTTAACTGGCCCAGTCTCCACTTTAGACTTATGGGGAATGCAGCAGCTGATGATGGACATGTGTTTGATACTTTCTCAGTCACAGTCCTGGGAATCTCTTGAGGTCTGTCAGACCAAATCACATTAAGACTGTAGATCTCAATTGTTGAGTTAGGTCTATTTGAGGCTGATTATATCTGCAAGTACATTATATTACGTTTCTTCTCATTCACTGATATGCATTATAATCTGGCATTGTTAATGCATTGTCTCAGCCTGTACAGTTGTGCAAAAACTGGAAAGAGAATGAGGTTTGCAAGGTCTTTTTTGTATTGCAGAGGACTTACTGTCTGCACAAGGTCCCCTGCTGTTTGTGGTGTATTTCAACCCTGGGAATCAGCATGTAGATTGTGGACAGAAATCAGGAAAGAAAATGGCAATGAAAAGAGAGATGCCTCTTCTGAGAATCCGAGGGAAAGAATTTTTCTTGTTTTAATAGTAATGACCTAATATGGTTTGTTGGTAGCTTATTGTAGCTGAGAAATCCTAAATGAGAACTTATACAGTTTAGGGCTAAGTATGATCATGTTACAAACACTTCAAAGACCAAACCAGGTGGTACCCAGTGGCTGTAAGGTGTGATAAAACTGTTTCCAGTGGAATACGCCTTCTCAACAATACCCAATGCACATGTGATAATAGCCTAATAATATTTTCAAATGTGCTTCACTGAAAACTAACTTTTGATGTCTACAAGCAATCAGCAGAGGAATATCAGTCTGTGGATGCTTTTCCCTTACTTTGAGAAGGTTGATATCACACCAACATCTTAGCTTAGCACAAAGACTGGAAACAGAAAAGCAAATAGCGTGGCTCTCTCCAAAGGCCCAAAAACAATTAGCCTACCTGTACCTGTATGTTTACACGTCGTATATAGTTGGTTTAACCCGTGCAAAAGCTTGTGATTCTGTTATGTGGATTGATGCAACAAAACTGCAACTTTTTAGGTTCACTGGATCTTCCAACAGGACAAAGACCCCAAGCATACCTCAAAGTCCTCCAACGCTTGTTTGCAAAAGAAGTCTTGTGGCCGTCAGTCACCTGACCTGCACCCCATAGGAAATCTCTGGTGGGATTTGAAGAACATGGTCACAGCACACAAACCCAAGAATATTACGGTAGTGAACTGGAGGCCATTGCCCATGAGGAATGTGCTAAGATTCCTCAGTAAAGCTGCCAGAAACTGGTGTCTAGCTATGCTTCATGTTTGCAGCAGGTCATGACACCTAAAGGGAGCTCTATTATGTACTGAAGATGCTCGTCATCAAGGGGTTGAATAATTTTGAGACTGCAGTAGTCACTCAAAGTTGCATTTTGTGTTAAATCTGGAGGAAGCACTTCAGTTGACATCAGTTGTGTTGAACTATGATTTATTTGAACTGAAACTGTAAAAAAGTAAACATAAACACATAAATAAGCTATAGAGCATATCAGTGGAAGAAAGTACAACTGTCTGCAGAATGATGCTTTTGGTAAAAATTTAGGCGCATAGAAACAATTCTTAGCTTAAAATCTTATAATGTAGGTGATCAAGAATTGCTGCTGCAAGTAGTGATTTATTTCTTTCTTTTGTTTCACCTCTTCCCTTAGAGAAGTAGTTCTTCCATTTGAATACACAGAGAAAAAATCAATGCCCAGGTTTACATGGTTCCTTCTTTTCAGTATAATAATTATTTAAATAATTTGAAATACCTACAGAATGTGTATGTTTGAATGTAAATACTAATACCATCTATACTTTCTATCCCAGTCTGAAAACTACTAAAAACCATACAGAATATAATGTTTTTCACATAAACTATATTGCTACAGCATGGTCTAATTGTGTGGTACTTCCCAGTCTAAATAATATAAGAAATGTTTTACTTATGTTACCTTCTCTATGCTTGACTGCCCCCTGGCACTCCTTAGCTTTTAGAAAACAACCCAAAATCATTTAATAAACCTGATTTGAGAGCCGTTGGGGGGAGCTGAATTTATGCCCTAGGGGCCCTGGAAAAAAACAGTGAAAGCGAGAGATGGAAGGATCACTGTGCAACAGTAAATAATGTTACAGTATGAATAATGAGCTCCCTCTGTGCTGGGGCCTCAACTGGACTAATGACAGAGACCTGTTTTAGATTAGGTCTTATACAAACATGCAAACGTGTGCATGAACTAACACACAAACCCCCACATACTCAAGAGGGAGGTTCTATCGGTTTAGATAATCTGATGTCCATAGCAAAAAGACCCCTGGGACAGATAATTTAGGAGGAAACAAGGGGGCATCACACACACACCTTTAGTCACCCATTAACCTTTCTTTTGAATTGTCAGGTATGTTTAATCTGTTTCCTTCTGTTGATCTCAGTCTTACTGGAGTTCTTCTTCTTCTGAAAAGGCTGAAAAACAAACCTACTTCGGCAGCGGATCAGTTTTTCCAAAAATATACAATGTTTGATAAATGAACTGTGCATTGATTCAAGTCCGTATCATGGTGCAAGTCTGCCACCTGCTGCCAGTAGTGGACTCATTTTAGGGAAATAAGTCACACAGCTATGCACACATCATAGTTTATTAAAAAAGCCTCCAGTTGTCAGTGTCAGAATTTTCAAATAAAGAGAATACAACAATTAATTCATATAAAATAACTTTAACTGTGAACTGCAATATTAAAACTCATTCTTACAGATCTAGTGTGATTTACAGCTTTGAGTGCAGTATTACTCAGCAAACAGTTTACGGTACTACGCATACTGCCTGGAAAAATAGCAATGTAACTAGACAGAATCCCACTGATCATGTCAAAATACTGGTATTTAGGGGAACTCTATCTGTCAAGGTCAGTTTTCTGAAATTACCAAGGCAAGAGGGCTGGAACATTATTAAAGACAAATCAATGAGCATGCTTAATCCTGTAAAAGATCTACATCTGACAAAAGAGTAATTATTTACTGCAATGGTGCAAGTACCAGCCAATCTGCTGTTTGTTTTGGTGTAACAGTAGATGAGTCAAATCTGATTGCACAACTCAGTTTGGACGTGGTGGTAATTAGACAGATATACTCTACATAATGTGTACTGTATCTGAAGAAGCATATGGGCATTTGTCATATTCACCTTGGCTGCATGACTGCTGCCAAAAACAGTTAAATCTAAGCCAAGCCCTGCTGTACTAATACATGTGCCTTCAGCCGTTTCCTCCCTGGTCCTTAAGGTATCAAAGTGGCTCTGACTGTTTGTTGTTTCAGCCTCAGGTCATATCCCCCCTGCAACTCTTGGCTCCACTGGCAGGGAAAGAAAGCGGCAAGGCAGGATGAAAGAAGGTGAGAAGGCACCATAACTCTCAGTCTGCCTCTACTTTCCCCTCATCGCTTCTCTAGTTTTTTGAATCTGGCCTCTGTAAAGACAAGGAAAGAGAGAAGTGTTCACTCTGTTGCTAAAGGTTGCAATAAAAGAAAACAGTAAACCTGTGTTTGCAAAATTTAAATGTAACACAATGAGGGAATGTCTGAATGTTTTTGTAAGCTGCAAGGTAGAAATAATTAATTGGAGGAATTGTCTGTGGTACTGCAGCACCATCTGCTGGTGGAGCTCATAACGCTTTGCAATATGAGCTGATAGAGGTGTCTGCACTATTATTAGTCTATGCAACACCAGAATAAATGTTGAGCACAAGAAGGGGCTCTAATGTGGAGACTGTGCTCTGAATGTCACAGAAAGACAAGACATACAACAATACACAGTAAACTAACAAAATATATTGTGTAAGCCTATAAATACTATTATTAATAAGTCTAAATACATATGAACAATAACAAACTTGAACTTATTCACTAGTAATGTTCAATGCTAAATTTAGATAGGATCTGTGTTACTCATTATGTTCTTTGGCAGACTATGTTTGTAAGAATGTGTTTTGGGATGCTCACATATCACTTATTACTGGCAGGTGTGTGTGTGTGTCTCATGTGAAGATAGTTGTAGTAATTAATATCACCTGCACTTGTTTGTAAGTTTTGTTTGAACAATGACAGGATGAGTGGGGGGCCGCTATTTTCTGTTGACCGCACTGTTTTGATCCAATTTGCTGTGTGCATGTAAAAGTTTTTGTCAACAATAAACAAAGTTGAAATCATTGAGTCATGCTCATATTTTGGATATAGTGTGTCTGGCAGAAGCCTAACATCTCTGTCAGTGGTTAAATCGTTGTTTGACAGTCACTACAATGTGTTATATATACACAAAGTCCTGCACTACTGTACTTTAAATATCTTACCCAGTTTCTTGGAGTATGCATCCAGTTTGTAAGCAGCTTGTTCAAGCACAGACACTTGCTCCTCAATTTGATTTATTTGGTCCAAGTAAGGCTGTAGGCTAGCATCTAAAGCAAATACATCCCACCCATGTGTTAATAACATACTGTAGTAGTATAAACAATAAATCAGCTAGAAACACTTTTATACAGTATAATGATGCTATTTTTCTGAATTTCTGTGCTGACAGTATAGCTCACTCACACTTGTTGTTTAGGTCCTGCAGATTACGGCTGATATTGATGCTGATGTCTTTCATTTCCATGTATTTCAAACTGGTTAGCTTGTTCATGTTCTCCAACAGTCGGTAATCCTCGCAGGTGGCTGAAAAGTTAAGGATACAGGGAAAATATACCTGAACATGGCTGAATGAGTAAAGAATTACTCCTCTGTTTAACAATACACTGTATAGTTGTTTCTGTGAGCAGGGAAAATAAGAGAAAATTAGACGAGTAAAAGATGTTAAAGACCCGTGAGCTCTCCTTGCAGGAAGATGGACATCTTTTCAAACATATCAGTGCATAACTCGTTGATATCAGGCTCTGCAGGCTCCACAGCCTCCTCTGCTGTCTCTACACCACCATCACCTGAAAGTAATCATACGGAGATGGATGAGTGCAACAGAACTTGTCAATCGAGATCAAAAACTAAATACAACCACAGCATACGGCAATAATTAAACGACAATTTAAAAAATGTAGTAATGTCCAGTGGCAATGATAATATACAATGTAACCCACGTTTAAAAGAGAAATGCATAGCCTGCTGTGCGTTGTTGTTAGCATTAGCAAGCTACGGAAGCTAAGTAGAAACATTTCTCACTGTTGGTGCTGGACTTCTTCGGACCGACCATCAGGTTTTCTGCTGCGTCCTCTGTGCTCTCTGTGTAACTACTGACGCCTGCCGTCGGGTTGGGAGCCGCTGAGTGGGCCGCTGGTGCCCTGGAGATGCTGTCCATTGCAGCGGCGTCGTCTCCAGTTGCAGCCATTTTGTTCCTGTTTTGACTTTCCCTTGTCATGTGAGCTGAATGTTCACGTGACGTCCGCCCACCGCCACAACCACCACCCGGGTTGCGCGTGCCCGACCGCCACGCCCGTGTGTTGTTTGAGGCTGTTAGTGAGTGGTATCAGCTTTAAGGTGGTTAATCGCTGTCGTTAATCAAAATTAAGCTCTTATAAATATTTAAAACTTGCTTAATTAAGAACAGTCTGTAATTTTACTAAGTATATAAAATTATTATTACTTCCCTCTGAAACAATAGCTTTTATTCCACTACATTTGTTTGACAGCTTTAGTTACTAGTTTCTTTGCAGATGCAGATTTCAAATATAAATAATCAAATAATAGATGCTGATGTATTGCTGTGGATTAGTTTACATCTGTGAGGATATAAATTGGTTAAAATAACCTTTAACTTTAGCTGCTGCTATTGTTGATCTACACAACATTTATATATTAACAGACTTTTTTGTCTTTATATATATTTTTATTCTTATTAATTATTATTTACTACCAGCTGTTCTTTGCCATAATGTTTCACCTTTGACTGGTATCTTATCTGGACTAGACTTGTACATTATCAACAGCATCATAGTGTTTAAAATACTTTCACGGTAGGCCACTGTTCTGTTTTCTTTGTGGAATAGACCTACTTTAAGTACTTTTTGGTACATAATGTTTTCTACAGCTTCTCAACTGAAGTCCTATCTGCCAACAGTGGTACTCTGGAGTAACACTGTAATAAGTTAAAATAAATAGCCTAAAATAAAAATTGTTCCAATTTGAAAGTACATGCATTCTTGTCCTTCGTTGTCTATGGTCTGATTTGTTCTCTACTAGCAATAAGTAAGCCATATTTAATACATTTTTCATGTTTACTTTTTACCATGTAATTCCCCAAAGTTAATTGTTTAGTAAGTAGGCTATGTCGAGGTGTCCTTGGACAAGACACCTGTAGTAACGCTCCAATTTCCCCAAGGGCACAATAGAGTCAGTTATTATTACTATTATTATAACCTATTGTACTTTTAATAGTTACTAGAACCAATTTCATTGCAATATTGGCACTGCCATCCCTGTCAAATCAATGTTTAAAACATTTTAATAAAACTTATGAGTGTACTTCAAGCTTTTGATTTAATGTCTCCAAATTTTCTAACTTTCTGAGGTTAGATCTCAGTTGTTGTTCTTTTTATGTGGACACTTTGCTTACTCTAATATAAACTACATTTATCATGCTTTAGCTGTGCGCGTTCCCGTGAGGAGCATGTAGTTCTTGGAAGGCAGAACTCGTCATAACACCTGTGTCGGCGCTGTTGTGGGGGAAGTCAGATCGTGACAGGCTAGCAGCAGCGGACTGTAAACATGGCGGCGTGCACAACCAAAGGGCTGTGCCGAACACTTCGTTACTATTAGTCTGAGAGACGGAGACACCCCAAAAATGGAGACCGAAGAGGAGCAGCACATAACCACGCTCCTCTGTATGGGCTTTCCAGACCCCGACGTGATACGGAAAGCGCTCCGGTTGGCAAAGAATGACATCAACGAGGCAGTAGCGCTCCTGACGAACGAAAGCCCCGGACTCGGGTATGGATATGAGCTGATGGAGAGTGGGCCTTCCCCCGGCTTGAGCTCGAGTGGAGACGGGGAAAATAGCGGGAGGACCGGGACGGGAGGGTTTGATCCCCCGCCCGCATACCACGATGTTGTGGATGGCGAGGTAAGAGCAACTTCAGCGATCATCACCTTTAGGCAGGAGGAGAACACGGCTAATGGGAAGTAACCGGGAGAGAGTGGGCTCGCCCATTTAACAAGCTAAACTTAGCAGTATGCTATAACGTTGTGCTCCGACCCTAACGCGAGCTGTCAGTGCCGGAGGGGGAAATAAGGTTACTCTCCAGACATACTGGACAGGTTATATCACTGGCTCTGAGTGACGGGAGAACTGTTAATGTGAATCATGGCCTCTTAAGTAATTGGGTTAAATACCATTTCCAAACTTACGAGCTAACCTAGCTAGCTAATAATTAGCGGGCTAGTTAGCTAACGTTAGTTGAGAGTTGACCGCGCCAGTCACTGGACCAGCATGTGGGCATCACTGTGGAGGAATGCAGTCATAGACTTTAACTGGGAGTACTTTGCTAGTTTAAGTCTTCCAGTTAACCTGCAGACAGTTCACCGGATCTATGTAGTGTGCTCTGCAAAGGTTGGCTAACGTTAGCTGGCAGCCTGGCTGGTAGCGACAAACGTCCTCATCTCCTGCAGAGATTGCAGGATTCCACTCGAACCGGGCTTAGGAGAGGTTTCGCAATTAGTTTGACCTACGTGGCCATTTTGATCACTCTTAACCGTCAAAATGTCAGTTTCCTATGTCTTTGAGTGATTGTCCATGATGTGCGTATGACCCTTGTATTTGGTGCTTTTTGGCAATTTATTAGTTCTTTGACATTTGTCAGTAATGCACCTGCAGGACCTAGCAGCACGTCGTCCTAGTTCACTGTGTTTATGTGGAGCTTTAACAGTAAACTGAGCTGGTTAATGATAAATGCCAGTCTACACAAGACGTGGTAGGCTTGGTTTGACCGAAGTTAAGGGCTGCTTGCCTTCAGCAGCCTGAGGTTAAACTTGTTTTCTTAAATCTTTAAAAATCCTTATAGATGCTGTCAGACGTTTTTTCATTTGTAATGTTATTCATTTGGATTATATAACCATTTGCTGTTATTGTATCTGGATGGTAATGTTGTGTAAACCGCTGTGACTATGTGTCAGTAAAATAGGTATAGATAAACTACTCTCGACCCAAAACCTGTTGGTCATCTCCTTTCTACTATCTCTGACTCATAATCACCATCCCAGTTTGATGCAGGCATTGATAATAAGTGTAGTATAAACAACAGTTGGCGTTTACAGTATGCAGAAAATAGCACACACTTGCAAGTCAGTGTACATAATGTTTTTGAAAATATGCAAACAATGGTTAACGATTACTCTTCTCAGCTTGCTAAACTGCCAAAATATTTTTCCTGTATGGTTACATGCTAAGGAAGTAAAATTTTAACAAATTATTAAAGTACTTTATGTCTGTTCTTCTGCTCTGCTGTTTGCTGCACTTGTACTTAAGAGCCATGTCATAGGTCTTTGGCTCCATGCTATGCTCCTAAATATAGCCCTGCAGTCTCCCTGACAAACACTAACATGGGGTCCCATGTGGGTTGTAGGGTGCATAGTAACAGAGTGGTGCTGAGTTTACCTCATCATCCTGCCCAACCACACACATACTGTGCATGCTTGAGACTTGAACTTTCCCCCTGAATCCTTTAGATCTTGAAATTCAGTGTTGCTGTTATCTGCAAGTTTGATTCTCTATATTATGTTAAAGAGATGTGGTTTTATTTTATTTTATTTTCCACTGTGCTGTTTTTTTAATTCAAGCAAGTAATTATTTTTTAAATGAATCACTTCGTTTTAATTGAACAATGAGTTTTGATTTTGTAATTCTGCCAGCAATTAAACATTGCTTCTTGGTCATCACACTTAGTTTTTTAGCACCCATATAAGGTTTCTCTCTCTCTCTCTGTCTCCTTCCTTCCGCTCATCCATCTCTCTGTCATTTTTAATTTTCTTAGACAGGAGAGGGATGAAATATGATGCTTCTCTATTGCTTTCTTCTCCCCATCCCACCCTCTGTTACTCATGTTAATGTCCAGTCCATTGTTTTATATTGTAGATGTATTGGTATGCAGCACAATGTACAGCGCACATTGGCAATTACATACTGTATGCTAATAAGTGGAGATGTATTCAAAATCGTGATGCTTGACCTAACTGTACTTTGCTGTATTTATATTTGTACTATGCAGTAACCACAGGCAAAATGGACAAATGAGTTGTAATAGTTTTGTTCATTTATAATATAATGAGGGCTGAATCCCAGGTCTCCAGCCTCCATAGTGGTTTGTTAAATAGCGCAACCATACAGACCTTAATCATTTCTGTATCTTAAATTTGATTTGCTTTAGTGTACTGAAATGCTCCACTGGGCAGCACTAGTTCAGATTACTCCATGAATATGTAAGAAATCATATAAATAAATAATTCAGAAATGTTTTGTCTGCTGTTGTTTCCACCACACATACTCAAGCTGTCTTAACTGGACTTTTTGTGTTCTTGTAGCAGTAGTAAACCAAGCCTGAACTTAGCATTTTGAACCATGAATGCAGAGGGTATATAGGTTGACTTTGGTTTTTTTAATGTTCATAACGTCTTCAGATATGGCGGCAAGCAGAAAAAATGAACTCGTAGGTAGCATCACATTGCTAACAAGACAGTGTCAAATCATGTGGCAGAGTGTTCATTACACTTGACTTTACCTCTCACATCCTCACTTACACGTAACAGTCCTTACGACATAATTGCCCTCTAAAGTACTTGAACACAAGCAGCTGCTGGATTTGTTTAGGGAGATAAGAGACAAAAAGGTGCAGAGATGAAGGGCAGATCCTAGAGGAAAGGATGCCCTTTCCAAATGACTATTATTTCTCTTCTACCAGAGGGAAGAAAAGAATCAAGCATCATCCTGTTTGACTTTGTCATTG
The DNA here is from genome assembly GCA_032353495.1 of Ctenopoma kingsleyae. Taxonomy (NCBI): domain Eukaryota; kingdom Metazoa; phylum Chordata; class Actinopteri; order Anabantiformes; family Anabantidae; genus Ctenopoma; species Ctenopoma kingsleyae. The sequence goes on along the minus strand of JAUBNQ010000020.1, from coordinate 6,709,884 downwards.
CTGGAGGTCATATTTATTATCTTCACACAGAGGACAGTGCCAGTGTCATTGTAAAAAAAATGACACCAGCTGTGTGAATAAAGTCACCCTTTGCATTAGATTCTAATTTAGTTATGTGGGTTTACAGAGAAGCAACGATGAGAATGGGAACTGCTCCGGGGGCAGCATGGAATTCCCTACCACCAACCTGTATGAGCTGGAGAGTCGAGTCTTCACTGATCACTGGTCCATACCTTACAAGAGAGAGGAGTCTCTGGGCAAATGTCTCATCGCGTCCACTTGCCTCGCCCGGCACGGTAAGACCGTTCTGTGTGTTTTTAAGGTCTGCATTAAGCTACTGCTCTCCATCTGCGTTATTGTGTGGGTGGCGTGTTTTCTTTGGACCAACTGGTGTTTTTCACATGTTGTTATTTTGAACACTTGTGTTACATGGCACAATCTGTAGCTACTTCTTCACAGCCATTTATTTCCAAGTTTAGATGTGGAGTGAATATGTAAACCTAATATCTCCCTCTCCGTCAGGTCTCGCTGACGCTGATGAGAACTGCAAGCGATTTATGGATCGGTGCATGCCAGAGGCCTTTAAAAAAGTGAGTAATAAGTAAACCGAGCTCTGAGTGACTGTGTAATTAACATACATTTTCTCTGGCCTTCCTGATATATGTTTTCTTCTTCTTCCAAGTTGTTGACCAGCAATGCCGTACACAAATGGGGCACAGAAATTCACGAGGGAATCTACAACATGCTCATGCTACTGGTGGAGCTGGTTGCAGAAAGGGTCAAGCAGGATCCTGTACCTGTAAACCTGATGGCTGTCCTGACTATGGTATGTTCTCACTCTAATGTATTTCTTAATTTCTTTTAATATTTCAACTGACTGTGGTATTTTGTCTTTGTATGTTTTTTCTACTTTTAAGTTACTGACTTATTGAAATTAATAGACATTATGGGGAAAAGTAAATGACAAATCTCATGTATTAATTTTAAGCATTAATGATTTTTGATCATTAACAAGGCAGGTTATCAATCAAGGATTGTAGGATTGTGTTCTTGTTGCAGTAGAGCTCTTTGATCTGTCTGGTCTGTGGTGTAAAGATTTGTGGAAATCAGAGATACATGGCTGAAATGTGTCGGGTCAAATATTTGTATTTGTATTTTGTGTTTTTGTTGTTGTGTCCAGGCCTTCAACCCTGATAACGAGTACCATTTTAAGAACCGAATGAAGGGCTGTCAGAGGAACTGGGTTGACGTTTTCGGAGAGGAAACCAACATGTTTGCTGTCTCTCCTAGCAACACGTATCAGAAGGTAAGGGACTTCCCATTTCTGTGGGTTCATTTTTTTTTCTACAGAGCAATGTCTATGCTAATTAATCCAAGTGCACTTGCAAGTATGTAAAAATGCTAGTATTTCTATACACACTTCCTTATTAGCCTTTGTTTACTGTTCGTGGTCATATTAGAGGGAAGACGAGTGAGTTCTTCATCCTCAGTGTTGTGTAACTGAGCCACAGAGGATCAGCAGAACACGTGTGTCCAAACACACAATAACTGTCAGAAAACTTATGTTAACTTGTGTATGTGTGCTTCATAATAGTTCAGTGTTATTGCTGAATAAACTCACTGAAAACAATTATCTCTTTCAGGAGCCTCATGGTTGGCTGGTTGATTTGGTGAATCGAGTGAGTAATGAGCAGTGACACAGATCGTTTCCATATTTGTGTTAGTTTTAAATTTGATATGTCTCATTCTTCTTGTTTTATGTTAAGTTTGGAGAGTTGGGAGGATTCACTGCCATCCAGACTAAGCTGAACACTGAGGAAATCGAGATTGCTGTAAGACTAACCTTATTTTTCTTGCTGCTTTCCTTACAAATGACCCGACATATCATAAGTGATGAAATAGTTCCTAGATAAATAGTAAACAGACTTGGAGACTATACAGGCAAAAGGTCAACATGTTTACCCCCACTGCTGTCAGCTGCAGGGTGCTGAATGTCTCTCTCTTTCCCCTTCTCAGGGGTACTCACAGACACACTCTCTTATCCTTCCACTGTGTAATGGTTGAAATGCTCTGTTGTGTTATGTGTTCAGAGGCATCCTTGTACTGATGCTTCCCTCTGGGAACCTAGCCGGAACCACAGCAGTGCACAGCCATTGATTCTGTGTGTATGAACACCCTCTCCTTCTAACCATTAGCATATTAATAAGGCAGAGACTGGTTGTGGACCACTGTTGCAGTCCTCAGCGGCAGCGGTAGCTCTGTAGAGTGTGAGCTGTCGGATACATAATTTACTCCAAGCACAGGAGAGAGAGCATGTGAAAGAGAAAGGAGAAAAGAGAATGGGAGGAGGGCTGTTTTCTCTACTGACTCCCAGGGGTGACTCATTCATTTGTTGTCTTTGAGTAGGAAGGGGTTATTCACTGAGTGAATAGAGGAGCAAGGTAGAGGAGAGGGAGCTGCTCAGAAGCAAAGATAGCAGATAGTCAAAGAAAGAACAGAGGAACACGGGAACTATTCATTAAGCTACTGTGATTTAGCACTGAATGACAAATGACAGCTGGTCTCTGGTACTGGAAACTCATCTGTTTACACACTCTCCTTAACATGTAACAGTAGAAACACAGTGTCAGTTTAAACACAGTTTGACCTCTGGCCTGAGTAATTTCACTGAGTGTAGCGATAGACAGTTGTATATGTGTTCTTTCATCAGCCATCTAAAGATGAAAGAACAGTTCTTATGATAATTAAGCTGTTTTAAGACATGCAGTGGAACGTTGAACTTCTCCAGGCATTATCTTGCCAGCTCCCTCATACAAACAAGTATTAATGTCAGCCCATGTGTGAATACAGCGGGTAAATCACAGCGAGCAAGTGGGTGTTTCCCTTCAGTCAGTTACTCAGCACAACACCTAAAACCACGGGAATTATTTACTATGCTTTCTGTTGTTGTATTGCAATTCTCTCCTTCAGGATACCGGGTTTATATACATAACGCATACTATTTTAATCATGTGACTGGCATGCTGCAACGTGCTTTAAACAAAACACTGTGATTTCCACAGTGTACTTTTTGTGTCATGTCGTGCCTCCTGCACGCTCAGAGACCACCCCTCTCTGAAACCAAACGGGCTATTTCCACAATTAAGAATGACATGGACGATCTCTTGTTGTGTGCTGCATGTGTAAAAGAGCAACTCCATAAAATGTTCAGAGTTTATATGTGAAAATGGCTTTAGTCATACGAGAGCTGGCATTGATAATCTGGTTTCCTTTTTTGCTCTGTGTGTCTGAATTATTCTGTCTTTCCATCTGCTTACACAGTGTGTATCCGCTCTGGTTCAGCCTCTTGGTGTTTGTGCAGAATACCTAAACTCCAGTCTCGTTCAGGTGAGAAATTTTATCCGCCAACCTACACTCACACTTAATGATAATGTATTGACCCTTAGCTTGTGGAACATTTCTTTATTTCAAAAGGTTTAACTGTTGCTGCTCAGTATGTCTACTGTACTGTCATGTTGAAGTGATCATTTGTGACCCTGGTACTTCATTCTGTTTTATATTCTATTTTTATTTGCTGTAGCCTCTTACTGTTTTGCTGCTGCAGTGGCCCGTTTTCTCACAT
>JAUBNQ010000020.1:6670947-6698912 GCA_032353495.1 Ctenopoma kingsleyae | reverse complement strand
TGTGTGTGTGTGTGTGTGTGCGCGTGTGTGTGTCCTGCAGACCCACAGTAATGAAACAATAGGAAGTATCAGGTGGAAGATATCTGAGCACTTAAGCTGTCCAGTGGATAATGTCCAGATCTTTGCCAATGATAGTGTTGTAAGTGTTAACAACTCTGTACGCATACATTATGCTCCACTTTAATTGTATCTACTGTCATTCCCCCACCAAAGTATTTTACTCCTTCCCCATTTATGTGTTTCCCCTGAAGCCAGTACACACTACAAACTACAAATCAGTGCACATGTAAATTTTTCTGAGAAGGCTGCCACTACCTCTTTTCTGAGTTGGCCCACTCCTTTTGTGTGGCAGGGGAAACACAACACAAACACCCGAACAACCTCAATCCCCATTCTTCTCTCTCCATCCTCTCATTACCCCTTTGCCATGTGTTAGTTAACCATGAATCGGGACCAGAAACTGCTGTCCCAGCTTGGCTTCAGTGATGAGCAGAGCCTGACTGTGAAGAGTTCAGGCACTGGCACTCCCTCTGGCAGCTCAGAGTCATCAGCCTCTGCCTCTAGCAGTTCCAGCTCTGCTGTCTTCAACTCTGCTTATGCCTTGGAGCAGGTACTGTCTCAGATATGAACACACACTTAAGGACACACTAAGACTTGCATTGGTTCTGAAGCACTGTGGCTGTGTTTTTATGTCTCCAGGAGAAGTCCCTGCCAGGGGTGGTGATGGCTTTGGTGTGTAATGTGTTTGAGATGCTCTACCAGCTGGCTAACCTAGATGAATCCAGGTGAGGATTGATATTGCTCTGGACCTACTATGACTTGATGCTTAAAGATTCAGATACATACTTTTGCACTGTCATTTAAAACGATCACTGTGTGCATCAGTTACCTATTCTTGTTACAGCTTAATCATTCTGTGTGTATCTTTAGAATCACACTACGTGTGAGGAAACTACTGCTGCTGATTCCAACAGATCCAGAAGTGCAAGATGCGCTTGACAACTTTGTTCCCAAAGAATCCAGTGTCTGGAGCCACCAGGTATTTCAGACTGTTCTTTAAGGGACATTTGATGATTTGATTCAAGGTTTTGTGTAAACAAAATTGTTAGGTACAGGGTTGCAGGATTCTTCCTTATCAATCTGTTTTATACATTCTCTTTTCCCCTTCCTTTCTGTGTATCTTATCTGTAGAAGACACTTTTCACACTCGGCCAGGGTACAGGCTCTCGTTCTCCATCTATGGCCTCCAAGCAACAGCACCAGCCGAGTGCCGCATCCATCTTGGAATCCCTGTTCAGATCTTCTGCCCCGGGCATGTCTACCTTCAGAGTGCTGTACAACCTGGAGGTACACGCATGTAAACATACACCTCATATGAGACACCTGTTCTCTCAGCTTAAGAATGAATTGGCGGCTTTGACATCTATTTTCTTCTCTCTTTTCTCTGTTTAAGGTGTTGAGTTCAAAGCTCATGCCCACATCTGATGATGAAATGGCCAAAACCAGCAGCAAGTCCTTCTGTGAAAACTTCCTTAAAGCAGGAGGCCTCAGGTAACATCTAAGAGAACAGACCTGGAAAAAAAAGTGACATCACTCTCTGGTATTTGGTTTGCTCCACTGTGGGAAGTGTCAGCAGACCTGTCAAGCTGCATTATATACTAGCATACATGTGCTGCTTGGCATATGTTTTTATCTAAAATGCCTCAGAGTATTTTCTGTCCTGACAGCTGTATTTCTTTGTCCTCTGCAGTCTGGTGGTGAATGTGATGCAGAGAGATTCCATCCCATCAGAAGTGGACTATGAGACCAGACAAGGAGTTTACTCAATCTGTCTTCAGCTGGCCAGGTGCAAAATGACTCTTGAACACACAAGGAGATTTTCAGTTATGTAACCACTTAGACTTCCATACTGAATTGGTTGTATTTGCAGGTTTCTTCTGGTAGGTCAGAGCATGCCTGCAACGCTGGATGATGATGTCATTAGGGATGGCGAGGCACTGTCATCCCGTCCGTTTCGTAATGCTGGACGAACTGGGCGACAGCTGTCTCTTTGTGGAACTCCAGAGAAGTCCTCCTACAGACAGATGTCTTTGTCTGAGCGCTCGTCCATTAGAGTGGAGGAGATCATACCCGCTGCTCGTGTAGCTATTCAGGTACTGAACTGAAACTCACAGAAACACATTTTCACTTTCACTATGATGCTGTTTCCATGGCAGATTTCTCCCTCGGGTCTATAACTAGATTGAACTTGTAAGTGGAACGTGTTTACATGTTAAATATTTTGTCTTTTCTAGACCATGGAGGTGGGTGACTTCACCTCTACAGTAGCCTGTTTCATGCGCCTGACCTGGGCAGCTGCAGCGGGCCGATTGGATCTAGTTGGCAGCCCGCAGCCAATCAGAGAGACCCACAGCTCACTCCTGCCGCAGGGAGTTCGCACCAGAGTCAGCAGTACTGGTCAGATTGAAAACACACTGAACACTTTCATTTTTCATTCTCAGAAATACTTTTTACAGTCAGTAGGTGTGTTACGCATCTTGTATAACTTCATTCCTCATTTGTGACACAGCATCTGCTGCTAACATGGTTGAATTGTTACCAATATTCAAAACAAAAGCAAAACAAATGTACAAATTTTTTTGTGTGTGTTTTTGCAGGAAGTAACTGCAGCTCCAGCAGTGAGGGTGAGAGCACGTCAACAGCGCTGCATGCAGGGATATGTGTCAGACAGCAGAGTGTCTCCATCAAAGATGCCATCATTGCCCGCGAGGCTCTGTCACTGCTGGTTACCTGTCTGCAGTTACGCTGTCAGCAATTCAGTAAGGCTCACGCATGAGAACAAATACAAACACACCACATTCTGTTTTGATGAAAACAGTACACTGTCATTTCATTTGTTCTCTACAAAGTGGCTTAATATTATAGTATATGCATTTTCTTATTATGTTGGCTGTTTTTTTACTTTGTCTGCCAGATTACTATAATAAGGCTAAACCTTTTGACCTTTTGACTTCTCGCTTCAGGTTCTTTTTACAACCTTCCCTCTGTCAGTGATTTCATCATTGATATCCTGCTGGGATCTCCTAGTGGAGAGGTACATAACACCCTCTATTTAGTCAACACACTGCACAGTAGAAATACTGTAAGTATGTTCCTAACACTAGTGTGTCTGTTTCTGTATGTACCAGATCCGACGTGTGGCTTGTGATCAGCTTTACACGCTGAGCCAGTCTGACACTTCAGCCTTCCCTGAGGTCCAGAAACCCAACTTGTTCCTTCTGTCAGTGGTACTAGGTGCTCAGCTGCCCTTATGGAGTCCAACGTCGGTCATGAGAGGGGTCAACCAGAGGTATTTCAGCAAGAAAACCCAACATACACATTCATGAAAATTCTCTCTTTTGCTAATCATGCTTTATTTCCTCAGGTTGTTGTCGCAGTGCACCGAGTACTTTGACCTAAGATGTCAGCTTTTGGATGATCTAACCAGTAAGCCAAACTAAAATGTTATCTATGTATATGAGATAGAAAGAGATAGATAGGTAGATGTAATTTAGAGAATAGACTTCCTGTTTCCACCATTAAAGGTTGATGTAAAATCTCTTTCTCCCTCCTCCAGCGTCTGAGATGGAGGCGTTAAAAGTGAGTGCAGCCACAATGCTGGAAGACGAGATCTCTTGGCTTGACAACTTTGAGCCCAGCTGGAGCTCTGAGATGGAGACCAGTGAGGCAGACAACATCCTCCTGGCAGGACACCTCCGACTCATCAAGACTTTGCTCTCACTCTGTGGCAAAGAGAAGGAACTTCTTGGTGAGCACATGTACATACGGTGCCTTTAAAAAGTGTTGATGCCCTTTCATCTTTATTTTTTTTTACCATTTTGATGATATAGTTTATTCAATTAGGTGTTTTTACACTGATCAACAGGGAAACACACTTTCATGCCAAAGTAAAAACAGATCTCTACTAGTAAATTTAAAAATATAAAACTGAAAATAAGTGACTGCATAAATATTCACCTCATTCAAAATGGCCTATCTTTATCATCACTGGTGCAGCCAGTTGGTGTAAAAGAAAAATCACATAGTTAAATGGAGATCCACTGAGTGTTTTCTGTTGTATCATAAATACACATTACTGGTGAATTAGTATGCTGGCCAAAACGCACACAATGAAGACAAAAGAATATGTCAAACAACTCAGCACCTATTGAAAAGCACAAGTTAGGGGAAGGATACAAGAAAATTTCCAAGTCAGTGAACATCCTTTGGACTGCAGCAAAATTCGTCATCAAGAAGTGCTGCAGGTGCATCTACTGAATACTGACAACATGAAAACAGGAATACAGATATTTGAAGTGAACTGTGAAAACTTCTAAGGGGGTTAATACTTTTGGCTCTCTATATATGCATAAATAAACCCATGATGATTAGAAAGTTTAATTGGAGAACACCAATATGTCATGTACTAACTAATTTTTGCATTTGCAGGCTCTTCTCTGATACAGCAGTTGTTAGATGACTTCCTCTTTCGTGCTTCACGCATCATCATCAACAGTTCCGATCCCACATCTTTCTCGGCCCCCAGCCATGACTTCCACCCCAAGTACGGCATTTTATTCCAAACCCTCAGTTGCATTTTATTTTTCTTCTTATTTTTAAAAAATGTCAGACATCTGAGTAATTTTCTGTCATTAGTTTAAGAGCTTTTAATTTAATTTAATAATAAAATACTGTTTTTTATAATTAACACTGATGCTACTACCACTGCTTTAATCTTGTGTTACCTACTTTATCTGTGTCTGGTCAGGTGCAGCACAGCGAGCAGTAGACTGGCCGCTTACGAGGTGCTGGTGATGCTCGCTGACAGCTCTCTCTTAAACCTCCGACTGATCACCAAAGAGTTATTATCCATGCACCACCAGTCTGATCCTTCCCTGTGCAAGGAGTTTGATGTAAGACACTAATAGATGTAATATTTCTTAGAATAATTTGTGTTGTTACATACAGTTTCATAATAGATCAGGTGTGATTTTAACTCTGTATTTGTCTGTCAGTATCTGCCCCCGGTAGAGAGCAGATCAGTGTCAGGTTTTGTTGGATTGAAAAACGGAGGAGCCACGTGTTACATGAACGCTGTGTTCCAGCAGCTCTACATGCAGCCTGGCCTGCCAGAGGTACATGTTTTCCCTGTGTGCTGTTAACCTCGTGTCTGTGAGTCCAGACTCAGCCTCACATGATGAATTGCTTCTGTCTTTAAGGCTTTTCTGTCCATTGAGGATGAGACAGATCAACCAGAGGAGAGTGTCTTCTACCAGGTGCAGTCTTTATTTGGACATCTGATGGAGAGCAAGCTGCAGTACTACATACCTGAGAATTTCTGGAAGGTAACAAACTGTACAGATAACAATAAGCTCAAAGAGGCAGAAACTAGTCACAAACAGATCCACCTCCTGTTTGATGACTCTGTATGTGTCAGTAACATGAGAGAACCACCGTCCCTGACCCAGTTTCTCTTTACAGATATATTACCCAACTGTTTTACACAAATTTGCAAATTCATTATGTCTTTTGCAGATCTTTAAGATGTGGAACAAGGAGCTGTATGTCAGAGAACAGCAGGATGCTTATGAGTTCTTCACTAGCTTGGTGGACCAGCTTGATGAACATCTCAAGGTAAGACTCATACATCACACCAGTTTAAAAAAAACAAAAAAAAACAGTTTATTAGATACATTTCTTGAAAAAACTTCTTTCCACCAGAAAATGGGTCGAGAACAGATCTTCAAAAACACATTTCAGGGAATCTTTTCCGACCAGAAGATTTGTAAAGACTGTCCTCACCGGTAAGCAAGATGTTCTCAAAATTCAAGAGAATTATTTCATTTTGACTCCCTTCACAGCTGGTATTTGACTTTTGATCTTTAATCGTGTAGATACGAGCGTGAAGAAACATTCATGGCTTTGAACCTTGGTGTGACTTCATGTCAAAGTTTGGAGATCTCATTGGACCAGTTTGTCAGAGGCGAAGTGCTAGAGGGCAGCAATGCTTACTACTGTGAGAAATGCAAGGAGAAGGTCTGTATTCTGCTCTGCGTGCTTCTATTGTATTACACTTATGTTGTGTGTACTAATAAGTTTTTTCATTTGTTCACCTGCTCAGAGGACCACAGTGAAAAGGACGTGCATTAAATCCCTGCCCAGTGTTCTGTGTATCCACCTCATGCGCTTCGGCTTCGACTGGGAAAGTGGGCGTTCCATCAAATACGATGAACAGATCAGGGTACGAAGTTGTCAAATCTCCGTTCACTGAGATGCAGTTCCTGGTTTTTATTTTTACACTACACACACCTCTTTCTGAAATGTAAATATGATTAATTATACATTTGTGTTACTGTTGGTGTATAGTTCCCTTGGGTGTTAAACATGGAGCCCTACACTGTCTCTGGAATGGCTCGTCAGGACTGCAGCGGAGAGGGCGGGGAGGGACGAGGTGATGGGGCCTCAGGAGGCTCCCCCAGGAAGAAAGTCACAATTTCTGAGAACTACGAGCTTGTGGGGGTTGTTGTCCACAGTGGTCAGGCACATGCTGGACACTACTACTCCTTCATTAAAGACAGACGGTGAGTGACAAAGGACAGAAGTTCTATTTTCTTCCTATACAGTTCTTGTTTCCTACTTTACATAATGAGAGTATAACCAGTCATTAGTGGAACACAATCTTTTGCTTTAGTTTTCCAGGCAGCCTATCCTTGTATGTGCTCCTGGTTTAATCTGTAAGCGTCTCCAGATGTCTGGCTCTGGAAGGCAGGAATACTCACTGCAGAAGAGGAATGTAAAGAGACCACAGGAGCTAATATTTGGGACCCTGCTCTCACTTGCTTATTTCTGTCCTCGCTTACAGATTACAACAAAGAAATTTTATTCTTAAGATGCCAGTCTCTTTCCAGTGAATTATTCACATTCTGGAGTCAGTTTTCCTTTACCGTACAGCTAATAGAGAGTATGTAGGTTTAGAGATTTGGACAGTAACAACCACCAGACAGTCTGAGTCTGTCAAGTTTCCAGTGTTAATGTAGCAAGTTATGATAAATTTGAGTCTAAATCTGACATTTTTCCATTTCTCTCTCTGTCTCCCCCTTTGTCCTCACTCTCCTCGCTTCTCTTTGTTTTTCTTTGTCTTTTAGTGGCAGTGCTCGGGGACGTTGGTACAAGTTCAACGACAATGTGGTGGAGGAGTTTGACATGAATGATGAAACTCTGGAGTATGAGTGCTTTGGAGGAGAGTACCGTCCCAAAGTTTATGACCAATGTAAGTGACATGCACAATCTCTGACATTTGTGCAACAACATATACTCATTAAATAATTAAATCCATTGTTTACTCACAAGGCGAACCCTGAGTAAACTTGATTTGTGTCTTTGTGTGCAGCCAACCCATACCCTGATGTACGGAGGAGATACTGGAACGCCTATATGTTGTTCTATCAGAAGATCAGTGACCAGAACTCACCTGTCCTGCCCAAAAAAAGCAGAGTCAGCATCATGAGGCAGGAAGCTGAGGATCTCACACTGTGAGTTCGTTTTCCACCACATGCTAGAATCTCCTTTGAACCATGCACAGAAAACATTTTATCAACCTTAGTAAAGCTACTCAGAGCACCATCTGTTATCACTCAGCTGTGTTGTCTGTGTTTTCCAGGTCTGCACCATCCTCCCCTGATGTTTCCCCACAGTCTTCTCCTCGACCCCCAAGAGCCAACAATGACCGCCTCACCCTCCTCACCCGGCTCGTCCGGAAAGGAGAGAAGAAGGGCCTGTTTGTGGAAAAGATGCCTGCCAGTATATATCAGGTAAGGAGGCATCAAACTGCTTGCACGCAACTTGGAGGAGGATCTCCTCAAAGGTCAAGTTCATCTGATATCTCTGTGTTTTGGGCAGATGGTGAGAGATGAAAATCTGAAGTTCATGAGAAACAGAGACGTCTACAACAGCGACTACTTCAACTTCACCCTCTCCCTGGCATCTGTCAATGCAGTATGTGTCTGTGCTTGTTTGCTAGATAATATATACCGCACATACAAACTAGAGCTGCACAGTGATATTAAGATTGATTTATAGACCAATCACGAATACAGAGACTGGCTAAAAACAAAAGTCACACATTCTAATATTTCATTTGGAGCCTTTTAGTTTGATTTCAGTGTGTATTAGCTGTGAATATCTGTTTTGATAGTCTTATGTAGTGTCACCACATTTCCGTTCAAAGTTGCACTAATTTCTCGTAGGGGTGGGCAGTAAACTAAAAATTATATCAAAATACTAACAATGAAAGTGATGATACAACAGTAGTAGACTTCAACAATATTTTTTTAACCCCACAAGTCGCATCAACAAACAGTCCGTAGAGCCGAGCACACAGGAAACAGTCATCAAAAATAATAAGCCTAAAGCCTAAATGCTAAGTTAAACTAATTGAGTAGCTTGCTCTCTTCCACTGGGAGAAATTATCACGATATATTGTGGATGACTCTATATGGCACAGCTCTGATTTCTTGCCAAGATGTTGTATTGCTGATGAGAGAGTTGGGCCATTGCATAAAGTCTTCTCCAGCACGTCCCAGAGATTCTCTATAGAGTTAAAGTCTGGACTCTGTGGTGGCAAATCCACGTGTGAAAATGAATCTCATGCTCCCTGAACCACTCTTTCACAATTTGAGTCCATTGAATCTTGGCATTGTCATTGTCTTTGCTTGATGCAGGTCAGTAGTTTAGCCCTTTTGAAACAGAGTTACATCTTTTCCACCACAACAGGATATGTCTTCTGACATGATTGTTTAAGAAACAAGAAGCTGCTTACATAACATATTAAACATATTAATCTCTGCAGTAATTATCCAGTGGAAGACTCTTCCACTATCTCACTTTTTTCCTCTGTGAAATCCATGAAGTGACTGTTTTGGCAGCCGTTGTATTTGATCAGCAATTATTTTCCTTCACATTTACATCTTAATATGTTTTACATTTTATGCAGTACTTCTTAAAATGGCTGAAACCACAATCCCAGTTTTGATTCTTATAGTTTTAACTCTTTTTATGGTCTATTTTACCAAGTGCAGTGTTTATTTCACAGCATTACTAAATTACATGATTGTTGCTTTTGACCAGAGATGGTTTTAAAAACTGTGTTTGTTACAGACAAAACTGAAGCATCCAGATTATCAGGCTATGGCCAAAGAGAGTCTCCAGCTCGCCGTTCACTTTCTTTTCCACACCTACTTGCACACCAAAAAGAAACTCAGGTAAGTACAAACCTACACAGAGTATACTTCCACATTTGTGAGTAATCCATCATAAGCAATATTATAGCTGTATTACATTTGTGTGTCCTGCAGGGTGGACACAGAGGAGTGGATGGCCACAGTGGAGGTGTTGCTGTCTAAGAGCAGTGAAGCGTGCCACTGGATGGTGCAGTACCTGGTCGGATCAGAGGGACGAGAGATCACCAAGTCAGTATTTGTTGGACAACTGCTTAAACCACACCACAGCTGTTAGTTTTTTTTTGTATGATCATTTGATACAGTGATCAAGTGATCATATGGATGAGAAATACTTTAGATAGATTAGAAATTAACAAATACTGTATGTATGCTTTTAATGTAAAGATGTTCTACGTTTTTTGTCCACATGCTTCAGGAAAGATTTCTGTATTTGTCACTGTGTTATTGAGGCTGCCATTTCTGAGCTGCTACTTATACGGAATAACAGAAATGATAGATCACAATCACCTTGACTAGGCCTCGGCCTGGGTTTAATCACTGTAGTGATTTTGTAGCTATCCTAGTAATGTGAGATACTACAGACTGGGCAGCTCTCAGCATTGTACCTTCATTGTAATCAATGCACATTGAACTCAGTGACCAGGTTCAAATATAACCTCCCTGATAATGCTGCTGCAGCGACTGAGGCTACACAGCCTCACAGGAGAACACAATTGAATGTATGACAGAATACACATGTAGCTCTCTGTAAAAGGTTTGAATCTAATTAAACATGGTTACAATTACATTTGCACCGCTGGAGGATTAAACATATGTAGCTGCATGTTGCACATTAACTTGATGCTGATTGGCTGAAGTAGCAGGTCCATCTGTGGAATGAAAACATTCAGAAACATTTAACCTCAGCCTCAGACAGTGCGCCTCACTCAGCTGCTTCATTTTAACACGTGTTAAAATGAGAATTGTGTTTCCTGCCGAGTAGGTACACATCATTATATATTGTATATCTCTCCCTTCAGGGTTTGTCTGTTGGAATGCAGCGTGAGGGAGGTGAGGGTGGTGGTCGCATCCATCCTTGAAAAGACTTTAGAGAGCGCACTTCACTTTGGAGACCCAAGACTGGACAGCTTAACCGACGCCCTGCTCTCCTTATTGGACAAAGATGTTCCAGAGAATGTGAAAAACTGCGCACAGTACTTCAGCCTCTTCAGTAACTTCGCTCAGAGGGTACTAACCCACCTGCTTATACACAAAATCAGACTTTTCTGCACTTTTTCAAAATTATCTCCTGATTGTTCTTTGTTCTTGTTCACCCTCTCAGGGCTGTGGTCCTTGCCAGTTGTTGTTGAAACACTCAGCTTATCGCCGAATGCTCATCTTCCTGTTGGGACCCAACAGGCAGAACAACCAGGTAGAACTGCATAATAATAGTATAGACTAATAGTATACACTTTTTCACTTTAGAGTCTTAACCATAATTATTTTTTTATTTCTCCTAAACTGTACATGAATATTTCTGTCTATATCTTTCTACAGAACCGGCGGTGGAGTCCAGCTCAGGCTCGGGAGTTCCTCCATCTACACAGCACTCTGGCCCTCATCACTCTGCATTCTGACCTCAGCACCCAGCAGACGCAGGGTGAGACACTTGAATCAAATCTTTTTCTCACTCTTTTTATGATTTGGCTCTCAGTTCAGCTCCTTATTTGACACCTGTTGTCCTCTGTAGCTCCAGGAGGCTCTAAACTGCGTTTGAGTAGCGTCCCGTCCTCCAACCAACTCCTCCCTCTCCATGCAGACATCCTGGCCTCACTTTTCACTCCAGAGGGACAGCCTTACCTTCTAGAGGTATATGATAGCATTAGCATTCATTCCTGTGATATATAGGTATTAAAGAAGAAGGCATTTAAAGTCACGACATATTTCTAAGGACAAATATTTAAAGGTTCTTTGTGAATATTTATCAGGTGATGTTTGCCATGCGTGAGCTGTCAGGCCCCCTGTCTGTCCTGATAGAGATGGTGACCTACTGCTCGTACTGTAACGAGCCTTTCTCCCTGGGCATGCTGCAGTTACTCAAGGTGAAAAAAACCTCTGACATTCTCTTCCTCACTTAACCAATATTTTGACAAACACAATGAGCATTTGTCATAAATTCTTATTTCTTATCTGGATACTTTGTGTTTTGCAGACCCAGCTGGAGACGGCTCCACCTCATGAACTGAAAAACATTTTTCAGATGCTGCAGGAGCTACTAGTGAGTGACATCAGTGATCAGTCGTCTGTGAGCCTTCAACTGCTGATTTTTGTTAAGATCATTGTCCCTAACCTCAGTTAAATCTTCTCCGTCAGGTAATGGAAGATCCTCTACAATCCCAGAGACTCAAGTATGCCTTTGAGTCAGAGAAAGGCCTGTTAGGTATGTCTTCATTTGTTGTTGTTGTCGTCACTCTGATGCCCATAGCTGGCACAACACACAGTCTTGTAACCACTTATGTTTTTCTGATTAAGTTTGTTGGTAGACTGCCATTCAACCTGACATTATCAGTTTTTTCTGTATTAAATAGGTTTAATGAATGTATGAAAAACAACCTGGGCGCCTTTTCTTCACAGCTTTGATGCACCAGAGCAACAACGTGGACAGCAGACGCTGCTACCAGTGTGTGAAGTTCCTGGTCACATTAGCCCAGAAGTGAGTACATCTCAGGGTCAGAGGTCTGGGTTTTACTAGAATAGAGATTATAGATGAGCTTCACCGTGACTCTTTTTCATGATTTTTTTTTTTTGTAACTAGCTAACATAATGAACCTACTTTCATTTTTCCCCACCAGGTGTCCACCAGCCAAGGATTACTTTAAGGACTTGTCTGGTCACTGGAGCTGGGCTGTACAGTGGCTACAGAAAAAGGTGAGTTTATAAATACAACGGCCAAAACATTAGAGACACCTCTTAATATAATGCACAGTACGACTCCACCACTGCACTATGACCTCAATAATAAACAGAATTATCACTTTTCTGACAGTTTCAACAAAAACTGAGAAATTATAACCTTTTAAAAGTAGAATTCATACATCATACCGCAGAACTGCTGTGCTACATTGCACTAGATTGTTCAGATGTACATAATAACGTGGCCAGTGAGTGTATAATGACCTCAATATTTGTAATAAGACCAGCTTCAAAAAACCTGAACCTGACTCCTTTAACTACTGCAGCCGATTTGATGCTGATGAACTAGTCTGATGCAATGTGAGGCATCACGTATAGTGTCCAGGTGTTAGAACTGAATATATGTATGTATGTACTCAGCTGTATGTTCATACAGTTTACATTTCTGTTTTTAAAAATTACTTTATCTACTCCATATTGGTTCCTTGTACCTTCTGACAACTGCAGACATATGGAGTGCATGTACCCTTATACCACCTGCTGTGATTAAATCCTCTTTAATGATCCTTTATGCTCATTGAGTTTTTGAATCATATCTCTCTGCCCTCAGATGACAGAACATTACTGGACTCCACAAAGCAACGTTTCCAATGAGACATCCACCAATAAAACCTTCCAGCGCACTATCTCTGCACAGGTATACATACCCAGAAATACTGTGTGTCAGCATGATATCACCACAGGCACTCACTCCTACCTGATGTTTATTTTGCTCCTTTGCTCACTTGTGTTTGTGTGTGTGTGTGTGTCATACTCTGCAGGATACCTTGGCCTATGCCACAGCGTTGTTAAACGAGAAGGAGCAGTCTGGCAGTAGTAACGGCTCTGACGGCAGCCCAGCAAATGAAAACGCAGACCGCAGCCTCCGACAGGTAGGCATCAACCACATCCCCACCAGCTGTTCAGCACAGTGGGCTCCTTAGATGAGTCATCGTGTTACAGCAGCGGCACAGGTTCCCGCTCCCGCAGCCAAACACAGAAGAATGGAACAAAAATGGAACATCTCAGTGGCTTCTGTCAAGAGCTGTAAAGGCAGTTTGTTACCTCCCACGGCTGTTATTAGCAGTGGATTTGAAGCTGCTCCATTGTTTGACTCCTGCTGTGCCTGTCAGGATGCCCACACAACACAAGGTTGTCAGACTTGTTCTGGCACAGGCGTGAATACTGCAAGAAAATTATAATCCTGCTGCTACTGCTTAACACATGAATATTTCACCATTTATACCCTTGCCCCAAAAAAAGCACATTGCAATGCTCTTATATTAAATGTGTTCACCCTTTCTCTTTCCCAGGGGTCAGAGTCTCCCATGATGCTAGGTGATTCGAAGAGCGATCTAGAAGATGTAGACCCCTAGCTCCCCCAACCAGCAGTATCCCTCCGAAGGAGAGGCGGCAAAGCTCCAGGCAGCCAATCAAAAGAGCTGCACTTTGCCTCTGATTGGTCTGGACATTTAGGACTCCACAACAAGCCAATCAGAACACTTATTGTTGCGGTCGCTACGGCAACGAAGGAGCTATGAATAAATCATAAATGATGATGGAGATGCATTATCATTAAGGGCAGCAGAGTTGATCACGGTGGGAAGCTCAAAAACCTTCCACAGTCACGGATGACTTCAGTTTATCCTTTTATTCATTCATTCACTCAGAATGGCAGCAAGGTGGAGGATGGGTTTGGGTTGTGTTTTAACAATTTTCTGCTCATATTTGCCATTGTATCTACATAGATGAATTCATATTGTAAAGATTTGTTTCATAGATGTAATTTCCAGTGTAAGATAATATTTTAAAGTCTCCTGTGCTCTTCTCCACAGCCATGCAATTAGCGAGAGGTCACGTTAGCTACTCTAGAGGAACTCACAGAGACACGTGCACTTGTACAGGAACACCTCCACCCACGAGCACCTGGGAAGGAGTTTAGGGGGTGTTGAGAATGCACTTTATAGTCCAGCCCAGTCTATTGTGATGTACAGCAACACTTGTTGGTTCCTCTAGAGCCTCCTCGTGCTCATGTCCCCTTCTTCTTTTGCTTTTAACAACTTTTCAGTGCCACCACAGACACATGGAAGCCCCAATAGCAAGCCACTCAGCCTGTGACTTAACCTTTGACCCCTGGTGACCACAGTGTAGCCATGGGGACGCAGTACAGGACTGGCCCTGTCCTAGAATCAAGACAGATCCAGGCCCTCAGCAAATCTGAAACTAGCAGTGCCATGGTCAGCACTCTCCCTCTGCTTCTCGCTGACAGGCAGCCTCTTGTGCTGCTTTTTATTCTTCTCATTGTCGTGTTTGATTTTATTTTATTTTTTTTTGCCACTTTTCTTTGACTCTGCTTGAATTGAATATTTGAGAGGATGTTTAGAGACTCAAGCCTTATGCAAGAAAAGCTGATCTGACAGCACGCAGATCAGCCATGGTGGGCCATCAGTGCCGACTGAGGGGAGCTCAGGAGCATGTTTTATTTTTTAGGTGCCAAGAACACACACACACAAACACACACACACACTATGACTGAAGTGACAAACATGCAAGCATGTGCCGCTCACTCACTTCATTCGCAGACATAAAGAACAGGTTCTCCTCGCCTCACTGTTACCTCTGCTTTATCAGGTTTGATGTTTGAGCTTTGTTTTTGCTTTGCCTTTTAGCTTTCATCTTCCTTTGGAAACACACACAGGGGAGCTGAGCCCAAATGTAGCTCTAGTTTCACTCGAGAACAGTGGCAATGTTTCCATCGTCCCCGCCCCAGTCATCGGGAGACTTGAAGTGCCTTAACCTCCCGATCTCTCTTCCTTCCATCCTCCGACATCTTATCATCACATCTTTGGAGGAAGTGTGTAATCATCTCGCTCCGCCTGTTCTCACCATGACACCAAACCGTCATCTCCGGTCATCAAATAGTTTCACTATAGGAGTGCAACAGGGCTTCTTCATCCCCATTAGACTGGGAAAATAGTACAGGGAACATTTCCACTGTGTGTTGTGACAAAGGATTGTAGGAAAGTCACTGCTGGTTGTTGATTCTGTGTAATGGGGAAGGGTTGGGTCCAAGTTCTACCCTGATAAAAACAGGGTTTAAGTGACAGGACAGGGTTTTAGCGATGATAAAATGCTGCTTCTATTCACTCTGTACTCAAGCAGAGACACTTAGTAGATACTCATTTATGCTCAATTGTTTTAAGAAACCACATTTGCAGTCAGAGTTCTGAAGACGTGAGCCTACAGTAGCTTAGTAGATCAGCTGTCAGCTTTAACAGGTCAATGTTTACAGTGCGAGGACCTATGAAGCAATCATGCAAAATTGTTTTTCGTTGGGAGTCGTTTAATCAGTCGACTGAGATTCCTCTCTGTCCTCAGAGCCTGAGGAAGAGGAAAGACAAATGTTTTAGTCCTTCCACAACCCTCCCAACTCCATTCTTCTATCTCACTAGATGTGAATGTCACGTCGTGCACTCCGGCACGTTTGCATGTGTGGCAGTAAGTGGTGGTGAAGTTTGTCTTTTCTGTGTGATGGAGGAAAAAAAAACATCCCCCTTTGTTATTTGCTGTGTAATTTGGTCATTAGCACTTACTGTCACAAACACACCCCTTCTTCTGTGGCTGGTTACGTGCTATCTGATGGAGCTGCGTGCAGTCTGTGCCAAGTGATACACGGCCATAACAGTTTGCTCAGAGAGTCTCCTAGGTTTGCACCTCTGCTACATCACCACAACTACTTAAACACAAGGAAGAAAACTTTAAAGCAATCGTTTGTTTTAATCCTGGGATGCAGGGAGGGATGGGCAACTGCGTGGGTAGGGATTGGCATCTATACGGGTTTTTACTTGTCATTAAATTTTGAGAATTCACTTCTGCCATCGCAGGATTCTGTAATGCATGTTAAAACTCAGTTTTAATTTGTACATCAGAGTTTGATTAAGGGGAAATTTGATATAAAATAAACTGGAATGCACAATCTTTTGTAAACAGTGTTTTTATGTATGTCCTGTGACTGCTGGAAGATTTCACTCATCTATCATTCTGCAGACAGTGAATTCGGCTGAGAGAGGTTACATGAGTGAAATCTATCTGAAATGTGGTTAATCCATTTAGTGAATACTGATTTACTGATATATCAATTTAGGAGTAATAATATCAGATTTTGTGTCACAATCAAACTCAATTCCACTCATCAATGCACCACAGTTGGTAGTGTTAGACAGACATGCCTGTGGTGCTCTCCACCCTGAAGTCCTCCATCTGTAACAATCAGAATTTAACTCCAGCCTGATTGTCATGACACAGGCTTGTGTTTTTTGTTTTTTTTTTAACTGAATTTTTGATTTGAACCTTAGGTGTCATTAATGCAGTTCACATCTCGGGACAGACGAATGTTCATCATAAAGCGAGTCATTTGATTAGTTTTGTGCACGCCTGCTGTTCCAAAGTGAAGGCTAAACAAAGTGATCATAAGGTAACTGGATTATTAATCAAGCTGCTAATCAGACCGATTGACCTACAGCTGTGCTTCTTCCAGACAATGAGTCAGATATTTAACCACATATTTTCATCTTATCATATCCAGCTGAACTGTCTTTTAACCAGTCATGAAGGGTTGCATCGACATCAGATTTCCTGTCACAATCAAACTTCATTCCAGTCATCAATGAACTACAGTTGGCGCTGTTACACAAACATCCCTGTGGTGACGGCTGGACAACTTTTGTGTTCAGAAGATACTATCTGGGTCCTCTGACTACTGATGTCGTCGTCTTAGTCAGTATGCTTTTGTAGTTGACATTATTTTAATGGAAAACTCTTCCAGATGACTGGAGTTTTTCAGCTAGAAGCACAGAGGGGAGTATAATGCAACGCATATAAGTGTACTGCCCAATCTAGAAGCATAGGAAGCAAGTTGAAAATTGCTGAAATAACCCTTTAAGCTCCTAACTTGGACTCTCACAGTCCTCATAACTGTGCCAAAACAATCATAATCTGTTAGATAAATGATTAAGTTGGTAAAGAGCACACACATTATGTCATGCGTTTTGTAAGGCTTGTATTTAAAAACAAAATATATTTGTGAAAGCTGTTTTTATTATGATTTTTTTTAAAAAGATACAAAAATATTTGGTTACATTTTACAAACCGTATGTGATTTCTAAATCTATCTAACAGGTTGTACTAGACGAGGCAGCATTTTCATTGTAAGTCTGAAGCATTAACGCAGAATTTATATAGAAGCTTTTTTTAACTACTATAGCTGAAACAGCTTCACACAAGCGCTTTCAGTCGACCACAAAAGTCACATGTTAAGGTGGTTTCATGGATCTGAAGAACGTTAAAGCTGACGAAAGACGAACACAACACCGCATCACTGCTTACAAGGTGTTCAACATCAAAGTGCTGTGAGACACTGTGTGAGACTGTGTCAGTGAGGAGCCGTGGCAGGCTGCTCTGGAGGTCTGACGCGACAGCAGACCGCGATGCCCGCGGCCCCATCAGCTCCTGTGGCACTGTGGACATGGCAACTGTTGCCCTTAGCAACTGGCCCCAAGACTGAAGAGTCCTGAGAGACTGCGCTACAGTCTGTCAGAGTCCAACCGAGGGGACAGGAGACCTCAACCTGGAAGTGAACAGCATTGATGACTGAAGGTTAAAGTCTGAGGGCAAGTTATGGATGTGATCTTGAAAAATATTTCTACAAATTATTCACCTGTTCTTTATCAGCGGATATGTTCTCCAGCAGGAGGCACTCCAGTGCCGGAGCGTGGCAGCACACCGCGTGTGATGTCACACCACCTTTCACAACGCAACGCCGCCGTTCACTGTGATGTGGTCGGGAGTCAGGCGAGATTTTAGTGGTGGACCAAGATGTACACCCTGGAGAAGAGGATGCTTCACGTTTACAAACATTTTAGTTTAAATATTATCTGTTAGTGATTCTCAGATTCTCAAGCACATCCTCCACACAGGACTCATCAGGAGTCTTAAAAAGTTAGAAACCTGATGTGAAGTAAAAAACAATTTAAGTGTTATAACAGCGTTTGAGAACCATGGTCTTTATACTACATTCATAGCTGGTATTTATTGCTGACAGGGAGTACATTTTCCTTTCTGGGCGATTGCCATGGTAACTGGCATAATTGGCCAAGATGTTCTAAATGCAGCCACATCAAAAGCTCGTTCTTGGTTTAAAGGACATTTTAAATTCAGTACAGTATTTAAGTTTGACTTTCTCTGACACTCAGCACTTTTAAAGGAATAGTTCAGGAAATAGGCTATGCTTATTTGCTTTCCCGCCGCTAGAAAGATGAGAAGACTGATAGTGCACTCATGTCTCTTCGTTAAATGAGAAGCTGGAGTGAAATGAGTGCTTTGAAAACAGGGAAGCAGTTACCCTGGCTCTGTCCAAAGGTACAAAATTTGCATACCAGCACTTGTGAATTAATATATTGTGTCTCATTTGATTTTTTTTTTTTTTTTTAAGTAACTTTTTGTTGTCTTGTTGTATGGCTAAACAAAGACCATATCATAAGTAGTGAGCTTTAGAGGTGCTGGCAGGCAGATTGTGTTGCTTTTGGACAGAGCCAGACTAGCTGTTTCCGACTACAGCTGGACAGATGTGACGTACCAGTCAGGTGGTGTTGTGGATCAACACACTCTGCATCTTGGCCAGGCTTCGGACTAGCATGGACCGTGCACTGCAGACCACCTACCACACAGCATCGGGCCACAGCGTACACACCTTTTCCCCCTGGGCCATTATGGGCAACACACTCCATCTGCTCACTGTTCATCTGCAAACACAGAGATGACGGTTTACCAGACGTTAATGTTTGTCAACTTAAAATCAAAGTACTTTCAGCAATAATGAGAGGTTCACTTGGACTCACATTGATGGTTTCTCCCACACGGACACCATCAGGAGTGTAGCTGCTGCAGCCCATCATCTCCTCACCCTGACGACAACGACTGATAGCCCTGTCAGTACTCGATGCCCCTGACTTCTCTGACCACACTGACCGGCACAAAAGTTCTCCATCTGCACACACATTGTAACACTGTTCTGAATGCATGCAAATACAGAATACTTCAGGTGCATTTTTGTGTCATGTCTTTCTGTGAGTCACTCACTTGTTTTGTTGGTAGGAGGCATGGTTGCTACCAGGTTTGGAGTAGTGAGATAATGTGTTTCAGACAGAGAGAGGAGGTTGATAGTGTTACTGATGGAGTAATGCAGCAGCATCTGGAGGACCTGCACCGGTGACATGTTCTGGTTGGATGACAGGATCACTGCTGCTATACCTACACCAAACAAGACGTGAAACACTTTCCGTAGATTGTTTGTAGATATTTGTGATTTGACTTCAGGTGTGTGTCTGCATACAAACCAGCAGCATGGGCAGCAGCTTGGGAGGTTCCACTACGCGAGGTAAAGCAGGTGCTGCAGTCACTACTGGCACTAACGATGTCATCTCCGGGTGCAAACAAGTCAACGCAGCGGCCAAAGTTGGTGCCACCTGCTCCCTGCGACATGAGCTGGTCTGCTGCATTCACTGCTCCTACTGTGATAACCTGCACACACAAAATACGTTAAGATACGGGTTCTGTATGAGTGCATCCATCAGGATCTTCAGATAAGTGGTATGCAACCTCAGGCTCTGACGCAGGGGAATAGAGGCAGGCATCATCTCTGTAGTTCCCTGCAGCAGCGATGACCACGGCTCCGTTAGCCACCATGTCCCGACATGCTGTGTTTAATGAACGACTTAAGCCACTAATGAAAGGCAGCAAAACAACCACAGCATCCACCGGACGGGCCAGTAAAATTGCTCTGATGTACTCCAAACCTGAAAGGTAAAGGAGAGGAGAAGGATGTCCAAGTAGATATGGGGCAGAAAAAACAAAACTAAAAGTCGTCCAACCTGGATTTTTGGTCTGAGGGAGGCAAGAATAACAGAGAGTTACTTCACATGGTCATGACTTAGGATATAATTTCTAGTCCATAATACAACAGTTTGAGAGAGTCCTACCTGCCAGAGCTCCTGACACAGTCCCTTTTCCCTGACAGTTGAGCACACGAACTAGGTTCACACCAGCTCCTCGAGCAACACCGGAGTCCAACCCACTCACAACCCCAGCCATGTGTGTGCCATGACCGTCACACTGGCTGGCCTGCAGAGCAGTGAATGTTAAATGTAAAGTGACAGAGATGTGAAAGCTTTGTTACTGAGCTGCTATGACAAATTAAAAAAGCATTTTGTTATGTGTGCATGCGTGACACCTGTCTGTGAACTCTGACTCCATCCTCCTCAGGGACGTTGTTGAAGTCTGTGATGAGCACTCGTCCTTCAACCTCTCTGTGAGAAGTCTGAACGCTGCCATCCATTAGATACACCTCTGCCATTGCTCCATTATCTGCAGAAGACAGACACTGTGTGTGTATGTGTTTGGATTAAATTTCAAGTGTGTCCATGCATGTATGAAAGAGACAGATGCACAGAAGGACTTACTGGGAGGCTGGTATGTTCCATTTTCAGAGGTGCCACCGTGAGCCTGTAGTAACCTCTGGAGGTTCCACGGAACACTCTGAGCAAAGATGGACGAGTCCTCCTCTATGTAGTGGACATGAGGGAGCTTCACCGCCTGACAGGACCACAACAAATATTATTATCTTTTAATACTTTTTCTGTGGACTGTCATTTCCTAATCAACTGTCTAAAAACCTACACTGGAATCAGCATCTGGACTGATTTGCTTCGTCAGTCCAATAGGACCCTCTTTTTTGTGGGATTTCACAGGGCTCTGTCCTGGGTCCTCTTTAATTCACTGTGGACATGTTTCTTCTGGGGTGTATAATTCTGTGTGTCTTTAGGCCATAACTGATCCCTAAAAAATAAACTTTACAGCTATGTGGATGATACACAATTGTGTGTCTCAGTTAATCTATTGATAAGTCTTTTATGTGTTAAATGCCACGTGAACGCAACGTTGTCAGTTCGCATCCCGAGCCGGGGACCTTTGTTGCATGTCAAGCTCTCTCTTCACCCCATGTTTCCTGTCTGCCTCTCTCACTGTCAAACTGTCAATTAAAGGCTAAAATGCCCAAAAAATCATCTTAAAAAAAAACAACAAAAAAATCAATTTCCATTATAGATTAGATTTTATTTTGGCCTCAGCAGACAGAATACCCAAAGACAAACACAGACAAGCCCCAAGAGCTTATATCTCCACACTTTGCATGCTGCATATCACTAGTGATCTGTTTTAAAGGTGATATACATTTTTAATTTAATTAAAATTAAGATTTTTTTCTACTGTTGGTTTCTAGTCAGTTGTACTGTATATTTTTGGTCAGATTGAAGCTCCTGAGCTCAGTAGCAGCATGCTGACAAGTGAAACAGTTACCAGGTGTAGGACGTCGCTGCTCATCTTGACCAGGAATCCTTTCAGAGCTCCTGAGTAGGTCTGTAGGATCTCCAGCAGGTAGCCTCTCCTGGCGGCTTTGGCTCTCAGCCTCCTGATGGTCCTCTGGACGTGAGATTCGTGTGTCCCCTGACTCAATATAACCAGGTACTTACCGGGCATGCGCCACGCTGCCTGTAGCACAACACAGAGAGCATGCAGTATAGGTAATCTTTCCCATACATGCATGCATACAAATGTCACTTAATACTTTGCCTTGCACAGTAAATCTTTTGCTTTCTGCGTCTACTTGCTCCTAAAAAACACAGAGACACATTTGAATGAAGATAAATCCATGTCCTTATATCTAACTTTATTTTTGTGGATCAATCAGTTAGCAACAATTATAACTTTAGGTGAAAATCCTTAATTAATGAAGAGACATTAATAATTATTAAGGCGCAAAAAGAGACGCTAAGAACTTGAAACTTTAAAAAAAGAATCGGGTGCTCAAACTCAGGTAAGAACAAGAAAATACATTTAATGCCCCTGATTTTTACCTTGTTGCACCTGAGGAACTCAGCAGCGGGCTCGGCTCCGGTTTCAGGTTGAGTCCCGTCCTCACGGATCAGATCCAAGATCATCTCGTCGTCCTCCGGGTAGTCCTGCGCTCTCACGGCCAAAGATGCGCACAAACACAGCGCCCAGCCAAACAAGGCTAAGGTGCGAAGCATTCTTCTCACTTCTCGGATTGTTTCCCTTGAAATAATTGCTATAAATATTAAATTACATAAATCCACAAATGGAAGTCTTTATTTCAGTCTGCGTTATCCAGATGTTTTGGTGTCTCCGACAGCCGCGCGCCCTGCGCCTGACAGTCAGATAACGCCTCCAACCATGTATTGGAAAAAAAAAAAAATCGAACAATTGATTCTTATAATTGAAGGCGGGGACTTGTGACGTCTCCGGGGCTCACGCCACCGCTTTTGTATCGAATGATTGTCCTCCGTTAAAACACCTCTGACTGTGGAGGAGTCATGTTTCATGCTCCCCCCAAAACCACCCTATAATTATTCCATGTCAATCTGAGAAAACACTTCCTCTCAGTACATTTGTTGATGCTATTGAACATGTGCGCTTAATTTGAACCATGTGAGTTGTGCAAGTACTTGTTTATACCTAAATGACTAGTGATGTGCGCAGGGAGACTGACCACGGGTAGTTCACATTTAGTTTATTTTTTATTGTACATAATTAATTATGTATTTAATCTCTTCTTTCTGAACAGTCAGCGCTGAGGCGCACTGAGACGAAGATGCAGACTCCTGCAAAATGCCTGAATTTCTATCAAACTCACACATACAGATTCCTTTGTACTTCTGCCCATTCAACTCACTTCAATTATGTTCGTGAGTTGATGCAATTTAATTAAGTCACAGTGCACAGAGAGTGCCGCTGATTTTATACATGAAGTTCAATTTTCTTGATGAAAAGACTCTATAATGTCCTCTGTGGCTCTTCTGGAGATTTTCCACAGACAGGAAAATGAACCTGACGAGGTCATGGTGTTACCTTGGACTGAGCTTGATGACATCCACACCAAAAAGTTCAACATTGTGGAGCAAGGACATTTGTAATGCACAGTGGCTCCTCTAATGTGTAACTGCACATTTAACACAACACAACACACAAACTACACTATTTTCCACCAGTTCTTATAAACTGAACCATAATCCCAAGTACACTGACCTCTACAGTACATTTCCTGTGGGATTTTAGTGTTTTACTGTAGCGAAAGATAAACTCCAGAAATGTTATTCTGCTGTCCTGTCCGACTGGAACTTCTCAAGGATGTCAGAATACATTATAGGTTATAAGTCACCAAGTTATTTAAAGTGTATTGAAAATGTCTGCATTCAGATTTAATCCATAGCATCTCAGTTAGGAGACTGATAGGGTTGCATCCTACTGCGCACCGCGTCATGGAACACTGTTGGTTCAGACAGAAGATAACATAAATCCTGCATTACAGATTAGGTATAATATTAAGCAGGAAGGAAGGGTTCAAAGAAAGAGTTGCGTTATGGTGATTGAAAAACAGAACAGAAACATATTTTAGAATTTCTACTGCACCAGTTTTAATCATTCATTTTATAATCTGTCACTGACAAGTTATTGTACTGATGTGATGGATGTATGTGTGTGGTGAAATCTACATGGTTGTGTTGTTCCTGCCTTCCACTTGACTCTCTCTTTTATATAGGAAATAGTGCCACCTGCTGTAACACTTAGGGCAATACATATTTAACTTTATAAAGATCTCCCTCCCTCTGTGAACCTCCACTGAAAAAAAGATTTTGATACTTGTTAATTTATTTGGATGTTTGAGACTAATAAGATAAATTATAATTCAAACCAAAAACATTAGTAAATAAAATATATATGATTTATTTCTGCTATAAATGTCCAAATGGGGTCTTTAAGTGTTTACCAATAACACAAAGTCATCCAAAGGTGCTGACACAGAATCAGTGAGTTCAGTTAGTTGTAATAATTCAAACACTAGCAAGTATGATGTTGTTCAGTAAAGGGGCCGTAAAAATGAACTGCCCAACACAGAGGAGTCCTCTGATGATAGTGTCCCTCCTTCAGATCAGGTGTAGCGTGGGACAGCTGTGAGTTTCGGGTAGAAGTCTGCTGCTACTTGATTTTTCTCCACGCAAACTTAGCAGAGCCTCAGCGTGCCTAAAGTTAAATGAAAAGAGCGGAGGAGGGGTGAGCCAGAAATAGTTCCAGCATTTTGACCTCATTTTCATAGTCTTTTTTAGAAATCTGTGGCAGGGTTTTGCTGAACATGCAGGTCTTTATCTGGGTGCTGAACATTCATGTAATTACAAACACTTGCTGGAGCTGTGCAGTACAATCTCCTTTTTCAACCACCGGCCACGACGCTAACTCAGACTCAAGTGCTTTAATCTGGGGAACGTTAATGGGGGTTGGGTTTACTTATTCACTTACATGTTTCAAAGTAATCTGGCCTTTTCAGTCACAACCTTCAGACCACCATTACTTCTTTCTGCTCTTTTCAACTGTTCTTCTCTTTATCACTCACCATCGCCTTCCTCGTCTGCTCTGATCTTATTACATCACTCGACATTATCCCATAAAGATAATAAAATTAGTATCTTCAGTGATGGTCACTTAGCATAGGATTTAAACCCAGACAGACCACAGATACTCATAAAGACTTTAATGAGCAACTACTTGTCTGTGGGCCATTAGGACAATGTGTGTTTGTGAATGTGTGTGTGACCATACCTTTCATTTTTTTCTTCAGCCGCAGTACACACTAGCTCCTCTAGACCTTTCTCCTGAAGCTGAGGAGCCAAAATTACCTGACAAACACACACTTTCCTTTAATAAATAAACTGTTATGACAATAATTCCATATTATTTCCTGTATCTTTCTCTCTAACACACAAATGGCTTGTATTTACCTTGGGATAGCACTGACACAGGCTCCACACAGTCCCAACACACACCATGGTGACACCCATAAGGCACATTGTGGTATAGATGTGCGGTCGCTCCTGCGTCATGATGAAGAGACCGACTGCCACCACACACAGCCCAGCTGCTATCAGTCCATAACGATATGGTTTCCCCTCCACCATTGCTGCAACCACTGCTTGCTAATGAAGCTCTTATTTGTGTAAACTTGAAACTGTGGCACCTGTTGTACAGTCAGAAAAGATTTTTTGTGCTCTTATTTGTCAGGGCTTGAAGGTGAGGGTGGAGAAAACTCACTTAGAGTTCCACTTGGCTGCTTATTACAGCCTGGAGACAGCCTGGTCAGGCCGGGTATACAATTGCAGGTGTGTGCACATGTCACAAGGTCACCTTGTCTAAAGCTGCTGGCAAAAAGACTCAACAGAGACTCACAACTCAGCATCTGCAGTAATTTGTTGAGTAAGTGTTTATGTTTGCTTAGCTTGGACATGTAAATTTGCATTTCCCTTTCCCACCTTTCCAGGGATTTCTTCTTTTTCAATAAACAATTCATTATTTCTAAATGTGACACCACCCACAGAGTCTGTAGCCATTCATTAACTCACATTTATAGTAACATCACAACAAAGAAGTAGACATTCTGCAAACACTGGATACAAAGCTGAAAGATGAATAATACTGTACTTCTGGTTAAGGCACTGCATCGAATAAGCTGTCAACAAACATTGTGCAAAGTCATGATAGGAAAGAATGCAGATACACTGGTAAGAAAAAGTTTGGAAACACCAAAACGTTATTAAAACGTTATTAAAAGAAATTAATACTGAAACACACAAAATATGTTCCTCATTCATTTGTAATCAGCAGGTTAACCTACAACATCACTGATTAGCTTTTACAAAACTACAATTTAAAGAAATAAGTTTATGTCCAATAGACAAATAGTTATATTTGGTTCTTCTTCCATAAGGAGAGTGATCTGTCATTTTCAGTGTAAATTAGAACTAAAAATGGCCAAACAAAAACAGCTTTCCTCAGAAACTCATCAGTCTATACTTGTCTTAACAAAGGGAGGTTATTCTCTGCGAGATAAAACCAAGACACTTTCAAGATTTCTTTAAAAGGTGTATACTATAGTCTCCAGAGACATGCTGCAACATGACAAAAGATGCAGTGGAAGGCGCAAGTGCACATCTGTCCGAGAAGACAAGTACGTACACGTGTCCTCCTTGAGAAACAGATGCCTCACTGCTCCTGAATTGGCTGCATTGTGGAATAACACACAAGAGAAACCAGTGCGCACAGACACATTCTGTATGTAGCTGCATAGAAGACTCAGGTCAGCAGGACTCATGGGCAGAGTTGGCAAGAAAAAAACCCTACTAAGATTGACAACCATAAGAAAAGATTGCCGTGAACCCAAGATGCACAAACAGTGGACTTTAGATGATGGGAACCAAGTCTTGTGGACTGATGAATCCAAGTTTGTGGTGTTTGGTTCCAAGTGAAGAACATTCAGTACAGAGGTCAGATGCAGAGCTCATGAAAGCATAAGTGAAGCATGGAGGTGAAAACGTGATAATCTGGGGATGCTTTAGCAATGGGAGAGTGGGCTGTACCATGTGCAAGGCATCCTCAATCAGCATGGGAACCACTCCATACTGATGAGGCATGCCATTCCCACTGGTCAACAAGTGATTGAGCAAAACTTAATTTTGCAGCAAGACAATAACTCCAAGCTTTCTTTACAGTTTTGTAAGAAATATTTGGAGAAAGTAGCTGCTGGTATACTCTCAGTGATAGCTTGGTCACCTCAATGACCAGATCTGAACGCCGTAGAGCTGAACTGAACTGCCTAATCAGCACAGCAGACCTTTGGGAAGTGCTGCAATAGGCCTGGGAGGAAACAACTGATCAGTAGAATGCCACAGATTTATCAGTGTTACTGCTACAAAGACTGTGTTTTATTTTAAGTAAGTTTTAACATGCAATTTGATTTTAAATATGCTTCAAAATGAATTGTCCATTATTTTGTGTTCTGTTTGTGATCCATTAACAACAGTTTCCTTGAATAAAACAAACAAAAAAAGATATTAAGAATACGTATGTGTGTAGGTTTTCCAAACTCTTTCTTGCCAGTGTACAAAGAAGAGCTGTGTGGAATGCTCTAATTATGTTTGAAGGTTGCTGTGCAGTAGTAGGTCACATGAATTCAAGCCGACCAATATAATATCCTAATTAAATCTCTTAGGTAGGCTCATAGCCATGTATGTTGGCATTAATGCCTTAATGCCTTTTGTAAAGGTTACTTAATGCTGGTATCATGAAAGGCCCTTAGTGTAGAAGGTGAATCAGCTGTAGTGATCACTTTGATCTCTTTCACAATCAATCACGACACACACTGCCTTTAGGTTGGAGGCCACACTTTAGGTTTAAGTCTTTAAACAGCTGCAGTGTCTTCCTGCTCCTCGGTTTGTGTTTGGGTTCAGGGCAGCTGTTATAAGGCACAGAAAAGGCCCACCGTAGGAAGTTCACGCTGGTTCTCACTCAGAATCAAAGACAAAAGGGACTGACATGAATTAAAGATGTCCAATAGAGGTTAAAGCTGCTCGCTGTGCTCCTGGCACTTCATCACTGTGTCGTAGGATGGAGGAGGCTCCATGGTCCAGGGTGGCGGGGTAGACGGGAGAGAGGGTTCGGGCTCAGGATTTCTGCTGACAGAGTCCTCAGACATCTCCCGACGAATTCTGTCCAACCTCCTGAAGAGAGACAATAATGAAGGCAATAAAGAATAGACGAACCCAACTCTTTTTCGTGCTTCCTCGTCCAATGACACTT
>JAUBNQ010000020.1:6656703-6668196 GCA_032353495.1 Ctenopoma kingsleyae | reverse complement strand
ATGAGGAAGGGTTTTCAGTGACGAGGAATGGAGGGCAGGGCGGACGCACGATCTGAACACTGTCACTTAGCCTCTGTCTGTTTAGAATTATAGTCCCGTTATGAAGCGATAAACCCTGCAAAAAAGCAGACTTTGTTTTTTAAGACTGCGGTGGAGCTCTGTTGGGGGTGGAGCGGGGTGATCCTCACTGGCCTATAGTGGAACCACGGCTGGTTTAATATTACTGTGATGATTTTGGAAAAAGTAGGAGAGATGTTCAGTAACTGCATCTAGTAATTACACCTTCATTTGACTGCTCGGGATCTCCCGATTTCTGACAGTAGACTCTTCAGAAATTGTAAACATGAATTTAACCCGGTCATGAAATGACCCTTGGTGACTCGTGAACCTTAAACTCACAGTTTCCTTCTAAAGTATCTCTTTAAACCTTTACTGCTACTACCCCTCGGTTTTCTGTACCTCTTCTGATAATTATTAGTAATTAGTTGTAGATATGTATAACACACAGACTTTCATAGAACAATTATAATAGAAAATATACTATGATGTAACTATAAGAATCCCCATCTTCTGAGCTCCATCACTGCAAGAAATATGAAGCCCAGGAAATACTATATATTTGTATAGCTACAACAGTTTCTTCCTACATTAATAAAACTGTAAACCTGCAGGTTATTTATGTAAAAGTTGAATAATCATAATATATTCACATCATAAAAAGCTGAGGAAACAATCTCACCACAAGATTCATTTACCTTCTGTTCTGTAGCTTTCAGTCATGTCACATGATCTGCAACAGCAAGTGAAATTAGGAAATTGAAAAAATTGTAATACAACAGTTCATTGATAACCAGGCAAACTTCCTGTACTGATGAAGATCATGTGATATGATCAAAAGCACCAGAACAGCATCTGAAATGATCTTGCGGTGATCTCAGTCATCTTTCTTGTACAGTATCTTCTTGGTCCAATGTGAGTGAAGCTATAAAATGCTGAGTGACATATTGAAACCCATCATACAATCTTCTCATTTCTGCATTCTCTCAGACAGAAGTCTGATTATAGTCTAATTATATCCACGTTTCTGTTCATTACTCTTTTATTCAATAAAGTTAAATACAGACACTCACAGTAACTGAAATCATGTTGCAAGAACCTCCCCTGACCTGCGTTTCCCAAGTTTCCAAGGCTGAAGCATATCATTCATAGGAGCATGCATATTCATAGATATAAAAAGGAAAAAAGAAACATGGCTGATTGTTGGTAATCATGTGATTTATATCAACTCTCTTCTTTGACTTGTGTGCTTGTCCATGAGGGCAGCTGGAGTCAGTAGTCCTTGTGCTTTCAAACATCAGAAGCGTATGTCAGTGTTTGTGGTCATCAGTCCAGTGCAGCATCTTAATTTGGAGGTTATGAGGGCTTGGGGGATCCTTTTCTTACCACTGTTAATTCAGTGTACCAGTCCTACAGTAAGAGTGCAGGCCGATAAAATCATCCGTCACAGTTTTC
This sequence comes from Ctenopoma kingsleyae, assembly GCA_032353495.1. Taxonomy (NCBI): domain Eukaryota; kingdom Metazoa; phylum Chordata; class Actinopteri; order Anabantiformes; family Anabantidae; genus Ctenopoma; species Ctenopoma kingsleyae. Next base: position 6,666,684 of record JAUBNQ010000020.1, on the reverse strand, counting down.
TTCAAACATTCTGCTACAGTCCTTTGTCTGTTTAAAAAAATATGACACAGTCTGCTGCAAATAACTAGTTTAAATACACCAGAAAAATAAATGAATAAAATAAAATAAATAATAATTCTTGCTTCTTTTATATTACTTACAATGACTTACCACTACATACTATTTTTCTCATTTTACATTGAAATCAACTGATAGCAAATGCAGCATGCTCAAGTTAGTTAAATTACACCTCTTTAATTATTTAATGATACATGATTAACAAAAACTTTTATGTTTTGTCAAAGCAATTGATGTTTTTGTCACTTGTGAGTCTGAACCACTTTGATCAATTTGATCAAACGAAATGGTCAGTGGTTTGTCCCTCTCTCCTATAATATGTGTATGTGCTCACTTTTAAGTTGCTTTGAAAGAAAAGCATCTGCTAAATAAAAAGTTCACTGGGCTGTGGTTGAAAGTCTCCAACAAGAGATGAGAGATTTATTTTCCCTACAATCACATTGTTTGACTTTTCACAAAAATGGAATATAAAAACATTTGTGTTTGTCTCCTCTCACATCTTTAAAGCTGAATATTCCAACTAGCTTCAGATTTTCCCATGCTACTGAAGTAAAAAAAAGAATGATTTTACTATTATACACATTACCTTCTCCAAAATAAATTCATTTGCATATTGTATTGGAATATACTGCAAATGACAGGCTCATCTTTTGGTGGAGCATGTAAATCCAGATAAGGAACAAATTTGTTTGGAACGTTTTCCACTGCCACAGAAAAGAGACTTTAATGTCAAAGAAAACTCACAGGAGGGAAAATTACCCCATTAAATTAAAGCAAATCCTAAATTTCCTGTGTGCTTTTGCTACCTTGGTAAGTGATGACATTAAACTAGATGGTTGACATGAGCTTAACCAGTGCCTGGTTTTAAGGCTGCAGGTGAAAGTCTGCCAGTACCAAACTAAGGACCACCAAAATTAAACTCAGGTTTGTGTTAATTGTGTCAGTATGAGTGTAAAGCTTTTAAAGAAACACTTACCCAGGAAAACTAAACATTTTGTTCTGTATTTTAATTCCAATTAATTACAGTTAATAAAGATAATTTGATTAATTTAAAGTTCATAATTACATTTTGACCTTTTCACCCCTTTGTCATTTCACACAACCAAAACGACTGACACAGGTTAATTGACGGACTGCCTGTAGAACTATGGTTTGACACCCTCCCTCTTTCTGCTCTACCATCTGCCACACTCTGCACAGTCCCCCAGGCTTTAGTTATTATTAAACTTACAAAACTTACTAATCCATCAGAAATCCCTGTTCTCTGATTGGTTAGAAGAGCGAGCCTCGCTCAAAAACCCTGAGGCATCGACAGCATCTTTCCACAATAAGATGAGTTTCATCAAATATTTCTATTATAAATATATTTGAAAACAGTTACTTGTTGTAAGTTTAAGCTAACTTCATCCTGGGTTTGGGCTGTGTCATATCCTATCAACCATGGTATGGACATGATGACATGGACAATATGTCATGTGATAATTGTGATAATTGTGATAATCATTACTTTACTTTACTTTACTTTACTTTACTTAGCGGACGCTTTTATCCAAAGCGACTTACAAGGAGAAGACACCAGCAATTCTCATTCGGTTTCCATAAATTCTGAGTTAATTGTCATTAATTGTCATTAATTGATAATCATTGTGATAATTCTTCCCCACAAGTTGTGCTCGAAACCTGAACAAAGAGTGGAAATGTGAACAGAGTTTGCTCCGCCACCTCAAACATAAACAGCACCAACATGAGGACATTATGGCAGATTACACCAAGAACAGTAACAAGCTTGTTTAAATCAGTGGGGTTTTCTTTGCCAGTGGTACTCCCTGTGATAAAAGAAATGCTGATGGCATTCTGCTGAGCCAAAGACGTGATGCCAATTGAAAAATGTTCACAAGGAGGGATTCATGCAAATGATTAACCAGCCATGCTGTGACGCAAATATGTCATTATTCTGTTATCAGCCTGCTTCATTAAGTTTAATTTAGCATTTGATGACGGTCAGGCTTTTTTTTTTTTTAATCACTGTTTCCATCCTACTGTATGCTGATGTGATTTGAGACCAAAAATATATAGTTGAATAGTGCTATTTTCATATAGTCATTAACATTGTTACCACAAAAATACTGTAAAATCTTGATATAGTTTTAAGTCTATATCACCCATCCAAATCCTAGATGTAGCATCACATTTATTTTAGTACAGTAGGAATGTGGTGATCTAGAAAGCAAATAAGCATATTTCTCAAAATTCCCAAAACTATTCCTTTTCCTGTCTGGAATACCAACCAATCTCAATACAATTAAATAGCCTATCAGCCTGGAAGAATGTTATCCCTTCAAGAGACTCTAATTCACTTGTGTAATGTTTGTGGCTTGTAGTGGCCGCACACTTTCTAAACATATAAAGTGTCTTGGTGCTTTTCTTTGGTCTGTTAAGGCTAAAATAATCCACCTTTAACTTCACCAAACACAGTATTTGGTTATGTGCTAACACCTGCATTGTAGATACAGACAACATGGGGATGATATGCTAGGTCCAAAGAAAGAAGCATGCTTCAAGTGTTCGATAAAGACGGTCAAAAGACAGCAAAACAGAGCGGTCCCCGTCACGTGTCTTTTTCTCTGATGTAAAGAGAGGCATCGTCCAGCATCACACCTCAAAACTGATCTCTCTTGACTGTCCAAACAGGGGCTCTGACGCCAGATGTGTGTCTGAGTACGCACGCCGCAGTTGTGTAGAGCTGCACGTGGTCTTGATGGCAACCTCATAGGGAGGTGGGGGTCCAAGCCACGGAGGAGGGTGAGGTGTTGGACTAAAACCACCAGAGTCCATCGGAGGGTAGTCGAATTCTTCACCGCGAGCACCGTACCTGTGACGTTCCATTGTCCTACATGTGAAAAAACAGTGGCAGTAAGAAAAAACTGCAAACAATCATGTCGAAGCACAACTGATGTAGTACTGTTCAGTCCTGATGTATCAGTGGTTGTAGAAATCAAATACTAGGCAACAGATGGAGTGATATTATATCAGTAGTTGTGTTTCCTGCCAAATCTAGGAATTGGGTTTCACAACAGTATAATGGATATCCTGCATACTGGATGATTAAAAAGCTGGTCTTTAACCATGAGTCATGTATTCACTGGAGTATTTTTACAAATATTTTACTATTTAGCTTCACTGGACTATAGCACATTTCTGATCTAACAGCAGGACCTAAAGAGCTTCCAAAATAAAACTCCCACAGATTTATGAAAATTGGATGGATTAAAGGAAATCTTCCACATTTGGGAAATATGCTTTTTGCTATTTTGCCTTGAATTAAAAGAGAACATTGACACTTTTCTCATGTAAGATATGGACACCAGCATCTCGTTGGCCATAAAGACACCTCTAAAGCTCACTAATTACCGTTTGAACTTTCTTATATATACTCTGTCTCCTTTGTTTTTATACTTTTGCACACTTTTTTTTTTCAGAAGAAAATGTGTTAATTTGTGAGCTTTTAGTAGTCAAGTGTGTTAAGTTTGCACAGAGCCAGGCAGCTGGTGGTAATGCATTCATATTTACATATAATTATGTCCCAAAGTGTTGAACTAAATGTCAAATTAAATGGGATACCACCAAATGCACTGTCATCCAGGACTGACCAGGGCCTGCGAAAGTCGAGGCAAAAGGCAAGAAGAAAGACAGAAGAAAAAGAAAAGAAATAAAGCAATACGGTTGTTTGGTTCTGTGTGCAATTTCCTGGTGCAAGCATCAATCTGTATGAATAGCTCTATCCCTGAGGGACCCTGAAAACTGATATATTAACCCATGATGTGATCAAACCAGCAACAGGAAGAACTGGACAACATGGCAAAGCGGAGAGTAAAATGATCCCAGCAACAGCATTAGATGTTCGTAAATCTATTATTAACAGAATTGATGTCTTTATTGACTGTCATTGTCTCTCGTTATTAGTCATTATTAAGTATTTATTGTCTATAAAAATACACATCGCCTAATATAGTATCATTAGTTAGGAGTTTGTTGGCTCCTGGATAAAACTGATCATATTTTGGCTACTTACCACCACAGACTGAACTGTGGAAGATGCACTTGCATATGTCAGTGTCATTTCTCCTTCACTCACCTGGGCAGAAACACTGACTGGGACTCTGGGAAGCGGCTTCCCATGGGTGTGAAGAGGGCATGGCTGCCGAAGTTGGGGTAGTCGTTGTATGGATAATGCGGGCACTCCGGGTCGAACTCCCTGTGGTTGTAGTTTACGGCATTTTTTCTATTCATTGCCCAGAAAAGACCCAGGATGAGCATGACCACCCCCAGCACCACGCAACAGAGGGAGAAAGCCTGCAAGCGGTGGTGGGACGAGGCCATAAAGGCCGTGGACCCCCCGGTCACTATGAGGAAGACTCCGACAAAAATTGCTCCGTGGTGCAGGGAAGGCATCCTCCTCCGGGACTGAAACTGTTTCTGATGTTACAGTGAAGGCTGTGAGCGGCTGGATAGTGTCACTCACGTACAAACACTCCGACGAAGTGCGCTCCCCATGCGCTCTGACGCTGAGCAGACATCCAAATAACTTACTCCACTTACAGAAATCCTGACAGAGAAACGTTTGCTAAATCTTACTTAAGATGTTTGTTCCCATCATGTCTGTCTCCCATACTGTTAAAAAAAACTGCCGATCCTCACTTTGTAGATCGCTGCTTCCTTTGAGAAAGTGTTAAAATAGAAGTATTTTTGGAAAATAATCAGTGGAAAAATAGAAAAACAGCGCATCTAATGTGGACGAGTTGTGTGCTTATCATCAGGGCAGATGGACGAGAGGATGGCAGAGCCCATTAAGAAATCTTTACTGGAGCCCCACCCTCCTCTGTCTAATGTGCCTAAAGGGTACCACTTCAGCCCAGTGTGTGTGTGTGTGTGCGTGTGTGTGTGTGTGCGCGCGCGTGTGGCAGCAATCAATCTACAGACAAATGGACATATGAAATAGAAATGTATAGCCTTTTATACATTTATACATCCTTTAACATAGCATGATGTTTGCATGTCATTACATTCAAATTCAAAAAGCGATTTTAATGTTGACTTCATTTAAAGGTCAGAAACCGTTTTGTCCAGAAAGGCAACCTTATGGAGAAACCCACTTAGGTCAGCTGTATAGTTTTTGCAACTTGGGGATAGTTCATGTGCAATTATTATTAAAAATTCACCAGTGGTGGCTACTTTAGACATATTAAGATGCGTTACATTTTTACACACTCAAAAAAAAATTAACCCTAAACCCATAAGTCAGTTACATGCAAGCTGTTTCTTTTTCTTCTTCTTTTTTTTTGAGTGCAGGTACAAATAAATAAAATCCAACATGTAAAAATAAATCGAGTTTAATAACATATAAAAAAGAGTCTACAGTGGCTCTGTGAGGCTGACACCAGCAGTAATATGCTCAGAATATTACCATGCTAATATTATGTTCACCATTGGACATTAGCATCTTAATGTACTAACATTTAAACAATACTCAAAGCTAAGGCAGGCGGCACTGTCATTCATTTTGCAGGAAATGTTGCAATGAGATAGTTGTGACTTATCCTGTAGTACATGAACATGTGTACAAACTTGTTGAGATATCACACACAAAAGGCACAAAAGTAAATCTATGGTGGAGCTGAATGAAAGGCTGGGGAATCGCCACAGCTAGTAGGATTTATCATTTATTGTATTGCGAATATGTGGATTATATTTCATTGTAATCCTGTTGCTGAGACATTTTAGTGACCAAAGTGATGGACAGACAGACAGCATATGCCTCACTGCATACCTAAAACAATTTGTTTACAGACAGTTGGACTAAGGGAATGAATAAAAAAAAATCCAAACAATTAAATGAAAACATTTTTGCAGTTTGTGATGGTGGAAACTGTACTAAAATTCTGACTATGGCTGCAAATCAAGTTTGAAGTTATATAATCAGTATCTCTTTGTATTCACATGCTGAGTGGGGAGAAGTTCAGACTTTCTCAGTGTGTGACTTGGTCAGAGTGCTTCACAGAGCCATGAGGACAGGTTGCATGGTCTGACTGCCTCTCTGCTTTGTGATTGGTTCCACACTTGAAAGACTACTACACTATAGTTCACTACAGTCCTATGTTTACCCAATTAACGTGAAGTTTTGGCGTTAGGTCCCGCCCTCATCACGACTTTCACCAATCAGTGTGAAACGGGGGCGGGGCTAACTTACCACCTAGCACCACTCACCTATCGCAGTGAAGGGGTGATCAGGAGTCGGGTTTTGGGGTTGGGATAATCGATGCGGAGTCAAACCACATGAATATTGTAGTGGTGAGTGGTAGCTGAAGTAAAAAGTGAACGAGGTATTTTAAGTTTGGACACGAAAACGATGGATCCGCTGCTGTATTTAGGAGGTGTGATTGTGATGTTCCTGCTGTGGATCAAAGTCAAAGGTCTAGATTACGTGATTGTTCACCAGAGGTGGATATTTGTGTGTTTGTTCCTGCTGCCCCTCTCCGTCATATTTGATGTGTATTATTATGTGCGGGCATGGCTCATTTTCAAGATGTGCTCTGCTCCCAAACTGCACGACCAGCGGGTGCGAGACATCCAGCGACAGGTGAGCAAACCACGGTGACAGTGGGTTTAACCTTTTTTATGCATGATAATCACATTCATAATGTGTTTAGATAACCATTCCATTATAGTTCAGTATTTTACATGTGTTCATGACTGTAAGGAATTGTGGGTATTGAAAAGTTTCCCACTTTCAGACAGTATAGTGTGAATCTATGTGCGTAATTTATTAATTATAAGCAACTTTGTGATGTCAAAACTGGTGCCATTTTTATCACTTTATCACTCTTGTCCTATCAATCAGTAATTGTTTTTTTTGTGTTTTTTTATTATGACATAATATTTGTGTTGTATCTTTAAATTTAGTTTAGATTTAGTTTTCTGACAGTATGAATGTAGCTCTATTTATAGCTAATATTTGTTTACAGTATGATGACACTGCGTAAGACACAGTGAGAGTGTGCAATTAGACACCTGATACACTGGTTCCTTAAAGGGTTTGGTCAGGAGAGAGGAGTCTGACATTATTATTAAGGAAAGTCAAAGTACGCCTGAGAAATGAACTGACAAGGCCTTTGACCTGTGTGTATGTCCACAGGCTTTTAAGAAAGCCTCATTAGCCTGTGGGGTACAAATACATAAATTGTCAGTTATGCTGTGTGTCTCTGACCTGTGTTAGACAATAGTCTGTTCTTCTCTGTATAACATACTGTACATTTCAGGTGCGTGAGTGGAGGAAGGAGGGCAGTAAGACATACATGTGTACGGGTCGACCCGGCTGGCTCACTGTGTCTCTCAGAGTGGGAAAATATAAGAAAACACACAAGAACATCATGATCAATATGATGGACATTCTGGAGGTGGATACAAAGAGGCAGGTAGGACAAACCAACCAACAGCAGTAACTCCGTCTTTTTAATGAATGAATGTTTGAATGATATATTCAATATGGACAAGGACAATACAGTGTGTGATTAGTTAACATATCTTACGTATATTAATAATTGTAATTATCTTTATACTAAATATCAGCATCTTGGCATACAGCCTCACAACATGCTAACACGGCTACAGACTGTTATTCTGGATATAGTGTTGTCCAGAGTTCACTTTTTTTGTGATAACTTTGCACTCATCAAAGTTAAGCGTTAATCACAGCGATACGCTTTATTATTATTACCCAATGGAGATGATGGCAGTGTCAGCAATACGATCAGAAATGTAAATAACTATTTTACAAGTTTAGTTACTAATAGTAATAGTGGAAATTTTTATGGTTGGATTTTGTGTTTTTAGCCCGATGGTGCATCTTCACTCACAGTGGCCTTCGTTTTAGGTGGTGAGAGTTGAGCCACTGGCCAACATGGGTCAGGTGACCGCTCTCCTCACCTCTATTGGATGGACGCTGCCAGTGCTGCCCGAGCTGGATGACCTCACTGTGGGTATGTTGTTCACAATATTGACGATTATTTCCTTGGGAATCATCAAAGAGTGCCGTCATCTGTGGCTCTCTGGCTGCTGGAAATAGAGAGACGTATGATGATTTCCACAGCTCAGTGTTCAGTGATGTAGATCCTGCATCTCCTCCTCAATCACTGTATCCTGTTTAGAGCTTCAGCGACGTCTGTAATCGTGTTAGGGGATTGATGTTATAGATCAAAAGATGAAACTGGGAGGAAATGGCTGCAGTGTTGGAAGAACCCCTGGATTGGGTTTCATAATGGATTTCCTGATGCCATAAACTGCACATCAACAATCTAATGTTTTCCCATCAGGCCATTGTACTGTACATTAATTTACCCTGATGTTCACACAGGCACAGATATGCATACTGCCAGCAGGCAAACACCACTTTCTGTTCATGTGTTTCCCTGCTGTCGATCTCACCTGGGTTGAAACTGAATTACTAAGAACAAATGTTTTATTTTCTCTTTTCTCTCAGGTGGTTTGGTGATGGGCACAGGAATTGAGTCGTCCTCACATATTTATGGGCTGTTTCAGCACATCTGTGTTGCATATGAACTGGTTTTAGCTGATGGCAGCTTAGTTCGCTGCACTGAGGTAAGCATTGAGTGTGTTTATGAGTTATGTGTTGGGTTAAAGGGCTTGACTTAAGTCTTATGTTATATTGAAGCTGATTCACATTTAACTAGGGCTCACCATGGTAACATCATCACCACCTGTACTTTAACTCTCTGCTTTGACCAAAAACTGTCTAACATTAGATTTGTTTTCTTCATAATTGTTGTCTCCATATTTGCTCAAGACAATGGATAAAAATATCATTTCAGTTTTGTTGTATAATCTGATTTCCTCGTGGGTATCACTATTTAATTTTGTATCAAATTAAGTACTCAATTTATTATTGTGATGATGTTGGTGGTAATTTAAAATGATATAGACAAGCACCTCCAGTGTTAAACTCAGTAAAGCTGATTGAGGGACTGTTTAATATGATGTGATATGATATGAAAGCCAAAAGTGTGGTGGTCTCCTGGTGAGAACCACTGTACTAATGGTTTAGTAAAGTCATCATGCAAGACAAAAATCCTAACAATAGGCACTCACCAGACTTGGACCAATTTATTCTGCTTCAGATATAATTTTTTTTGTCCACATAGGAGGAGAACTCTGATCTGTTCCATGCCGTCCCATGGTCCTGTGGTACTCTGGGGTTTCTGGTTGCAGCTGAGATTAAAATAGTCCCTGCTAAGCCGTGGGTGAAGCTGCGCTATGAGCCCGTCCGAGGACTGGAAAACATCTGTAAACGCTTCACTGAAGCATCAGAGAACAAGCAGAACACGTTTGTCGAGGGAATCCAGTACAGTCTGGACTCTGCTGTCATCATGACTGGAACCATGACAGACCACGCAGAGCCCGATAAGGTAAGATGTGTGTGAAGGTGTGTGTAAGCAAGTGTGTTTCAGTGTTTCATCAAATGTAATCTCTGCTTTTTTTCTATGACATCAGATTAATAGAATCGGCCTGCACTTCAAACCCTGGTTCTTTAAACACGTGGAGGGCTACCTGAAAGGCAGCCACACTGGAGTTGAATATATCCCTCTGAGACAGTATTATCATAGACACACACGCAGCATCTTCTGGGAGCTCCAGGTACTCACAAAACACACACACACACACACACACATACATACGCATTTATACCTACAGGAGAAGTGTGTTTCCATCAGCTTTACGGTTACATTAAATGCCTGCATTTATCTGCCTGATTTTAGCTCGTCATCATCTTTCCAACTTGCGTGCTCACTTTTCTTTATTACACTTTAAAGCTTTCACTCTCTCTCTCACACACACACAAGCACACACACA
>JAUBNQ010000020.1:6644451-6656603 GCA_032353495.1 Ctenopoma kingsleyae | reverse complement strand
AACTTGCGTGCTCACTTTTCTTTATTACACTTTAAAGCTTTCACTCTCTCTCTCACACACACACAAGCACACACACAAGCACACACACACATTTTGTAGTCACACACCATTAGTCATTAGTGAGAGAGGTTTGGCAACCTTTTTTTTCTGTAACAGTAAATGTTGTGATAAATTATGCATAGTATTGGTTTGACAGATATCTGAAAGAGCTACCTCTGGGCTTTTGGGTGCACTCTCTTATTGTTCTTGTAAACAGGACAGAAGAAAGTCAGAGCGACATAAGGCCAGACCAGTGCTTTCATTAAATCGTTAATCTGCAATTATGTGGCAGAAATTACTGATGTCTTTGCTTTAGTGACGTGAGAAGGTGTTTGGCACAGGTTAGAGGATTGTGACTGCCCTCTGGTGGAAAATAGGAGGAGTGAACTGAATTGAATTGAACAGATTATAAGATTGTAGAGAGATGTTAAATTAAATTCTCTTCTCTGGACTTGTTTTTTTTTCTGGATCATTTTAAGGGGATCATTTGAGATTTATAAAAATACTTTTTCGGTTCATTAACTTAATCTGGAGAAGAACTCTGCACAAAGAGCCACTTTTGGCACTTCCTTTAGCCTGTTCATGTCTTTTCTCCAGGATATCATCCCCTTCGGCAACAACCCGTTGTTCCGCTGGCTTTTCGGATGGATGGTTCCTCCTAAGATCTCTCTGTTAAAGCTCACACAGGGTGAAACCATCAGACGTCTCTATGAGCAGCACCATGTGGTCCAGGACATGCTGGTACCCATGAAGCATCTGCAGGCTGCCATCACACGCTTCCACCAGGACATTGATGTGAGACTCAGATATGGTTAAACCTACTAAATACTCACTGTTTAGAGTACAAACTGATGGAAAACTTATTATATTTTTTTCAGGTTTATCCTCTGTGGCTGTGTCCATTCCTGTTGTCCCCAGGCAGAGGGATGGTTCATCCCAAAGGTCAAAAGGAGGAACTGTATGTGGATATTGGTGCTTATGGTGAACCCAAAGTCAAACACTTCGAAGCGAAAGCATCAACACGTCAGCTGGAGAAATTTGTCCGAGATGTGCACGGGTAAGTCTCAAAGAAAATTCTGTATTTGTAACTAAGGTGTATGATAATTACACACTGTCCCATATCTTTGTTTTTTTACATGCTATTGATCGACATGTCCACTCTCCAATTGGCATTTCACAGGTTCCAGATGCTGTATGCAGATGTGTACATGGAACGAGAGGAGTTTTGGGAGATGTTTGATGGACAGCTTTATCACAGACTGAGAGAGGAACTAGGTTGTAAGGACGCCTTCCCGGAGGTTTACAACAAAATCTGTAAATCTGCCCGACACTGACCCCCAATCTCTTGTCTGATACTCTGTGACACAGAAATGCTGAGGCACTGTCTGCAGTCGACTCTCTGTGACAGCTACTGATTTTGAGATGTGTCACACAAAGATTTTCTAAAGTGGAATTAAGATTTTTTCACACTAATTACTAAAAATGTGTTATTTTTGGCAAACAGAGTCTATGTTAAGAGACACTTCTATCAATGTGAAGCAGGAGCACATGTCATGAATGTATATGATTTTCCCTTTCCATACACAGTTAGCTTATTTCAACATTCATGTTCTGATTTTGTGTACGTGAAAGCATATTGAATCAAATGTCTTACTTACTAATCGGTGTGCTCAGCAACTTTTCCATGTTTTAATACTTTATCTAGTGTTTATTACAGACCTTTTGTATATTTTGCTGCACAACTTTTATTAACAGGACAGCTTACCTATAGTTTCCCAAGTGCCGCACACCTTGAAAAGGTAATCTTCCAATTAACATTATACATATATTTTAAAATACTAACTTTTGCTATAAATCTAAACTAAATTATAGAAGAAATGTTCAGAAATTCTGTAGCTTATGTCAAAACCAAATAATGCCTTCAGGACTGTATAAGTGTTGGGTTAACTAATTAAAAACTCAATAATAAATATTATTCTAATGTTTAAAAAAATACCATACCTCACTATAATAATGAGAGTTCACAGATTTATTTGACTGTGAACTTTGAACAACAGCACAACCTTATCTTTTTGTTTCTTTTGTTGTGTGACTTTCAACAAAAGTGACTTTCACCTTCACTTATAAAAATGTGATGGCCAAAGTAAATAGATTTTCTCTTACCTTTATTTCTCATTATGTGATGTCATGTGTTTAACGGAAGTGGATTTAATGGATTAATTAGTGTATAAATCTGAATTTATATTAACACTAAATAAAATCAACTAATAGTGTTATGCTGATCAGCAGTATATAAAATACTCAAAAGTTTCTTCATCTTTACCACATGTGTGACGCGCACTATAGTTATAGTTCAGTTATATTACTCTGAAATGCATAGTAGGTGCTTATTTTTGGTCATGCAGGGCTTACACTGCACCACTGTATTTCTACACTGCTGCATTACTACAAGCATGAAATATCTTGTATAATTTCAATTTACTAGTTCTTAACAGGATTTCACAATATAAAAATACATTTGACCTCTCACCTACTATAAATACATTACCTCCTCCACCTACACCCCACCAGCACTTACTCCTTACTCGTACTGGAGGCAGGGGAGTGTTCAGCTGAAAACACTGGGGGAACCAGTAAAGGTCCTGCTGTGAAGAGTTGTTGGGGAACATTTTTCCGGAGCACATCCTGCGGTTCCGCCTCTTCTCTCCACACACTGAGCTAACAGCGCTATGAGCAGCAGGTTGGGCGAGTTTACTGTCACAGCCCAGGTCGTATGGTACGAACTGTCCGGAGTTACTGGAAACACAGGTAAACACAGGCTCTACTCACAGTTTCACAGTTAAAGTTGTGGTACTGACTTTGTACGTTTTCTTAAAAGTATAAAGTTGTTGGTTGGTGACTGAACTCTAACTGACTAGTTTAACTAGCTAACAGTTTCGTACGTAGCTAACGTCACGCGACGTCCCGCAGCTAAGTTTAGCTAGTTAGCTGTTAAACTTAGCTAGTTAGCTGGTAAACTTAGCCGTAGTTACTGACTTCTGTTACTTGGTTGGATTACAGTTTACTAATAGCTGGTGTTAGTTAAAAAATATACCATTTTCTTAAAGGTGAATTTGAAACTCTGCCGTTCCGTGGTTAGCTGTTGTGGGTTTGAGTTGGAGTCTGTTTGTTTTTAGCCGACTGACTTTGACTTTTACCGAACTACTGAAGTTGTCTGAAGTTATCAGCATGGATTAGTATTGAGATATGGACTCCTGCAATTTCATTTTCCTGTTGGACAGAGGTCCACACACTGGGTAAGGTCAAGACACCAAACTAGTTTCCTTCAAAATACGGAAGTTGCTAGACCACGATGATGTACTGTGTGAAGTTCTGGCTGCTGTTCTCAGCAACCAGAAATGTGTTGTGTAATGATGTGGATGAGTTTCAGGCTCCATGTCTTTTGCCCTTTAACCCAGTTTCCTTAAAATAGTTTGCATACTATCACATTTTTAATGTTGCACACTGATTATGTTTACAGAGGCCCTGAAGTGGAGCATCAAGTGCTCTCTACACAAAAAGGCATCAGAAGGGGAGCAAGGCAAAGAGTAACTGACCTCTCTGGACGGTGCTGTTTTACAAACTGCAGTGGAGGTCAGACCAGAGAAGAAAGACGCTAAAGAGGAAGAATGTCTACTGACCAGGAACCCACATTTACAGTCAAGCTGCTGCAGCTGCTGCTGCTCTCCACCTACTGGGGAATGCAGATTTGGGTCACTTTCATTTCAAGTTGGTACCATACACACACATTTGCACACACTGGATAAAAACTACATGGGAAAATGGCTATATGTGTAATTCAGTCATGTCTGAAGTAGTCTGTTAGTATGGTCTCCACACCTCTGAATATGGCCAGAGTGATTGGATCACAGTGTGTATGTGGGATATGTTCACTTTTAACTGAATCACCCAGAGTGCATATTTATCCAAATGTGAACAAACCTCAGTAAAATAGCTTTGTATAATCTGTATACATTTTTTTCATGGCCACCTTAACACCTACATCCAGATCCTGCTTTTGTTACAGCTCTGTGACTGGGTTTGCACAAATTGCAGTAATCCAGAGTGTGTGTGTGTGTGTGTGTGTGTGTGTGTGTGTGTGTGTGTGTGTGTGTGTGTGTGTGTTGCTTATATAGCTATGCTGTACATTCTTGTCTACATGCTATGCAGCATAGTTATATTATTAACCAAATTACAGCTTCCTGCCAGTATTCAACCAGAAACTTTTTTTCTATCATGTTGGTACTATGGTATACCACAGTGGTTGTAGTTATACCACCACAATTTGTAATAATTTGTAATTTGTGTACTAAAACCATGTGAATAGAAAGTCAGAATGTGTAGCTGTTTTTTTTTTATTGCTGGATGTATGTGATGTTTGAGAAAACTCTAATCATTGATTAAGATGTACAATATATACAGTACCAAAATTGTAATGTATGACTTTGTTCCTTTAGGTCAGAAAAAAAATTTCCCTGAAGTGCTTAGGTGGTGTTTTCTGCTGATATCTGTACAGGTTTTGTGATGAACAACCACCTGAACCGACACACATATGGGTTTATTCAGAGTCACCTTGTCCCATTCTACCTCCACCTGGGTTCAGCTTGTGCCTTCGTTAACCTCACTATCTATGCTGTGTATCACCCCAGTGACATGCTGGATGACAGAGAAGCCTTTCAGGTATGTTGCTTGCATTATATCATTATATTGAATTAAAAGCAATTAAAAAATTTTTTTCTAATCTCTGCTCCTTTCCCCAACAGATCTTCATCTTCTTTGTGTCAGTGACAGTTGCAGCTGTCAACGCTCAGTGGTTTGGCCAAATGACATCAGAGATCATGGCAGACATGCACCTTATTGAGCAGGCATGCGGACTGGGTCAGGATATTGGCCTCTCGTCTAATCGCGAAGCCTACGCCAAGTTGCGTGAGACAGATATCAAATATAGACAACTCAGCAATCGCCTATGGCTCTACAGATTGCTGTCCTCTTTCTGTAACCTCTGCTGCATAGGCTGCAACTTCTACAGTCTCTGTTACATGGCTGAGAACCTTGTAACACTGTGAAACTGACACACAGCAGCTGGACTGTAAAATTGTTGAAAAAAATAGTCCAAGCCTTACAAATCCAGAAACATGAACGTATTTTTTGTATCAAAGTAGTAAGTTATATATTTAATACATAATTTCTTCATTTCCAATTCTTCCTTATGAGATAAAAAAGTGAGATGAGGCTTATACTTGTGCCTTGGAAATAATGAAAGGATATAGTTACTAGCACAGGTTTCAGCCCTAGTTTTGAGACAGAGGGAGACAAACCAGTACCTGCAGTGTGAGTAATGCCTCACCTTTCACCTAGTGTGGCTGATGCTGGTGACTGCTTCCTTGAGATTTCCCTTTACCACAGAGGTGTCCAATCCTGGTCCTCGAGGGCCACTGTCCTGCTCATTTTCCAACTATACATTACCTAGCCACTGCTGATTACCTGGATCAGGTGTGTTCAGCCAATCAGAAACTGTAAGTGCAGGTATGGTTGAAAGACAAGTAGGCCTGTGGCCATCAAAGACCAGGATTGGACATCATTATAATATGGTAGTTTCAGGAGCCTAAAATACAAGGAATGTTTTTTAAAACTTTGTACTTGCAATATCAGAGAAAAGCACCTTTAGTAATAGAACTGCTATAATGCTGCTCAGGCCTGCTGTTCCTGTTTGGGTGGAGTTTTAATACCTTGCCAGGTGTGTAGCTTAGCTTGTTATCTTTTATGTCACCTTCAGTTCTCCTGCCATTTTTTATAGTACACAGACAGCACAGTTTTGTTTTTAACCTATCCAAAACATATTTGCACCAATAATTAGATTGTTCTACTGATCTGGATTAAGCTATAGCTAAAGCTGTCAGACTGTGACACTTGACACTGTTGCAAACATACACTCTCTAGCCACTTATTATGCACGCATTGTATTAGAAGGTGCATTTATGCAAATAGGGTGGCCAAATCATTAGAAACACCTTAATATAAATTTTCACACCTCAGTTTGTTTTACATCAGTCTGAATGTGGTCAATCTGATCTGGCTGTGAGGAAAGCTATAGAGTCAGCAGTAAAAGCTAAATTATTAAGCATGAGTTATTTCATCTTGCAGTGTAGTTCAGTTGTTTTTTGTTCCACATGAAGAACAGAAAGTATATATTCTATTACGTATTTTTGCACTTGCAGAAGCCATGTTAACATCTCCCACCATGCTACAACAGTCCCTCCTTGAACGAAGGTCTTCGTCTGTGTGTTTTCGTCTTAAGATCTAGCATTTGTTGGTTTATACTGTAAAACATCAAAAGTAAAAAAATACCACCACGGCACCAACAACGCAGCTATAATCAGGGCAGTGGCAGCTCAGTACAGATTCTTTAAGTCCTTTTATCTTTTTTGTTTGTTCGTTCATACTGGATTGATGAAGTTTTCTACTATGTGCCTATTACTAGCAACAACAATGCAATATTACTTGGTAGTTGTTTTTTTCTACAGTTTTTCAATTATGTCTAGCTTGGCCAGTTTAAATATAACACAACAATGCAAGTAATTTGATGTATGTAACCATAAAAGCTGTATTTGGAAATGCAATTTTACATTGATTTGTGGTTATTTAAATCATTTCTTGATATTTGAGATAATGGGTTAGAATTGTTAGTGTGGCTTGTTTAATGCAAAAGACCGTGAAGTCAGTGTCTGTTAATGGGAGTGGGTTTGTATCAAATGTATTATCTATTTCTTTGTATTAAAATGTGTCCTGTTTTAAGTCTGTGCTACATCTCCAGCCCATTTGATTTCATTTAGATCAGCGTGTGCAGGTGTCACTTGATAAACTCAGCAGGATGTTTAGACTACAACCTATTTTCTGTTGTTTGGACTATATTTCTTGCAGTGGAGACCATCAAAAGGAGACAGCTGAGACTGAATTGGTTTTTAGTTTTAAGTCTCTCTGATCATGTTTGCATATTTTGGGTGAACAGTGTAGGTTTGTATCTCATTGCAAACCTTTATCGAGAATGAGTCACGGTCACATTCCTGAGCTCAGAGTGAAGGTTAATAGCAATAATAAGACGTTCGTACAGTGTGAAGTGCAGGACTATAAAATGTCTGATTTTGATGAATGAAAATGGGCAGAAAGACATTTACACCTAAAAAGATGCTTAGAAATTGCATATTTTGTCCCATAGGACTTCAAATCACTTAAATAGTAAGTATTGGGAGAATTTGCAAAACTTGTATCATGTATATCAAGGTGTACAACTTGAAACCCAGTCTCAATCTTGGATTTAATCATCTGGGTCCAATGTAATGCAATGCTTTACCAGAGATGACAGAAGGGGGAAGCACTGCCCTATTACAGTTTATCAAACAGCTCTGTTGAATTATTCAAGACTGAACGTCAGGACAGTCTAAAAATAGAAAATAAAACAAATATTCACAGTATCAGTGATTTGAAAGGGAAAGATGCTGGACAGATCTCTTCGTAATCACAACCTAGACTTTCCTCAAGTGTAACCAGAACAAATCCCCAAAAAATGTCATGTCAATATTGCAACGGCAACATTTTTTTAATGTAAAAATACATTATGTTTCAGCTACAAATCAATGGTTACTGCATTTGAGATCAGCATCAACAATTCACAAGTAGTTTCACCTACAAAATGAATATTAGTCTAAAAAAGTAATAAATAAATGTAGAATTAAAAAAAAAAAGACACTTATACCTGACTGAAAAGTTTAGATAACAAAAGTTTATCTTGTAATACTTAAACCTGAAACATACAAATACAATAATCTCACTCTCAGTAATGAATGTAACAGGTGATGAGGCAATTCAGTTTCGCCCTTTTTGCAGGTGCTACCTCAGTTAAAAGTGCGATAATGTGTTAAAAGAAAAAAGAAAAACATCCCCTTACACAAATAAACCATCAGTACTCTTTGTTAATTCTGCATATAGAGCCTTAGAGTCCTCAGTCTTATGTAATACTGAGGGAGCAAAATGTAAACTGTTGAATTACCTCCCACAAAGAAACAGCAACGTTATTGAAAAGCCACAATCCTTGATGGGATCTAACAACCCACTGCCCATCCACTTTGGTTGTTGAAGAGTTGAGGTCAGATCACTGTCATTACTGTTCATCTGTAACAAGCTTATAACACTGTATGCTCAAAAATCAAAACAAAAGTTGCTAAAGACTGCAACAACATAATGACAGCGTCAGTGCATCTCACTGTGCTAGGAAGGCATCAGAAGTTACATTCCTTGTAAACAGCATATCAGAAAACGCAAAAAATAAGGATTGTGTCTTTGAAATAACTATTATGTTATATTCCCACGATTCATCGGTACGCACACATACTTAAAAATACAATTCCAGCTGTTCGCTCCCTGTTAATGAAACCTTACATCACCCCAACATTTACTGTTCAGTTTGTCTAAGTATCCGCAGATGTAAGATAAATACCATCGATTCCATGTTCCCTTCTTCTCAATACTCACAAGTACAATGTCAAAATACAAATATTGAAAAAGAAAACACCATCTAAAAAGTCCACCCACAATCTCTCTGGCGGGTTTCATAACCATGGCAACAGCAGGAGAGTCATGACAACGTGGCTCCACTTCCACACTAACACAGCCAGGAAGTGGCCACGACACCCTTCCCATCAATTCCTCGCCCTTGCTGCTAAAATGGTCCATAAATAAAAGTCGTACTCAAGAGTTGTTCATTTGCATAAAAGTAATAAAATCCAGTGTCTCTGTCATACAACCACTTTTCCCTTGATGTCCATCTTGGCGTTTTCACTTGCTTTGCTCGACTGCTCCTCTGTGAGAGTGATGTAGGAGTACACCAGGCTGCCCGCAATACTGCCGCAACACAAGAAGAAGTATACGAAGAAATTAATATCAGTGTTTAATTCAGCCATCTCATCCAATAACAAAATAACTAGGAGAGGATCAAGTGTTTGGATTAATGGCAAGAGTTGCTGGCAAAATTTGAACTGAAACTCATGACGTTATTTATGTCATCAGAGAGAGATTGAACAGGTTGCAGCTCATCACCAATCACAAAAGTGTCAGTGTTTCCCAACAAGAGCTGGCATGCACATATGAATTCCTGTAACTGAGATACTGCTAGTATCAGTAATATCTGTGTCAGCATTGACTCTTTCCCCGCCTTTCTTCATCAGTAACAACAATAACCAGATAGGAGTTGATTGTGAGGAGAGGACAGGTTCAGTACCACTGGGATCAGGACTGTGCCATATTGTATCATCCACTATACAATAGGATTGATGAATATTGGAACAATGCTAAGTTTGTTTTTTGGCCTCTGATCACCACCACACTGAATTTGAGAAAATAAAAAATAAAAAAAACACTATACTAAAAGTGTGAGCAAAGTCAAGACCATTCAGGATTTACAGCCATTTTCAGGAAGAAAAACCAAAAAAACATACTTCCAATATTTATGAACCTGACAGTAGCTGCAATATGTCGCTAAAACATGGTGGAAGGAAGCCTGCACGCGAGTCGAGTCTGAGGTAAAGTTAAGTGCAAAATTAGATCTCTCCTCTGTCATTTGGAAATGATTTGGCAACAAATTTTATGTAATTTGCAAGTTGAGTTGGTAAGCTGTACTAAGAAAGGGTGGAAATGTGAAAAGAATTTGTTGCACCACCTCAAGCACAAACACTATCAATGGGAGGAGGAGACTGTAGCAGATGTTAGTCCAGAACGAGTAACAAGCTCCAATCATTCAAACATAATCTGTCAGTGGTTCTCCCTACAATGAAAAAAGTCATTCATCACTCAAGGCTACAGTATATTGCCCATTTCTCAGTGTCTTACTTACACAAGAAACAAGAATTAGCATCAAACTAATAAGATACATGCTAACAAATGATAATTGTGTATGTGTCACGTAATGAAGCTATGAAAAATTAAATGTTCCTCCGTGACATATTAACCCTCCACGCACAGGTGAAGAACAGGTTTCAAAATTTCAGTATGTGTTTTTGTCTCCTCTCACTCAGTTCTAGGTGTATTAAATCCTTGTGACAACGGAGCACTGCATGCAAGTAAATTACTATATTGAAGTCATCATTCCTTGTTTTGCTTTGACTGATAGACTGAATTAAATAAATTACCAAATGCAGTCATTTGTGAATACCGTATGCCATTTCATGTATGAATGTCATTTTCAGAAAAGAAACAAGTATATATAGATTAGATTTTATTTTTCACCTCAGGACCCAAATATGTGTGACAAATTCCATGTTATGCCCAGATAAGCACTAGAGGAATAATCAGGGTATTGCAAAAGTTATTACGGCACATTCTCTGGAAACTAAATTTCGTAGACATTCACCTAATAGTTTTAGCAGCAATTTCATGAACCAAAGTTACGGACTGACCAAGCAACACCTTAATCTGTTATATTATTACACCACAAAAAATGTACATGGTTGAAAGCCACCTGCATGAGAGGATACTGTTGTTGGTCTCAAAACTACTTGGGCCAAACTTGGATGTCTTTAAAATACGTTTGTGTCTATGAAGACAACTACATATTTGCACACACAGTAAAAAAATAACCATATGACTTCATACCTGATATTCAAACCTATGAAATTGGTCCACGAGAAAATGTAGTCTCCACTGAACACCATGCCAATGTATGTCACCAGAACATTCTGCAAAATTGAGAAAAATGGAGAACTGTCTTTCTTAGCGTTAGTGTATTTAACTCTTACTTCATACAAATCTGCAGCTTACCTTGATGCAGCCCACTATTGTAGTTGTTAATGCTGAGTTGTACTGTGTACAGAGCACAGTGGAATACATCAGAACAAATCTGCAAAACAACATGTTATCATATTATGGATGGCGCAACAGTTATTTAATCATGAAATCAGATTTTGCAATATTGATGCCACATAGACAAAGGATCATTGTGAGACTCACACCCAAACTATTCAATCCTAGTCTATCTTACCCCATGATACATGAGAGAATGAACTGCGTGAGGAAAAACATATCTGACCAACCGTCATATTCCACTGCCTAAAAAGAGAAGCACGGCATAAGAAACAGCACAATCCTACTAGTGAATACACGAACATACACTTAAACAGTAAACAAAAACTGGAGTAAAGCTAGATAGATTTTAAATTCATTACTTATGGACAAGTCTGGTCTGGCATTCAGTGAAAGGAAAAACATGGAGATTAACAGAGCACTGCTGATCACATTTTAGGGTGTTGATGACACAAGAAACACAAACTGTGTGTCCAATAGCTTTAAGAAATAGTACTCTGCATCTCTACAGTGGCTGCTCAGTCCAGAGGAGTTGTAGGCACTGCTGTCATAACTTTACAAGGTGCATAATAGCAGCTTTGTGCCTTTCTGGCTGCTGGGCCCCAGCTGGGCAAACCAGTAGGTCTCTGCCAACACTGACCAACAGACAGACAGCTCATATTTTCGGCACACCCATGGCTTCAAATATGTGCATTCACTTTTAAATTTAAACCTTGCTACAACTGATTTCTATAGAGACCGTAAAGTGATTAAAATGACAGTTTAACTATTGCTGTTTAAACATGTGATTAAAAAGAAAATAATTACAAAAGGAGTATATAGATCAAACATCAGAGGTGTCAAGCTGCTTACCTTCTGTATATCTCCAGTCAAATGAGCCAACAGTAGAGTGGGAAGTATCATAAATAATGCATTATAATACAATAAACCATATTTCCCTAATTCCTGTAAGAAAGAACATAAGAACACAGGCACAGAGCAACATGAAAAATAAGCAGAGACAGAACAAAGAAGGTTATTCACAAGTCATTCAGTGCACTCCTCATTAACAAGCATGAAGACATCATGCATGGCTAGCCCACTGTGGTACCTAGACCCTTTGCATTCACCTGATTCTGTTTCACGTGTCTGAATCTTTCATTCCCTCACAATTACACACACACACACACACACACACACACACACACACACACACACACACACACACACACACACACACACAC
>JAUBNQ010000020.1:6618719-6635023 GCA_032353495.1 Ctenopoma kingsleyae | reverse complement strand
TTGACTTACTGTTAATTGTCCACACATCATTAGGTTAACAGAAAACATACAGAAAACGTAAAACAAGAAACGTTTTACTTATCATGGAAATGACGGATCAGAGACCAAAAGCAGACCAGAGAGTAAATGTGTCACCTTAATAATTTAATGGTTGAAGGGAATAAACACAAAATAATACAATGAACTAAAAATACATTATATTATGAACTTTAGAGACTAGAAGCAGGTGGAAACACCCCCACAAAACTATGAATGTCCACAAATGACCAGCAGAGGTCATTATGCTGCAGTTTACTGGAGCAGTGAGAAAACACAGTCACAGTGGATACAGTTGAATATGAGCTAAAGAATGACTCATGAGTTATGACTCATAAGCATTAACCTAACAATCTTCTCATCGCTGTACATCGCATGTTGACTCATTCTGTAAACTCATGTCTTACGGAGCCAACTAAACTGAATGGACAAAAAAATGTTTGATTATCTCTCAATACAACACAACAACATCAGCGTCACAAACTACATCATCCCTTGATCATACAGGTGAACCAGCACCTTTATTGCAGGGATGTTGCATTTGTATTAAATCTTTTTAAATTAGCTGAATATTTCAGAACAGAAAGCAGGTTATGACTTTAAAGCTGCAGACACTTGTTCTTCTGATCATATAAATCATATAAAAACATCATGATTCCTCCTGTTTTAATCTGTCACCAGGTTCAGGTGTTTCCATCCTGGACTCCCGGCACCATATCGTGATACCATGATAGTGGAGCCTCTGAGAAACGTGAGCCACGGAGTTCGACACCGAGCGTGCAAGCGTAAGGACATCCAAGCATCCTGGTCTTCATCATTTGTTTTATTAAAGTTACTTCGCTACACCTGCCTGCTCGTCTGTCTTCATCTAGCTTAGTGTATCCTCTGTCTAAATCAAGGATCTAAAAATATTTTACTCCAGCTTCCTCCCACAATCCAAAGACATGCAGTTAGGTTACTTGGGGACTCTGAATTACCCATAAGTGTGCATGTTTGTCTCTGTATGTCAGTGCTGTTATAGACTGACAACCTGTCCAGGGTGTAACACACCTCTCACCCAGTGACAGCTGTGATAGGCTCCAGCATCCAGCCTATCCTGAAGCCTGTCCATGTAGCTGTAGGGACTGCAGTCATGCTAATGTAAAGCCAACACTGACAATAAATTAAAGCAGTCAATGGTTCCACTAAGCATAAAGTCTAAATAAAGGGGGTTATTAATGACCTCCTGCATACCCACATTTCCACATGGGTCCAGGCAGCTTTGGACAGTTTATGTCCTTTAAAAATGCATTTTGTATTTACTCTGGTTATCTTTGTGTAATATTTAAATTTGTTGGATTATCTGAATCATTTAAGTGCAACAAATACACACACACACACACACAAAAAACAAATCAGGAAGAGGGCAGATACTTTTTCACAGCACTGTAAAATGTGTCACTTCTGTCAAGTTGCAAAGAAAAGGTGATGTTGCTGCACACCAAACACTTTCACACCCAATTCAAAAGGCAAGAAGAGTTGCATTTATTGGCCTGTGCAGACAAGGTTGTTAGTTGTCCATAAAAGAAAAACAGTCAAAAAATTGTCTTTGCCAGCCTTTGACTGCTAACCAGTATGATATGGCCACTTTTTTTCCAAACTAATTATTAATTACATAATATACACATGGGAAAAGCACATTTGTTTAGTCAAAAGGAACAATAAGGACAAAGCTCAACATACAATACTCATTTTTAATAACAATTGGGAAGAACGTATAAACCCTGTCAATCTAACACTTTAATTTGCCTGTAAGGTGCATCTCTGGTATCAGGACACTAATGATACAGGGGAAGAACTGGTACAGTAAGTCTGTCAGGTCTGGCAATCGACCACAGCACATGTTCATGATGACAAATGCACTGAAATGTTTCCTATAAAACTGGTAAGAGAAAATGTCCATAAAACACAAGTTGATGTGGAAATAGCAAGAGTGTTCACTGAATGAGACCCATTATATAACAAGAAGGGGGACAAATATGAAATTCAAGTATCAAAAATAACTAAGACACTGACAAGCTGAAAAGGTAAATTACAAAGGTAGTAAAAATCACAGGAAAAGAGACACTGACACAATCAACAATACATTACGCAACACTTTGCATTTGTTTAAGGCAGTTGATTAAAAAAAACTAAACAGAACTAGGCATCTTCTTCATTCCAAGTTAAATACAAGCCTAGCCTTGTCCCCAGGAGATCTGTTGTACAAAAAAACTATGCCTGACTCTGAAACTAAGCACTTTAGTTTGACTTGTCTTCTGACATCTGAGTGAGAATCGAGTTCATATGGACAGCGGTGGGGTTGTGCTCTATATTTTTGGTCTTCTTCACAGTGAGGTTTGTCAGGGCTTATAAGGCTGGTGCATCAAGAGTGACAGGTCACTCTCAGCCTATTGTCTGGCACAAAATCTAAATGGTTGGCACATATCCGTGCACAGCATCATGGGAAGGCAGAGTAGCTAGTTTAATCAGCTAACGATTGCCCTTCATGGCCTCCTTGGCTGCCAGGATGAGAGGCGTAAGACTAGAGAGGGGCTTTGCCAGCTTCAGGAACGGGTGCTGCACAACAGGTCAAAGAACATAGAGGTGGAGAAGGAAAAGATAAGTCAGTATCTCAAAAAGCAACTTTAATTACCACCAAACAGCTGAATGAAAAGTAAAATCAACAACCTGGAGTAGCTCTTTGCCTCCGCCTCTTTTCTCAACATCCATTTCCAGGCAACGGTTGAGGAAATCTCTGAAAACTGGAGATAGCTTTTCAGGATTTTGAAGCTCGGGAGTGCCGTTTGTGGCAATCAGGTATAATGCCTGCCAAAGGGGAAGAGATGCGAGAAAGAGGAAAACAGATCTGTGAAATCGAGGATCAGGAAATAACTAGGTATGGTCAGAAAGCCTGTTGTATTCATGCTATGCAAAAAAAGTTCAAAACTTTTCTTTTTCTTTTCTACAGAGTACACAGGCAGCACATGTAGTTAAAACCATAACAAAATCACAATATAAGAGAAAATCCAACATACAAAGCACACAGCTAACATTCAACAATGAAAAGCAGGCAGACAGTTAAGACAACATAGTGTCACTGTGAAGAAACCAGGCAGACAAGAAGAGAAAAAGCAAGCCAACACTGACTAGGTATGATGACAGGTCTGGTTGCCAAGTTTTAAGGTTATTTGTGAAGGAGTGTTGCAAATAAATATGTAAATAAAACAAAAATAAGACAGTCTGGATATCTGACCACAATCTATACTAAAGACTAGTCCACCAGGAGGACCAATATTGCTCTCTACTCACTCGTAGTGGGTTCTCATTCAGGTAAGGAGGCTCTCCTTCAACCATCTCAATGGCCATAATGCCCAGTGACCAAATGTCTACTTTTGGCCCATAGGCCTTCCTGGTCACCACCTCAGGAGCCATCCAGTAAGGTGTGCCTACCATGGTGCTGCGTTTGCTCTGTTCAGGAGTGATCTGGGCACAGAAGCCAAAATCAGCTGTTGAAAAGAGAGAAAAGTAAATACACAGTACCAGTGAAAGTGAAACGAGGCTACTAGTACCAGCAGTATAAGACTTACTCAGCTTAACAGAGCCATCCATCCCCAGTAACACATTGTCACTTTTGATGTCTCTGTGGATGACCTGGTTTGCGTGCAGGAAATCCAAAGCTTGTAAACACTGCAGATGTAGAGACATATGGAAGGAGAAACTTATTCACATTTGTTTCACCTGCAACGTTCACATGAAGTAGGACTTTCATATGACACTGTGTGTAAAGTGTACCTCTCGGCAGACAGCAGCTATCTGGGCCTCATCCATACAGGTCTCTGTAACCACATCTGTCAGTGAGCCACCAGCCAGGTACTCCATTACCACAAACAGTTCCTCCCCCATCAG
The DNA here is from genome assembly GCA_032353495.1 of Ctenopoma kingsleyae. Taxonomy (NCBI): domain Eukaryota; kingdom Metazoa; phylum Chordata; class Actinopteri; order Anabantiformes; family Anabantidae; genus Ctenopoma; species Ctenopoma kingsleyae. The sequence goes on along the minus strand of JAUBNQ010000020.1, from coordinate 6,631,060 downwards.
GAAACTGACACACAGAAAAATAACTAAATATTATTGTACATCAAATCCATCCATGCTTTTGCAACTAGTTTTTAAACTTGTTATTAGAATCATGAGATGTCCTCATAGGTTTAAAAAGCGGTCAGGTTGTAGGTTTATTGTCACTTTTACCTGTCTAAAAAGTTGACAATATTTGGGTTCTTCAGTTCCTTCATCACTAGAATCTCATTAATGATCAGCTCCTTCTTTGGCTGCTTTTGCAGGTTGATCTGTTTAATGGCGACCTGTAGAAAGGCAGTGCATAAAAAAAAAAAAATTTAAAAAGAGAAGACTACTACTGGCTACTTTCACTGTCTTTGATATAACTGTACACTAAGTGCAAAGGGCTAAAGGAATGCATGAGATAAGCTATAAGTCCATCCCTTTATGAAGGGGATGATGTTCAGCTTTTGAGAGGTACTGATTCAACTGTACCATCACTAGGGTCAAAAAGTTCCACTCATTTCCATTTCCAGTTCCACTATGCTGTGAAAACCAATTAATATCATTGTTGACCTTTCTTTATGTCAGAAATAGTAAAATTGTAGCATTTCCATCAGCTCACCTTCTGTGTAAAACGGGAGAGGGAGCTTAATGGCTAAGGATTGTTCTTGTGTGTTATTTCTGAGATCAACTACAGAGGTTGCTTCTCCTGGCAAACTATCCCAGTGCACAATATACAATCAGTTGGTCAGCTACTTTTTGGTAGGTTAGACCAAAAACAAAGACAGTCCTTTGTTATGATGCTTAACCTGATCTAGGGCTGGGCGATATGGCCTAAAAAGAATATCGCGATATTTTTAAGCTACATCGCGATACACAATATATTTCGCGGCTGGGCGTGTTGAGTTGATTGAAAAGCCGATCTCTATTGTGGCGTTTCAAATGCTGGTGTTATACAGTTATACAGTCTCAAACTTACTTTAAAGGCCACCATCTTTTGCAATCGCCAGCAATTGACCCTCTTGCCGCACAGACATGCTCAGTGCATCAGACATGTTTACAAATGGAGCGCAGACAGCAGACTCTGCCAGTCTTTTATTTTGAAAAACCAGAAGATTCTTTTATTTTGAAAAAACGGAAGATTCCGGTCTGCACTCAATTTGTAAACATGCCTGATTGTTTTAAAATAACAGATTGTGTCGTGTGAAAACAGAAATAAAATAATTATTTTCTTTCTCTGTGGCCCGGTACCAAATAGAGGTTTCGCTTGGGCTTTCACGCCTCTCTCCACGAGTTCGCTTCCCTCCGCTGTTATTCCAGTTCAAAACGAGCATTTGCTAGGAAAGTTTTCTGGATGGGCGGGGGAGTGAGCTGTCTGCTGTGAGAGGGCAAAGAAGCGAAACTCGAAGCGAAGTACATGCTGTTTATTTAACGTTAGAATTTATACTCGATAGTCACGATATAGTCATTTACTATATCGCACGTGGAACAAGTTGAGATACATCGAGTATATTTGATATATCGCCCACCCCTAACCTGATCTCAACTTTACTCCAACCCTTAACCAGTTACCTCTGCCTACTCTGGACATGCATGTTGTAGTGTTTCTTGAGGGCTTTCCTGTTTCTCTTTCAATGTACTTCTCACTTCTCACACATTGGAAACATAATTAGATCATTTACGTTTTACAGGATGCACAACTTTATGTGTGTGAGTGCAATTCATGTCACAACTGTGCAAAACAGCATCCATACTCTGGATTGTCCACCATTATGTAGTGTTCTGCCAGTTTAATGTAAATATGCAATGCAGTCACAAAGAATATCAATCAATCAAAATCAACCAATATTCAGTCACCCTTTACCTCCTGTCCTGTGGCAACATCAATGGCTGTGAATACTGTTCCCGATGCCCTGTGAAAATAAGACGCTATTTACTGTAATGCACAACACGTTACTGCTCTAATGTGTTATAAACATACACAAATGTGCTGCACTCAAAAACATGTGTTTAACAGCTGCCTCGCAAGCATGATTCACCCTGTGGGGGTGTGACATGACACTTGACATTAAACCTAACACTGATGATTCTAGTTAACATTTGGCTTTTTTAAACCTAGCTTTTGTCTAATTACACTAAACACAGATAATATAACACATAATTTTAATTACGGGGGCAATAGAAACCGTAATGTTACAATTAAAGCAATATTAGACAATACACTTAAATTCTATCACTTGTTCTATAGACAACTGTTGAATCTGCACTCACCCCTGACCAATTTTTTCATATCTTGTGTACTTTTTCTTGGGATCTCCAATGCTGACAATGGTTCCTGTAAGCCACAATAAGGTATGTTACCGAAATAGGAAATGAATGGACAGAAGACATTAAACTGCTGGATTGTTGTGTGAATAGATATGTAAGATTAATGATGTTTACTCAGTTTGTCCATGATCTCCTCATCTGTCATCTTGCTCTTCTTTTTCTGTTTGTCTGCAGCCTTTGAGGCAGCATCTCCATCAGGGCACACGCTTGCAGCAGGAATGGGGTCAATAACAGAGCGAGTATACACCTACACCACACACCAAAACACAACCAAGAAAAATAAGAAATCTTCTTCACAAAGGATGTTTGAAAAGTGAAACTGGAGAATTGTTCAGTGAATCCCACACATACAGTAACTAACAGGCTTTGGCAAGTGACTCACACTCTTTGTGTGTTCTGGCCGTGGTGCCACAATAGGTGGAGGAGTGTCATCGTCGTCATCATCATCAATGTCTTTGATATTCGGAGATGAGGGTTCAGTGCCTTTTTTGACAGGCTAATTCACAAAATAAAATTTTACCCTTTGTAAAACAACCATAGTACAAACAAAATAGGATGTGTTTTTAAAAAGCCTTGAAACACTTACAGACTGAGGTCCTGGAGTGAATGTGTCTTTTTCTGCGACAGAAAAATACAAGATGAAGAATTACTTTAAAAATGTGTTACAGTTACACATAGTCACAGATTAAACTAAGTGTTCTCAAGGTGTTTTACTTCAATGTTAACACGACTCCATTATACTACATATTCAATCATTCTGTTACATAGAAAAATACTGATCACATTAATCTCCACATAAGGGAAAATAAGCAATAAATAACTTCTATCTACAAAAATATTGGAGGTGATCGTTTACAACCATCCCGCTATCTAAGAAAAAACTGAATTTAACAACTAGACGGTAGATTACACACTGTGGATAACTTAAATTTAACTTTGAATCTCACCAGAAGATGAGAAGCTGAGGTACTTCTGACGGCCGTTGCCTGTGGAGTCGTAGAACTTAAGAACGTCGAGAACAGCCTGTGGGTTTTTCTTCTGCTCAGACTTAGTGATGTTTGAGGTCTGGAGAAGTCGAGCCCACTGCTCTGGCATACCCTGTGCATGACAAACACACACACAAAACAAACAAAATGTGTCAGGATGGTGCAGACCAAAACGTAATGTAAAAGTTTGTTTTCATCATTACTCATGCCCCAAACAGCAGGGGGAAGAAAAACGGTACACGTAAAAATGACAGAACTGTGACTACTCACAGTGAATTCCCCTGTCACAGCATCAAACCCAACATGTATGGTGTGTTCAAAATCTGATGGCGGTGAGATCTCTGGTCGCTCTTTGTCTCTGTCTTTCTTTCTACCACCTGAAAGTAAACACATCATTATTGATAACAAACACTAGAATAACTTTAAAGTTACATATTGTTCCTCTGGAGCCAAACTCTTCGCCTGACCTTTTTCAGCCCCAGAGAAGATTGAGATGATCTTATTACGAGGTTTCCTCTCCTCAGGCACCGAAGGCAGAGGTTTAGAGCTGTGGTTGGCTGAGAGAGAGTCTTTGCCAGAGCTGGTACTGAAGATGGTGCTGCTCATTCTGACTGGAGGGGCAGGGGGTTTATCCTCAGGGTCACCGTTATCACACATCGCTAGGAAGTTGTGTTGAGCCGCACAGGGCTGACAGGACCGGGGAACACAGTGGGAGTGGATGGAGAGGGTGGCAAACAGAAAGCTGCGCTTACATCAGCATGCGTGTGCTCATGCACTACAGTAAGATGTGCGGAAAAGGATGGCAGAAGAGAATGCACCAGCTATCTGAAAGAAAGTCAGACATTCAAGACCATAAATAAAATGTAAAAATCATAAATACAGCTGGATGATAAATAATTAGGAAGTACTTTCTACCATAAAACAATGTCTGTGCCTATATTAAAATGTGTTAGTGCTCTAAACCAGATGATGTCATCTGAAGGAGATCTGGAGAGGCAGGTTGATCTGAACTGAAATACACCTAAAGGCAGGAAGGAATTTTAGCAGAGGGAAATTTAATAACATTCATATACATGTTCTTCCCAAACTAGAATTATATTTGTAAGTTGTAAATCGGTGAAGCTTCCCTTTAATGTACATACAATACACCGTCCACACATTAGACAAGACAGTGACTGAACTGTGGAAATTGTACCAGCAAAAATTGCGTTAATATCTAACTAAAACTGAGGCAAATTACAACTTTCAAATCTCAAAGATAGACTGTATTACAGGAACGAAAAAGGTGAACAGAGTCCATCGTCGAAAACAACGTTAACATTTACCAGAATCCAGTATTAGTCTAAGAAATGTTGAAAGAATTTTTATCTAACCTTATGCAACGTTAGTGTCTTATGCGCCCTGTGTCGTATCTGAAGAAAACTAACAGATGAGGATAATAAAACAGTGCAAATCGTTCCTCTCCCTGTTCACTTGATACATAAGTGGAAAAGCTAGCACTTCATTGATTATTGCTAAGATGAAACATATCAACATCTCGACATTTAGCCCACTGTTTTTCGTATAACGACATTTCTGACTTCTGATTTTGCCCAGCTAACGTTATTCAAAAATGCCCTTCAAATGAGTAACAACACGGGCGGCTAGCATGCTAAAGCTAACATTTACTTACTTAGCCAATAAGTGTGCTAGGTGTAAGCTAACGCTAGCACGTCAAGCTACCAAGCGCTTGCAATCGTAATTGCTAAGTGTAATGCTTTCAGCTAAAGCTAACTAGTCTACTACGAAAACCGCGCGTTTTCATTAAAGGTGTTACCATTAAAAAGACGTTACTTAATAGCTTGCAAAGTAGCAAACTAGCCAATAAAATGTGCTTTTTATTGCAGGCTAACAAGACGACGCAGGAGCAGCGGAGCTCACCGGAGATCCCACACCAGTTAAACTTGAATAGTACTTGACTCCCGGACGATTATCGACGGTGTGGAAAACCTTTGTAAATCCTTTAAAAGTGCTTCCTCTGTAACGTCGGGCCTTGGTGGTGCATACGGCGTACAAATAACTTAAAAATATGACTATAACTATTTACAATGCAACTTTTCTTCTATCTTTTCGGCCCTTGGATAATTCCGCTATGGCGAAGGGGAAGCGGAACTACCGACCCAGCCCTAGCCTATTCAATAAATGTTTCAAATGAATGGTTGTGAAGTTTGTCTGCTATCGGAATCCAAAAACTGCGGCTCCTTTCCTAAACTTCACTGATAATACTATGAGCACTAATGGCAGCTTTTTGACCTTTGGGGAAATTAAACGAAAGAAACACGGTGAAACTTCATATACTGGAAGATAGAAGTTTAATTAAGTCGAAAAGCATTTTAGGTAATGTAGTTCATCATTTATAGGATGCAATAAACATTTCAAGATAGTGTATAAAGTATAAGAACCTGGGCCCCGCTTAAATACTGCCAAAAAATCCAATCCATACAAGCTTCAATGATAAATAATTTACAATTTTGCAATCTCGTTGCACTGTGGTGTTTTGAATCATGATGCACACTTGTATTGTATAAATAATAATAATTATTTGGCAGATTTATAATAGGAGCAGCTCAAAGAGTTTGATGTCATACAATCACCCTAATCAATGTCACATCAGTGCAACGTACTGAGCTGCCAATATGTGGTATGGACATTTGAAGGAATCTAATTATAAGGTTATATATTTAATTACATAAGACAATGTCATTATTGTGATACTTATTCCTAATATGCACTATGGTTTTATGACACAACAGACTAACACAATAGAACAAACACTTCACTGTCAACAAAAGTTGTAACCTCATCTTTAATTCAGCAAGTAAAAAAATCACCACACAGCATACAAAACAGAGCGAGTTAAGAGAGCAGAGCTTTGCTTTTTTTATTATCTGGAGTTTAAATACTGTTTGCAATTGGGTTAAAGACAAGAACACGATTTGTGGCCATGTCACATTCATTAGGTGTTTCAGAGTAAATAATAAGTGACATCTCTCATTGTGCCCTGGGCTATGTTCCTCTTTCTGAGCCAAGATTATGACAGGAGGAAAGAACAAAGGTACAGCAGTGAGTAAAGCAAACATGTTCACTGTGGCCTGTTCCAAGACGGTTAACTAGGTTATCTGGATTCCTGTAAAAAAGACCTGTTCTCTGTTTCTGTGATCTGCCTTTATACCTTTTCTATCTGAATGGTGTTAATTTTTAAACAGCCTTTATAGCTGTAATAATAATGTATAATAATAAAAGGCACAGTCTCTGTTCCTTGATCATAATAATACCAGAATGATCTTGGTATCAGAAGTACTGTATGTTAAGCATGACTGTTTAAATGTGATGTTTCCACATGTATTTGGACAGCACCACACAGCAGATCAGTGTGACCAGAAGAGTTCCACTGCATATAGGCGTCACCAAAGACCCATCACCAACTGGAAACTGTAAATTCATGGTGCCATGCTCCTACAAGACACAACAAATTCTTTAAGTTAAAAAGGAAAAGGAACAATCAAGAATGAATATGATAAAAAGTCTGAAGATTTTTCTGTTAGGAGAACCACCTGCTGATGGTGCATTTTAACCCAGGAACACATGCTTGAATTGGCAGCAGTGCAGGGGGCATCCATGACAGTATGAGGCTCTAATATGTTGAGCATACCTAGAAAGATGATAGAGTTTTAGATTAAGGCAAACTATCAAATCACTTCATTTTCTGTTTCTATCAGATACATTTTATTCTGTGTTGAAAAAACACTACTATGGGCTTTTAATAATATACTTTTACAAATGATGTCAAATTAAATTTTGATCTCAAGGATCACTGTGTATTTTACCTTTCCTTTGCAGTTATCACAGTTGTACCCTGATGTCATGCGTTAGGTAAGGCCCAAAAGGTTTGGACAATGGGGATTTACATTACTACAAGAAAAAAAAAGCTTGATCTGCTTACATTTTTCAGTCCATAGCAGCAGCTCTGGAGGTTCTATGTTGACAGATGTAAATGTTGTCCCATCAAAAGAGGGCTCACTGTAGCGGCCATGAATTGGAATTGTTATTTTTAGCTGTCTAGGAGTTGGTCCATCAAGGGTGGGATACACATAGGCGACAAATCCTGAAGTCTTGTGAGCAGAAACCTCTAGATCAATGGCTGAATCTAGCAATATCTTAAAGAGAGCAAGAAATTTATGAATACATACATGTCGGATTTCTAAATCTTTAAGTGTTCGTAAAAGCACAGTGAACTCAATAATTGTGAAATGGAAATGAATGAAATGGTCTAAAACCACCAAGATTCTACATATTCACTATAGCTTCTGAGTAACCAGACAAGCAGGACCTTGGTTAGAGAGGGAAGTCAAATACAGAGAGGTCCTTAGAGAAAACCTGCTGTAGAGTGCATGACACCTGAAACTGAGGTGACGGCTGGCCTGTTATCATGACCATGATCAAAAGCATACAGCTAAGACAGGCCAGAAGTGCCTTCAGGATAAGCCCTTGGCAAGTCCAAATCTGACTGTTGGGGGTGGGGGGCAACCAAAGCCCAGCTCACAAGCAGTTTTCATCTAATGTGAGGGAGTTTGAGAAGATCTGCCAATAAGAGTGAACAAAAAAAAATCAATTAAGGGTCTGAATGCTAGTGCAATAAAATGTCTAAAATATGTTTTACTTTGTTATTATGGGTTATCTTATACATTTAGAGTAATGTAAATGTAGCTTAATGAGTAAATTTGCAATTTTAATTTAAATCTACAACACAACAAAATGCGCAAAAACTGAAAGGTTTGAACACTTTCTGGAGCCTCTACATATCCACAAATATATGTGCTCCTGTTCTGCTTAATTGCTTGATACCAGTAAAATGTAAGATTTTTATCAGCTTACCTGCCAATCACTATGATGACTCAGGGATGCAAGTTGGTATGGATCAACATAAACTCCTCTGGGCCATCTATGAATCAGCAAAACTCTGGCAACACTGATCACATCAGGGCTGAGCTCAACAGTAGTTGCCACCTCCCTAAAACATGACAAAAACCACTTACTGGTTTCTTTCACAATGAGCTCTCAAGATTGTTCTACTAGCAGTAAGAGTACACTTACCTGTGGAACCCCTTTTTCCGGATCTCCACTGACACTGATGCAGATTGAAGCCACTGCTTCAAGAGACCACAGTGACTCTTATTCTCGTCTGTACAAATTACATTGATCAGAATTAAATGATAGGTATGAAAGAAAAGTGGGTTCATGGAGAAGAGCCAGATACAAAAATAAAATATAAAGGTGTTATATTTATGAATTAATGTCAAACACCCACATGAACAGCCATTTTTGAAATACCAATAACCAGTGTTGTGGTAGCTACTTTGAAAAGCACACCTTTGCAGGCTATCAGTTACTTAACACTGGATGGCGCTGAACTACAGCAAAGCTATGATAGGAAAACTCTATCTGGCATCATAAAGCTACTTAGAAAAGGTATTGCCAACTGCCTTGTAAAAAGAAAACACCCAAACTGACAAAGTAAAAAAGTTAGTTTTTTTCCATTTACTAGACTTAAAGCTTAGAGGTAGCTTAGAGTACAATTAAATTCACTAAAGAGGACAAGTAACCAGGATTGTTTTTGTGTATAAAACTTTAGCCAGACAAAGACTTACATACACATTCACAACTGAATTCAGCACTTTTGCTTTTCATGATCATACCAAACGTTATATTGTCTCGTGTTAGAGTTAGAAGCTGACATTTTTTAAATCCATTTGTGAATGCTAAGCCAAAACGTATTCGTAAGATTATTGCACATGACTATATATATATATATACAACGTTATTTTCACAAAGTGGGAACATATTATCATCAGTACCCCTGATACCTAAACCTGTTCTAACCAAGACAACCTCATCTACCATTTATAATTTCATAATTTCACTACCTGCACAAAAAAGTTATTTAACAATTTAAATCGCCAGGAAAACATGAATATAGTTGAACAGCCAGCATGCTTCTGCGAAACTCAATTAAACTGTTACATTAATTATATGTAATTCACTCCTCCCCAACACTGTCAGTGAATGAATGAATAAATGAAATCAAAGTTATGTTGACGCACAAAACTAAACAACGATTAACCCTTTTAGCTAAGTGTTTAACAATAATGTTATACTTACCTTTTTCGATTAAACAGTGACATTGTAATAAACAGGCCAACACAGAGAACAGTACAAAATACATCAAAACAGTAAGGGCGAAGCTTAATATGCTATTTACAACCTATTTATTCAATTTATCTAACTACAATTACAACAGATACTTAACGCCTCAGTTTTGAATTGTTTACGGAAGAGGATCATAAAGGCCCCTTTGGTAGGTTCTTGATACAACTGTGCCTGTCTAGAAAAAAACAAACTATTGCTATTGTAAGAAACCCCGAGGCAATAAACATGTGTAAAAATGGCTGTTATATAATCAGCCCTTAGTTATGGTGATTACTGTTGGTGAAAAATGATGATTTAGAAATATGTAATTCTAAATGTACGCAGGCTTCGGCGAAGGCACAAAGGTTTGACACCGACTAACGTTTCGTAGCCAGGCAACGTTCATCATCCCTGAAGCCGCTAATCTAACATTAAGACTATTTTAAATTTAGGCTGCTGTGACAGATGCCCCTAGAAATGATTACTAACGATGGCTAAGGTTCATTAGTCTAAACCGCAAAAACCATAGTGGAGCCCTGTTTAAATTAGCTTCAAAAGATGCCTTTCGAAGCAAAGCGATGTGGAGTTCAGTTCAGCCCTCCCTGCGTAGTTTTGATCTATGAACACAAGGAAACCAAAAAGGTGCGAAAAAGAATAATACCTGTGCGGAATTTCTCAAAATATTCTGGTAAGGCATTGCAATTATTATCTCACAAATGAAATATTTATTTATTTTACGATAGCATTGCTGTGTAGGCTAAAAAGTTTTAAGATGCCAGAATAGAAGTTAACATGGCCGTAGCTACACATTTGGAGTCTTGTCGGGACCCCATCTTGAAAACTAAACTAACTAAATTACTTTGGGTGATATAACTTGACAGAAAAATAATGTTCCTAGGACAAATAGAATGAACTTGCTTTGTACACTGTACCAAATTGATAGTTATGGCAACATGGGTCAATATAATGTATACAAAGATAACTAGGGTTGGTTGGAACCAAGTAGCAGGTTAATCTGTCCCTATAGATTGTTAACTCTTTGATGCATTCTCTCTTTAACCTCCAGACTGCAGCGTGGCTGCTGAAAGGCTGAAGAATCACCCTCGGCACAGGGACTACCTGGAGTGTGTGTCCCAGAACCAGCTGGAGAAGCTTCACATAATCCTGAGAGATCACATGCAGGGCTTCAGCCTCGAGCACAGCTTGGCTTCATTTTGCCTGGACCCTGATGAAGATCTGAACAAACTGAGCGATGAGGAGTTAGCTCGCAAGAAGGGCCAAATGGACAAGCTATTTGAGAAGAACCGCAGACACAAGGATGATCCTGACTTTGTTTATGACCTGGAAGTGGATTTCACCAAGTCCACCCAAGAAAGGTGCAGCTGGGATGATGAGTCTGATGATGGATTTTAAACCTTTCTTCTTCGTCTTTCCAAAATGTATTCTTACTGCCACAAGTCTCTACAACTGATATTTCAGTCATTCTGGATTATCTATAGGCTTTGCTGTAAGTAGTTTTAAATGAGAAATAATATTCTCAGTGAAAACCAGCCTGTGGATTACACAAGTAATTAGGGATGTTATTGTCATACTTCTTCATGTGTAATTTGTTGATTCTATGGAGTGCCGCTCACTAAATTTATTAGCATTGACAACAGTAGTGTCAGCACCAAAACCAATTATCTACAAGGTTATACATCACTGGGTGTAAATGAAAATATTTGTCAATCAGGTTCATACACACACATCATGTTCCATTTGAAGGAGCAATGAATGAAATAATGCATGAAGACTAGTGAATATTTATTTGTTATAAAATACTGAATTTTACAAAATACAAAGACTTTGGCTTTTATGTGTGGCATACACTTAAATGAGTGACATTCACAGTTGAATATGAAAGAAGATGCTAAAATCCTATTAAATAAAATTTGAATGTTCACAATTAAGTGAGTAATACAACAAATAAATCTTTGGAAAAAACTGTCCACAAAATATTGTTTCATATCATACAAAATATATATATCTATATTTTTCCTTATAGGATTTGAAGTGATGTACTATGGCAAAGTTTCAGTTCAGATAAACTATATCATAAATCCAAGTCTGCAGTTTCAAACCTCATCAGGGGAAAAATTCATTCAAAGTGCTTAAATACCTCATTCAGTTGACAAGAGACACCGACTAACTGACCATTAGTACCACATTACATTCAAATATGTCGCAGTATGTTTTTTTAAAATCAAAATAATTTACACCGTTTTCCTTGTTTGGTTTAAACTAATCAAATTTTTTACATCAACTGCAGTCGTTCATACAGTGCCGCTTTATTCCCTAAGGAGGTAGTAACTTAAAATCTGACACATTTCACACAATTCCTTTTACCTTTATTTGGCAAGGATTTAAGTGTTTAAAATTATATTCTCAGCAGGCTGTTCCTTTGTTTAAAAAATAGTTCTTTATAAAACTCATATTTCAAGTACGCTAAAGCCACAATCCAGGATTGATGAGTATGTTAGTAATGACATTTATACACTATATGGCGTGAAAGGAATAGTTCATACAATTGTATCTCCACCACCCAAACCAATGTACTCAGACTGTACAGATAATATATAGGTGCATTAATTATTTAAAAGCTACTGATCAAAGACAACTGTCATAAAATCCAATAAAAGGTACGGCAAAGCCAATAGAGAGGGGCTAGTGGTGCCACAAGCGTTGCTATACTCCAAATCCGGACAAGGCCTTTCAAAAAACTCTATGTATGTACAGTACTGTGCAAAAGTTTTAGGCCACTATTGTTGGTCACTAGATTAGTTTTTTAGCAGTGCTATGATG
>JAUBNQ010000020.1:6593781-6618619 GCA_032353495.1 Ctenopoma kingsleyae | reverse complement strand
TACATATTGTCTATATTTCCTAGATGTATTCTAATAAAAAGAATAATAAAAAAACACAAAAATAAATATATATGATCGTAATAGCACTCCCAAAACTAATGGTGGCCTAAGACTTTTGCACAGTACTGTATATATATGTATATATAGATATATGCTGTGTGTGTTTTTACACCATTAAACTACACAAAATGCATACATCATTAGTTACTTATTTCTGAAAATGAGAAACCTCATTTTTTCTTCTTGTCTTGGGTACATCTTGGACAAAACCTGAGAGATTTTTTAAAAAAAAGAAGAAAGAAAAAAACATTTAGGCACCGAGTCAATAGGTATTAAAAATATTAATAATGAGGGATTCAAACCCACATAATGGTGTAAACCAATCAAGGTCCCCTGAACTAAAAGCTCTTACCATTTTCCTTTGGGTTTGGTGGCGAGATCAACACAAGCAAAGTGAAACCACTCAATTGGACACTGAGAAACAAAGATGAAAAAAAAGTCAGTATTCTAACAGCTACGCAATAGATTCTGATCATAAAGAAATATCTATCCATATATCCATTATCGAAAAAGCTTATCCTGTCATGTGGCATATGAGCCTATTCCAGCTGTGACTGGGCGAAAGGCGGAGTACAGTTCAGATTGCAGGTCTATCTCAGTGCTGACATATACAGCTCTGGAAAAAATTAAGAGACCACTGTAAAGTATCAGTTTCTCTGATTTTGCTATTAAAAGGTATATGTTTGAGTAAAATTTACATTTTTGTTTTATTCTATAAACTACTGACAACATAGCTCCCAAATTCCAAGTACAAATATTGTCATTTAGAGCATTTATTTGCAGAAAATGAAAAATAGTCAAAATACCAGAAAAGGTCCAGTGTTTTCAGACCTCAAATAATGCAAAAAAAAAAAAACAAGTTCATATTCATTTTTACACAATACAATACTAATGTTTTAACTTAGAAAGTGTTCAGAAATCAATATTAGGTGGAATAACCCTGATTTGCAATCACAGTTTTCATGCAGTGGTCTTCAAACCCGAGGGTGAGCAGTTCGATTCCCAGTACCGGCAAGCTACATGTCAACGTGTCCTTGGACAAGACACCGATACCCTGACCCTTGGCGCCTCATAGGGGCAGCCTGTCCACAAAGAAGTTCTCCAAGGGGATCAATAAATTATCAATTATTATTATTATTAATTTTTTCCAAAGCTGTACTGTAGAGACAAAGACACACCATTCCCACTCACACCCATTTAGAGTCAATTTAGAGTCACCAATTAACCTGAATGCATGGTTTGCGACTGTTGGAGGAAACTGGAGTACCTGACGCAAACGCACACAAGCACAGAGAATGTACAAACTCCACACAGAAAGTCCTGTAAAGAAATGTGTCAAATACAATTTTACCAAAAAAACTAGTGAGAACCTACATCTGGGTTATCACAGCCAATCATCTCTCCATATGACACCTGATGGCACAAGCAGTATGTAGGTTCATTGGGATCAACGGGCATGTCCAAAACATCTGATGGCTGCATAGGCAGGAGAGTGTCACTCAAGTCTGGGCTAGAAGACCAACATAACACAACAGCATGATTAGAATTAAACAAGAGTAAATGGGGACAAATGAATGAGTTGGCTTCAGTCTAACTAAACATTGTATTTGTGAGAAATTGGGCGAATTTCAAGTGTGATAAAAATTTGCAGTGGAGACTGAAGCTGACATCTAGCAGGTCTTTGACTTGACTGGACCAACCAGTCCCAAATTACCTGTTTTTCATCTTTTTCTTTCTGGGAGAATCTTCATCAGAACCTTTCCTTCCTCTTCCCCTGGATCCACGCTTCTCTCTCAACCCCCGAGAATCACCTTCTGTGGAAAATATTCACATTTACACAACTGTTTCCTAACATTTTATGATAAAAAGCATTTCATTTAGCCAACTCACTTTTCAATCCTCTTCCTTCTGTACTTTCATAGCCGCTCACTTCCAGCTTCTCCTTCAGCTCATTTTCAAAACGTGCCAGGTCTGCATCCAGTCTGCGAATGTGTTTGTCCACCTAGAGTTAAAGGATTTTGTGTAGACCAGAAACTGACTTTGTTTATGGTTTGATTTAGAAATTATTTAGTACAATAAAATTTAACTAAAAACAGTTATTTGTTGACCATATAGAATCCTAATGACAAATAAAAAATCAGAATGACAGGAAAAATATACGACCGACTAGTGTTTGGACTGACCATCTCGTATGTCTGCATTGCGAGCTGAACTTTGTCATCGCTGAATTCTTTACACTTGCTGTAGGCATGTTGGATCTTCTGCAGGTGCTCCACTCTCTGTTCTGAGGCCAGGTTCTTCACATTTGCTATGTACTCTTCAGCCAGTTTGTCAATCTCACTTTTCTTTTCTGAACAAAAATATAGTGATTACAATATTGAAACAAATATGTATACCACAAAACAACTTCATGACATTAAATTATTACCTTCAGTCCTATTATCCAGGTCCCGCATCAAAGTGAAGTTTCTCTGTAGTTCACATGGTAGGTTTTCAATACCTAGAGAATAACAAAAAATTAGGAAGATGGAAAAAGTCCACTATGCTATTTTCTTCAATAACTGATGCATCACTTGTGTTATTTGGTTAAAGTTCAGCTAGTCTCATTGAGTGTCATAATTACGGCCCATCCTGTGTTGGATTTTTTTTTTCTGCAATATTAAAACAAATGAATGCATGACCTAAATCATCCTACGGTGCATCTGTATAGAGTTTATATACATTTCAGTTCACTGTTTTTATTGCATAGTTGAGTCTGTGCTGCTTGAAAGTCAAATGGAACCAACCAGATGCAACAAGATGCCTCAAAACAATGTACAAAGGTGCAAATGTACAAAAGCATGAACTATTCCAGTTTTAAAGCAATATGCCACTATGGAGAGATTATGTTGTAAAATGAACTGCACACTACTAGCATTTAATTACATAGTATAAAAATATACTACATATATTGTTGAGATTCAAAACACTTCCATGAAGGCTGGTTAAGATTTCCTTCAGTTCAAGATGCATGTTAATAAATATTTAATACATCGATATATTAATTTATCACGGAAAGGACGATAATTCTAAAAAAAAAAAAAAAAAGAAAAAGACTGGCGGTTATGAACTGGCTATATAAGTATGTGTGTGCGTACTTGCACTGCTAGACGCACTTCAAACACCTCGCCCCGGCGCGTAAATGGTTATGAGAAACGCGGTTAGCAACAGGTTGCAAATGCATGGTGTCTGTTATCCTCATATAAACACAAATATTGACGAAAATAGACGCAATTCAAATATCCAAGTATGCTGGGTACAACAGGTTTTAAAAGCCTTCACGTTACATAACCAGTGCTAATTACTCATTAGCTCCTGGCTATGGCTAAGCTAAGAGTTTAGTAACGCCTACTGCGTTGCAAAAACTATCGAAGGCGAAAGAATTAACCTCTGTAATTAACGCTGTTACATGTGACATTTGTCTAAAGTTAGTTGCATAAATCTCCGGGAGACGTTTAAACCACACAAGCAGAAATTGCATAACTTTATTCCACCAAAAGATATCTTGCCATGCTAATCGGCTAGCCAGTCAGTGGCATAACTGTTAGCCATAGCTGCTAACGCAATATAGATGAGCTACTGCTATGTGTCAGTCATCCGCCATTCTAATAAGAATGCGACACAGACAAACCAAACCTCAAGCAGACGTAACATGTTGAAAATCTTTCATACGAGTGCATTGTATCCCCGGATACTCACTGTCAAGGTAATGTTCCAAGTATATAGCCGTCGCCATTTCAGGTTAGCTATTTAGTTTCTGTGTTGTTAGCTCTGAAACGTTTGGCCGGAGAACTGATGGGCTTGTTTTTTAACCCTGGATTGCCCGTCTGCCAGTGGTTTGAGAGTACTTGCTTCTGCCTGCAGTCACAAGCTTCTCCAGATGGGAATGAAACGAGGTCCAATACAGCCGATATTCAGGCTCGCTCCAGCACACATGTACTCACATATTACAGGACACACATTACTGCTTGTGATTCGCATGCGCAGCAGATAGTGGTACCTCGAACGGCCGTGCGCAAATCTGATAAAGCACAACTTTTCTCAGTAGGTTTACTATTGTATTGGTATTGACACCGACTTTTGAACCCTGAGGTATATACCCATCTCAATGTGTACTTTAAACGTCTAGCTGTTTCACCCAGGAGCAGATCCCAAAAAGGAAAATAGCTACAGTCGCAGTCCCGAAACAACTAGCTAACCATATGATGACCACGTAATGGCTGAAGGGCTGCACTAGACCGTTATTTATCAGCATAAACCATGACAAACATATTCGTTTATGCATAGCTCGTCTTCCCCACTTTACGAGGAAGAAACTCACTTGAACGAGCGCACCACCATGGCTGCGTTCGCGAGCACTTTCCAGCGGTGTCAGTCAGGTGACGCACTACGTCATTGAAAACAAACGCTTTCTCTCCTCAGAGACTAAACGTTCGTGAGGATGCTCCGGAGGCGGGGCGAACAGCAGCCGGCGACCAGAAAATAACGGCTGTCTATACGGACGTGGTGTGTCCATTCGGCTTATTTAGGCCAGGCTCTTTTGGTCCGAGGAGCGCATCGTCTCTTTACATATCTCGCTTCGGTGTTTGCTGTGTTCTCACGAATAAATTCATCTTTTCGCAAAACATACACATTATCACGTAAGTAACTAAATTACACAGTTCCTTCTGCAGTTATTGTGTTGTTATTCTCAAATTTCAGGACCCGCTTTAATGTTTTAGCTAACTAGGAACATTGAAGTAGTTAGCTAGTAGTGGCTAGGTCATCTCGCTATATATATATATATAAACAACGTTAGCACTAGCTAAGATTAATGCTATGTTTGGTATCAAAGATATATAAGTACTGGTTTCAAGTGTTTAAGCATTTGATGTGCTTACAATATAATTTATTCAGCATTTTCTCACTTCTCTAAGTTGTATAAATAAGAAATGAGGAAGACCTATTCACAGCTGGCCTGTTCTTACTTGCAGTCACTATCTGTTACGCTAAGTAGCTGAGAAGTCTTACTGATTATTGATAACTTACACACAAAGATAAAGTTTTGGTATGAGTAATTATGCAGCATCTGACATTGTTCGGAGTAGTAGACATATGGCCTCAACATTTCTGTTCACGAGTTTAAATTGTGGTGTGGTGTGGTGTGGTGTGATGAAAAGTGAAAGCAGGGTTTTATCTAAAACTTGAAATCAGTTAACACTTATATATCCTTATCTGTTTCGTTTTGGACTTATGCTAATATTGCAGAAACAGTCACGAGGTTTGTTTAGCTATGCCACGCCCAGGCAACAGACCTGAGTTTGCCCCATTATAAACAGTGTCTCTCAGTTACTTGTTTTATTGTTGTAGGTGTTTCTTCTAAGATGGCTATGGTAAAGAGTGGCTGGCTCCATCGACAAAGTGAGTTAGTGTACAAAGCCATAACAGTTTCAACATGCTAATAAAAATTATTCTATTATGTGGTTGCCAAAGATGCTGTGACATTAGCTATGTAATCCTGTTTCAATTTGGATTGAACTTGACAATATGATATTTTAATGAAAGGTACCATACTACGAAGATGGAAAAGAAACTGGTTTGACTTGTGGGCTGATGGCCGACTTGTGTTCTATAATGATCAACAACGGCGTGACATGGAGGATGACATCCACATGAGGGTCGACTGCATCAACATTCGCAGCAGTGCTGCATGTCAGGGTACTTGTCATTTGTTGTATCACAATGTAATTGACTTACACATTCAGTATTAACTAACTTTTCCACATCATTCTAACCATGCTTGTTTTCTTTTTGTTCTGTTGTTTGGTGTCTTAGAGCTGAACCCACCTGAGGGGAAGATGCGTGATGCCTTGCTCCAGATAGTGTGCAGAGATGGACGGGTCATCAGCTTGTGTGCAGACAGTGCAGATGATGCTCTGTGAGTAATTAATTTGGCCTCTCTCTTTTTGTTTCTGTGTTGGTGAAGTTGAATGGTTTAATATAGGGTATTCTAGTTAGGATTTTAATTCCAAAATAACATGGTGTCAAATTTTGTTTCAGGGCATGGACCATGGCACTTCAGGATGCTAGAATTAATACTGTGAGCTTTTTTATATTATACATCTATGATGGTAAAATAGTCGGAGGAACCATGTATAACCATATATTTGTAATATTTGTCTGAATTCTCAAAAAGCATAGTTTTGTTGCTGCTCATTCTCAGCTTTCAGGTGAGATGACCTCATTTGTGTTGTGTTTTTATTTTTAAATCGTTGCTGCTCCTCAGATTGGGTTTGCACAGGAAGTGATGGCATCAGCCCCTCCCCCCTACTCTGAATATGCTCCCCCACCTCAGGTAACTTCCATTACCAGTATGCAAAGGTATAACATATCAGTTAAAAGTTCAAATTGCTTGTGCTGTGCATTTTATGCTTTATCAGACTTTTATTTACTGCATTAAAGTGATCAAACTACATCCTATTGGCACCCTATAAATGTATGAGTTAGATCTCTAGGCTAATGAACAAGGTAAAGCCAAAAAACAGGAATTCAACATAACAACAAAGGGCCTACTGCCATCTACTGGTTTAACAGGAAGTGGCTAAAAGCTGTATTAACTACTATTTGTGAAATTAACACTGGATCAAATGCCTCATATGAAAGATTTGCTAGTAATTACTTGCTAGCACTACTCAGGCTTTGTGTCTGTTATTTTTCACCAGGTTTATGCCCCAGGCCCATATGGAGAATATGTTGCACCTCCCCCATACGCCACACAGATTGTGTACAGTGCTGATGGGCAGCCCTACACTGTTGCTTATCCTCACCAGTACCAAGGTAAATATTTCTCAGCTGAATGTAGGAGGGCACTCGATGTTTTGCAAATTGCAACAAGCATCTAAAGTTTGTTTAATGCTTTAGTAAAACTTATTATACTTAACATATCTTGTGTACCCCTGTACAAAATATCAGAATTTCCTCTTTGAATACCTGAATAAAAGAAGATTTGATGTGAGTCAGCCACATTTGAAATATTTGGGCTATTTTGTAGCTCCAGTTCTGACATAAGAGCTGTCAACAAGTTGGAAACTTGTAAAAATACAGTAACTCTAATTCATTGATTAGAAAACAGAAAGATGTAAACATTGCAAATTTAGACAAAACACCATGTTGCTGTTTTGTAGGTGGGTACCCTTCTCCTGGAGTGAACCACATTATTATTCAGGAGCGTCAACGTGACGACGGAGGGGATGTGGCTTTGAGCATGCTCGCTGGAGCAGCAACCGGTTTGGCAATCGGTTCTCTCTTCTCCGTCTTCTAGTATTTTGAAGAATGTACGTGTAGTAGCACACAGATCCCCCTTGTATTCACAACATTTGGCTTCTACTTTGTGCCATCACATGAGTTGGAGTGAAATGTGTCTGGTGGGCTACTTCATCTATGAAGCATGATTGTGACAGGAGAACTACTCTCCGTGTGTCCTATACATGCAGTAAATATGTTAAGCACTTTCTCATATGCCCCATGTGGCTGTTTCCCAGCTCCTTCGTGTTTTCTCTATATGAATGTTCTTAACCAAAAACTATAACTATTACCCACATTAAACAGTTATTTAAATGACAGGACATATGCTACTCCTTTTGTGTACACTTCAGGTTCTTCAGCTAATGTCTTAGTCAGGTTTGTTTCTGTTTCATGGAACACAGTTGTCCTTTACATTTGCACACGTATCTTAAAAGTGAACACTGCTTTGTTTTTTCCTTCTTTTTTTAAAGGTTTTTGTGTTTATCTGTTTACTGTACTTTAGTTTTACTTGAGTTATTTGTCTGTTTTGATTGTGAATATGCAGCGTTTCCTCAGGTTATTTGGTGAACCTATGATGATAAGTTGTGTAAAGACGAGTGCGCACACAAAACAAATCACTCTCAGTGTAGCATTTGAAGGTACCCATTTTAATCTGATTGTGATTGGATGTCTGATGTCGACGTCAACACAAACAAGTCTACGTATGAGGATAAACTGTCACATACACAATGAGCTTTGAAGTAAAATGGGACATTATTCTTCTTGATTCATGTATATTCGCATGCATTATATATGGTCATTATTTCACTGGAAGCTGTAAATCATACTTTTCATTTGAAGTGTTTGAATTGATACTTTTTCATTTTATTATGTTCAAATACTGACCAGTCACTTGAGATTTAGTTGCATTCCTGTTGGTTTCACTTTTACTATTTACTCGAAATAACTGTAATAATTGTGTATTGTCAGATTTTTCATTATTTATACTGGTTGTGATTATTTAACAGCAGCTTCTGCTAAACAGAAAACACCTTGTTCTGATGCTAGATACTACAGATATTTATTAATGGCACTAATTGAAGAGAGTTTTTTTTCAATATTTCAGTTTTGTAAATTGTCAACTTGCAGGTCTCAAATGTTTGAAGTTCTCTTAATCATATATACTACTGCAATTAAATTATGATTTACCCAGCATTAGAAAATAAAATAGTTAAATAAAAGATGTATTTTAACAACTAAATATATTCACAAAGTTGGAAATGACTCCTGTTTTCTTTTATTTAACCCTGAGACTTTTGTTCACAGAACATAGATAAAATAAAACAAAAGTGCAAGTGATCACCTTAAGTTTCATGTATGTAACCAAAAAGTAACATATGTAAACCCAAAAAGAAACTGTTAATAAAGTTGTAGTCAGCCCCACAGTTATTAGTTTCAGGTTACTAACAAGACATATAAACAGGTCTGAAAGTAGAAATTGTTAGTGTAGGAAATATGTGCACAGATATTGCACTGCAGCATCTATACATATTTAGATCCATGTTTAGAAAATTTTTTTACAATCTTTTATGGATAATATACTGTACAGCAATAACAACAGATAAAGTCCTGCCCATTCAGTATCCACCGAAACCCAGAAGGCCCTCATTTAATTGATGTTCCTACACATGATGTGCACATAACACCTTCGCACTTTGTATGTAGTGAAATAAAATCCAGTAAATAGTAATGTACATGTTTAAGATAGAAAGAACGTTAAAATGCTATACTATCTTCTCATTTATAAAAGCCAAACATGTTAACAATTCTATTAAGTGCAAGATAATCCTGCCTCAAAATATAATAAGAGATATGTAGTAGAAAAAGTGCATTTACCCACTGTAGTGTCACCATTTACAGTTCATACTTTTAGAACATTCATTTTTAAGAAAGTAAATAGCAAAATAAAAGGGACAAGTAAAAGTCTTGAATGAAACCTTGAAAATGTATAGATGTAAACATGAGTCTCAGTGGAATGATAAATAGTGCTTTAAGAGATCAAGAGATCAGTAGATTGACAAAAGTGATCAGTTCACTTCTGATCATCGATTAATGACTTTAGTTAGTTCTAAGTAGAAACAGCAAACATTTGCTGTTATAGGACTAAAACACCATCAGCTCGTTTTCTGTTTCCTTAAGGTAATGTATACTTTGGACCTCAGTAACATGTGATTTGTGTTTTTTTCCATCCATCCATTTCCATCATTTTAAAACACTTCATTAACCAAACGATTAATCAACTAATCAAAGCTATAAGTGACAGTGAGAATCATTGTTAGGTGCAGTCCTGTTCACGAGCAGAGTGTGAGTAGAGTTACCCTTCTTGACCAAAATCTTCAGTAAACTTCTTCAGTTTCTCCAGGTCCTGCTCGTTCACTGTCGGCTTGGTGTTCGTCTGCGACCTCAGCATGTCATCCTGTACAAAGAACATGACAGAGGTCAGAATTAATCCTGAACACTGCTGTGTTTTTTGATAATACTGATCAGAAAGGAGTCTTAGGTTAAAAAACATCCATTTCAAATGTGTTCCTACCATGGACACAACTGGCTCCAAAAGTTTCTCCCCAGGAACATCCATCCACGTCATCTCTACGGCGTTAGGCTCTCCTGGTGAGCACGGAGTCAGCAGGTCCTCTACCACGACGCTGGGATTGTTCCATTGTGACCCCCGAACCTTAATTATTGATGTGTGAGTGTGTGTGGATGAAACGAAGGATAAACTATTTACTATCGCTATGTACAGCCCAATCAGAGCCTCAAAACCTTCTAATCAGCATCAAAGTAGCCCAGTTTTTACCTATTTATATGAAAGCATTTACTCCTAGGACAGTATAATGTAAAAACTAACACTTATGTATATACAGCTTTCTTTATATTGAAGCTTATGCAAAGATTTATCACAGTGCTAGGACCAAATAATAATCTGAAGACAAAAAAAAAAACCCTGTTTCAATCTAGATGTAAATCGATAAAATGACACTTGGTTTTGTTGCCATGTGTCCTGTCAATCTCAATCATAAACTAGAGGAGATTAGAGTAGATAGAAGAGTAAATAACTTGTTATGACTTTGATATATTATGAAATCCATATTGTATAAAAATATGCCAAATTATCACGAGTTTCCTCGAGGTATTCATCTTTAATACCCCAAGAACACTTTCCCACCCCACTTTCTCTTGACGATCGGCTGAACTGACTTTAACAACAGAAACAAGAGAAATGGTTTGTAGCTGATGCAACTGTATGTAAGTGCGGGTATATAGAGCAAATCTATTCTTGCACTTCATCCATTATCCTCTTCAACAGCAATACAGTGTTTATTAACTGGTTCTAAGACGAGACGACTCTTTTAGGAGGATTCTCAACATACTTTTTCTTTAAATGTTTTTACCTTTTTGAAGTGAGTGGCTGACTGAACCTTCCTGACAGGCTGCATGAGGGCGTCTCTGACAATAATACTAATGTCCGCCCCAGAGTAGCCCTCTGTCTTCTTCCCCAAAGTGATGAAGTCTGCTTCAGTCAGGCTGTTAGGGGTGGAGCCCAGATGCAGTTTGAACATGGAGGAGCGGGCGTGCTCCTCAGGCAGAGGAATGTAGATTCGCTTTTCAAACCTATGTGGCAGACAAAAGATGAAATCACCTATTATTAAACATGTAACATCTGAATCCTGTTTGTTTTCCCTTATGAATTTCACATTTCCGTCTTCAAACACTTTTACAGATTGAGGGTTGAGCTATGAATAATCATTTAAAGCTATACCAACCTCGATATTGGAAGATTTGAGCTAGATCACATTTATAATAATAACAACAATAGCTGTTTAATGGTTTATAGGTTTTAGTCTTTGGATGACAAACTAAATACTTTTCTGATTTACTTACATTCTAGTGTCCCATTCTATGTCCTTCACAATTGAAAAGAGAAAAGGCTGAAAATAACGTTGTAAATGTGCACCTTCAATCACGAAACTAAAGGACTATTGTACACTGAAGGAGACTGAGCTGAAACTTCCCTCCCAGTTTGTGACAACTGGAATTGAATGAAAGGAAACTTTACACTTATCTGGGTGTCTGAACTTTCCTTTTATGACTTTTGTGTCCATTAAATAAATAATTTTGGACCATGGCTGAGAGGAGATTAGGTAGGATTGTTTTTTTATTGTAAGTAAGTGAAACTAACCTTCTCCTGATAGCTGAGTCTAAGGTCCATGGTATATTTGTTGCTCCCAGGACCAGGATTCCTTCATTATCGTTTCCAACACCTGAGAGGAGAACAACATGTCTTAATACACCACTGCCATTCAGATCTGAGGTCAGATGTTCACGTTCCTCTTCTTGCTCACCTTGCATTTGGACGAGGAACTCTGTCTTGATTCGACGTGCTGCTTCGCTCTCGTTCTCGCTCCTGGAGCCACAGAGGGAGTCAATCTCGTCTATGAAAATGATTGATGGTTTGTGTTCTCGAGCTAAACTGAACAGATTCTTCACCAACCTGAAGGGGGAGAAACGGCAGGTGATCAGGTTCAGTTTCTCATATTCCCACCATGTTAACATCATAGAAAAATCCTGGGTCTCACTTTTCACTTTCACCCAACCACTTGGACACAAGGTCGGAGGAAGAAATGGAGAAGAAGGTGGAGTTGTTGGCTTCTGTGGCCACCGCCTTGGCCAGGTAGGATTTCCCTGTTCCTGGAGGGCCAAACAGGAGGATCCCACGCCAAGGAGTTCGCTTCCCTACACAAACAGATACTGTATTATTAAACACTATACAGACAGTTACGTTTATCAGAAGGATTAAATACGGCTCTTGTTCACAAACCTGTGAAGAGATGAGGGAATTTGATGGGCAGGATGACGGCTTCTTTTAAGGCCTCTTTGGCTCCTTCAAGTCCAGCTACATCGTCCCACTTAATGTTTGGCTTTTCCATGACAATGGCACCTGTAAGAAGAGATGTGGGAGTTTGATAAATACTTTATAGATGTCATCATGAATAACTTTCTAAAATGTCACGTAAACCTGCAACAGCGTCATTCACCTGCGAGTTGATTTTGGAACTTCTTTTTCTCTGGGTCGTCCCCTTCATCACTTTCACTTCTGAAATCAAATAAGAACAAACCACATTTTATTAAATAGCGAACACTGATATTTATTTCTTAGAGGTACGCAGTAATATTTGATTTTACAGATCACATAGTTTTCTTATACTTTCTTAATATAAACTCCTAAAAATGAAGGTGGCGTTCATCTGGTGCAGCAGTTGAGGCAAATTACCACTGTAAACAGAAAGTATTTTAGCAGGTCAGATGTCCATGCAGGGATGATTGGGTTTCTTTCATAAATGTTTATTTACGGTTAAACAAATCTCTGTCGGTTATTCTAAATAAAAAAACAAAATAACTTAGTTGATTTTCTTTGTAATTAGTATCAGATAGGACCTACAAAACAAATCTTTACTGGATAAGTTGTAGTATGTGTCTGAATTTAAACAAACACTAAAGGAAGTCACAACAGCAGCAAACACCAGTATATCAATTCATCTGATGATCTTATAGGACAGCCTCACCCTTTGTCACCAGACTCTTTGACAGGCTTGGCTGGAGGAGCCTTCTCCTTCTTTTTCAGATATTCCTTCAGCTGCTCGGCTCTGTCCAGGTAGTCGACACACTTGGCCCTGATGCTCTGTTTGGCTCGATCACCCTGGGCCTCATCTGCAACACAGTGTGTTTAATACTTAAATTATGTGACGTAGAAGAAAAACCTAAAATGTTGTAAAAATCAAACACTGATTGATGACGTTTTAAGTTGAGTTCCTCACACTTCACAACATGTAGGAAGTACTGCACTGCTTGCTGATAACATCTGAGAGCCTCTTCGTAGTTTTTGGCTTTGTCCTCCTCTGAAGCTTTGCTGGCAAGATCTATAGCTTTCTGAGAACAGGTGAGATGAGAACCTGGTTACTTATCTTATTACAAATAACTGATGCTCGCAGGAACTGAATCCACTCCATTCAGGAGATTGAATTCATATTACTCCTTCATCTTTTACTTAAATCAAATCTACTAGTCCATAGTATTCAATGACAATTATGCATCCTGTTTATAAATGGTTTCATGGCTAAAACAATAGTGTCTGTACTTGATCACTATTTTTTCAGTGCCTCTTATGAGTTTCTCCCACTAGATTCTGTCCTAACGTGAATGTGACTGGGTTTCCACCTGGCAAAACATCATCATGCACATATTGGGTAAACTTTGTTATTGCTGTGCTCTATGAAGGTTGCTGACCCCTTGGTTTTCATGATGTTGGTTCTTACATGTTCAGTTGTTTCTCTTTTTTTATAGGTTGTTTTTTAACAAGCAAATTTGGATAATTTAAAGAAAAAATATTAGACGCCTTTCCCACTGAGTAATGTGCTGAAGGATCTACCTCAGCCACAGAAGGCTGGAGGATTGAACTGCAAAGCAGGGAGCTACTATAACTGGTTGTTTGTTCGCACTAGTTTAAAACAGTAAAACCATTTTTTGTAACAAATATATGAACATTCCTGCACTATTCCAATAAATAGGGTATTTTATTTTTTAGATTTATGTATGACTTGTAAACAAGTAGACACCTTATGCTATAAACTCCGCTGAGTGGTATTTTGTTGGCATATGACTTTTTGTTTAATGTTTTGTTATAATTTCATATCACATGTACATCTTTACTCTGTAATTTGAGCTACTTTTAGTAATTCAAAGTAGGTTTAGTTAAACCTAGCTATTCTTCCTAGCATGTCTTTGCTGTAGTTCAAAGATTTCCAGTGTGAAGTAATCAAAGTTATTCTTTAGTAGCTTTCCCAACACTGCCGATATATTGCATTATTACATTAAGTGTTATTAAGCCAAAACAATACTAATTCAATATTTAACAATACACTGTATTTTATATGCTGATCATATGTTTTAATGTAAAATATATGAATTCATCAGTAAACCAGTAACAAAAGCTACCCTACAAATGTAACAAAGGTAGCATAAAATTATATATATAAGTATATTATAGTATTATATTATATATATTATAAGTACAACAAACATTTACTTAGTGTACAGCATTTACGTAGTAACTTTCCAGCACTGTAAAAAGGTAAAAACCAAGGGGATTGTTCACACCCTGGTAATCTAAATGTTGTTAACTTGTATTTGATATATAAACCATTGAATATATAAACCATCATGGTAAATGATTTAATAACCACTAATAAACCCATTAATAATTTATTAAAAACCCTGCAGCTTTCCTTAATCTTTAAGATATATAAATGGACGCACTGTTAGTCGCTGAACCAGCCAATTAAAATGAGTAAAAATTGACAGTTTATTTTAAAAAACTATTATTAGGGTATTTTCTGATGACACCCAATCTTATGTAACAAAGCAGCCACCTTAGTAAAAGTTTGTCACTCACCTGTAAATTACTACCAGCCATTGGGTCTTCTTTTGTCGGCTAAACTTAAGTCTGTGGCTTTAATACAGCTGCAAAGAAATTATACGTATTTATTCCCCTGTTACCTGCTATACGGGTTTAATTTTATACCAACTTCAATCGGAAAACATCCTACAGACTTGTCTCTTCCGCATCAACAAAAAGTTGACTCATTTCCGCGGTGATCACGTGACGGTGTCACTGTCTTTAACAGCGGCTGCATTTTCTGTCCTATTTCACTCATGCTACAGAAAACAAATATGATCACTCAACATTAGTATAAAATATGGAAATATTTATACTAATACAAGTAACTATTTTGCTTTGCAGGAATAAAACGGACATTTTATGACTCCAGCCACAACACAGGTGACTTACTGTCGTCATCCAGGTGAACATGTGAAAATACTGACCTCTAGTGAATAACTACATCAAATCGTTTCTACAATTAATCGTGTATCAATATCTTATCGTTGTTTTACAACAAATCATTTCTTCCTCTATAAAGCCCGTTTATACGCCTGACCTTTCAAAATAAAAGTCCTCGTACATCAAATAAACATGCACATTGCCACTCCTGTATTAATTAACAAATTTACACTTTATTATTCTTTAAAAAGGCAAAGAAAAAGTGTGCAAAATATATAGAAATATTACAACACCTGGGGTAAACAAAAATAAATCCAAATACTGTAAAGGTAAATGATGCATATGGCAGACAAATACATTTTGGTTGCACATTATGTAGTTAGTTTATTCAGCTTAAAACAGCTTCAGTTTAGCTGCAATCAAAAGCAAGAACCAGTTATACAGTACAGGTTGTGGTTGAGTAGATTATGACACTGTTTTGTATATTTCCCTCACATCAGTGTGGTACAGGCAGGCATGAAGTCAGGAGGCTGGGTGGTCATCAACTGTCTCCGTCTAAGGCGTTTGGACGTAAAACCTTTAGGATGCGATCGTTCTTAGTAAGATGTGAAGGAAGTTCATCATTCTGCGAAACACACAAGAAAAAGTTAATAAACTAAAGTTATCTACTCGTGTTGTGGAGTTCTGTCTGTTTCTGCGTCACCTTATTGGGTAGTGAGGGGTCTGCGTTGGCCCCAAGCAGGAGCAGGACTGTTTGCAGATTTCCACTCATCACAGCAGCATGAAGAGCAGTGGAGCCATTCTGGAGACAACAAATACGCATAATGCTGATGAAGAACAGTTAGACATTTTAGGAAATATGTTTCTTTTGTTTCTTGCTTAGTTAGAGAAGCATCTCCATATCAGTCTGTAGCTGTGTGCTACATATGAGCTTAAGCAAGCAGTCAGTTAGCTTAGCTTAGCATAAAGACTGTTTACTGGGGCACACAGCTAGCATGGCTTTGTCCAAAGGTACAAAAATCTACTTACCAGAAAAGAAAACAAACTAACTAAAACAACAAAACAGCATATTCAGGTTATGTGTCAGAAGGTTTCTCAGGCTCAGATTCTTGACCTTACCACATGCTAAGATAACCGTCTCCTGGTTGTAGCTACGTATTTTCTCCACAGACATACAAGTGATCTTTTCACCTGACTCTTGGCAAAAAAAGCAAATATGCATATTCCCCCAAATGTATTATAAATGGACATTTATGGCATCCTCTACCTTGAGAAGGCCAAGTGAAGGAGAAAACTTGAGGAGTTCTTCTATAACACTGCTGTGTCCCTTTAAAGCTGCTTTAAATAATGCTGTTGATCCATCCTTGAATAGATAGATAGATAGATAGATAGATAGATAGATAGATAGATAGATGGTTTATGCCACTCTGGGCAGTAAAGAAAGGTTAAGCACTTTCTGTACTTAATTAACTTAATACTTCTTAAACAACAACGTACTTGTCTGTGTGCATCCCGATCGGCACCACGTAACAGTAGTACCTTCACTACCTCACTATGTCCCATCTGAGCTGCCATCCACAGGGGGGCAGTGCCATCCTGGAGAACACACGGATGAAGAGGGAAATAGGATATAAGAGGGATGAAGTGAAAAGAGGAGCAGCAGAATCAGTGCAGGTATGAGATAATCTGGAAGGATGAGCTAAAGAGGTCGACACTCTGTGTCTGTGTCCTTTAAATCCTTCAAAATGCAAAAGAAGGCAGGGACAATACCTCCCTGGCTTGGTTAACCTTGGCACCAGATGAAAGCAGCTGACGTATCACACTCACATGACCCTCCTGGGCAGCGAGGAACAGAGAGGTGGCACCATCCTAGAATACAAAAGAATCTCACACACAGGGTAACACTGGTCTGCTTGGCTTGCTGAAAACCTGTCTGAAAAGCCTCCTACTGAGCAAAAGTATATAAATAACAAATTACTATATTACTACTGTTTTATAAATGGATGTTTGTGCTCTCAGGTTGTTTTCCCTGGACTAAAGACAGACAGTAATCCTCTAAAATGTCAGTCGTGTCTGACTCAGCAGTCTGCAGAAACCTGAGAGTCTAGATTCCTGCTGCTGGGACATTGTGTGCAATTAACCGTCAGACAAGAAGGTTTAATACAGTGCCATGAGCGAGGACTGACAGTGCGAAGAGAGACGCTGAAGATGCAAAAGTGGCTCACATTCAGCTGGTCATGAACATTGGCTCCATTCTTTAACAGGGTGTCCACCACCTTGGAGTGTCCATACTGAGAGGCGACAGTTAAAGCTGTGCCACCATCCTGCCATAAAAACACATAAGAGAAACAACAGCAGTGAAAAAGAAAGTTCCTGTAAACAGCAGAGAGCCCAAGCTGTATATGGTGTGCATCATTTCTGTCTCCTTATCTCCACATGATGAATGATTCACGTCGCTCTGCCATGCAGCATACCTTTGTCTGGAATTCAGTGGACGCACCGAATTCAAAGAGGAGCTTCACGACGTCACGGTGTCCCTGCTGGGAGGCGAAGAACAGTGCAGTAGAACCTGTCTGCAGAGGACGATAAAAAACTAAAAATACTGCGGTTGTTAAAAATAACTTTCCATGCTCATGTTTTTGAAATGAGGATCAGAATAGAAAAATATCCAATTAGAGCCTTGTTTAGTTTAGAACTTTCAAACCACCATAAAATATACATCTGTAAAGTACAAAATATTAAAACAGGAAATGGCAACAAAAAGAGAATTAACAGAAAGACTTGTTTGTGTGGGCTAGCTGATCATGTTCCTATCAGACCTCTCTCTGGTAGTTGATGTCCGCTCCTTGCATGATAAGTTCTTTGACACACTCGTAATGGCCACTGTATGACGCCACCATCAGCGCTGTCGTTCCATACTGCAAACAAACAGAATAAATGCAACTTTTTATTGGAATAACTTCGATAAAAACAGCTTTGATTGTGGTAATGAAACTGATAAACTGGTAGATTTCCTCACTTTACACATGAAACACTCAACATTTATCATAATAAAAACAAACACGCAACATGGGTGTGAAATTGTGATGGTACACACACACACGCACACACACACAAACATGCACCGCAGAGTTAAGGCTTGAAGCCCTCTGTCTCCCTACCACAGGTGGGTTATGGTTAAAGCGTGCAGCAGAGCAGCCAGGGCATGCAGCGTCCATACACTGTCTCTGCAGTCCGCGTCCACACGCCCACTGTTGAGCAGCAGCTGTAGTAGAGCCAAGTTCCCCTTCCTTGCTGCCCAAAACACAGCATTAGCCAGGGGTGTTTCCTTCTGGAGGGTAAATACACACAACAAACACTGACCTGAAACCACCATTATGGAATTATGTTCACTGACAGTGGTGACACATGGTGAAAACAACAAAGAACTGGGTGCAGGTATAGAGCTTTATAGGTTTAAAGTGTCTGGGTATGAATGACAGGTGAGCTGGGTGATCAATACCTTCCTTTAACGCACACACACACACACACACTCTTCAGAACAGACACGGATTTTAATGATTTTTTTTTCTGCATTAAATGACATCTAAGTATAGCAGAGTTTATATGACACGGTACTACGCACACACGCACACGCACGCACAAAGCTAGACTGGGTGGGTGTAATAAAGTCACTAAACAGCTACTTTATCTCAGCTCACGCCGTCTCCTCGCGGTCCTCTGATGTGAAACACACCAGGTCGTTAACCCTGAAAATTAAAGTCTACATTTTAAGCGAAACCAGGCGTGCTTTTTTTTTTTAAATCGAGGCCCTCGGGATGCGTGTAGAGAATGATGGATGACAAAAACTGGTTTACCTTAAAAGACATCGCGCAGACCTCATTGGTGACTCATGCGTCTTCCTGCGCACTCAGTAATTAGACACGACGGAGAGCGCCACTCGCCTGTTTTGCCGCACTGTGTTTGGGTGTTGGCGTTGTCCGTTGGAGGACATAATAACTGCCACACAGTCAGCTGAGCTCATCCTCTGCAGTCAGTGCTGCGCCGAGGCACACTACCGGCCGCTGGAGGGCGCTAATGAACACGCACGTCACTGTGAATGGTCTCTGTGAATGGACACATGCGCTTGTCCATTGATGCTCCACTACATATTTATTTGGCAGATTAAGATTTTACATCCCCTGTCACATTTCAGGTGTGGAGGCTGTGAGTATCATAGCTGTGACTACAACAAAAAACATCCCCTTCTAAACATCTCACAGGGTGAAGTCCAAAAATTTATCCAAACTGTGCAGCAGAACTTATTTCCTCTCCATCTCTTCTCACAGCCGCACAGGTTTATCTGGTGACCCTTAGGAGAGGGATCAAACCCTAGATTGGCAACCACTGTACAAAACCATGTAAGATTGCTATATTACTATTATATACTACACTGGTGCAAGTCAGGTAGGTCTTTATACAAGCTGTGCATTAAGGTGCAGGGTTGCAAGTGTATGTTAAACAGAATTACCTGTACAATGATTATATTACAGGGAAATATGTCAATAAGTTACATAATGTATATACATGTGATAACAGTATCTAAAGGCAGCGTTTGAAAGAAAATCAACAGTGGAATTTAAAATATAGGAAGGATGGATAGTGGAATAAAAAATTCAAGTTCAGCAGTCTGTCTTGTTAAAAAAAAAAAAAAATCAGTGTCCTCTCCTGACATACTGTACAGGAAGATTATAGGACTTTGGTCAGTAGGCCTACTTGTGTTGTGCTTTTATTTAAGTGAGCTTTCGAGTGCAAAACTTTCACTTGTAATGGAGTATTTTTACATTAATGCATTGGTACTTTAAGTTAAGTAAGGGAGCTGAGTGCATCGTCCACAGCTTGTTTTGGAAAGTTAGATGTCATGTGTTATGATCAATTATAAACCAGTATTTGAAGGATTTGCAATATTGCAGCTTTAGCTCTCCCTAAATGATAATGAGGTATTACTGAGAAGGAGCAGGGAAAGCATCTTGTTTTTGTTGACTAATGTTCTTCACAGGTGCTCCCACAAGTGTTGATTTAGGGATTTGCTAAAAGTATAGTGGAAACATACTTACTGCAGCGCTATATAAGGTGAGTTTGACAGTGAGTCTGTTGCTATGTCACTGTCCAGAGTAGCTCTCAAAAGATGGAAACAAAACAGACTGAGATCCATGCAGGTAAGCTGCTCCAAGCTTTTTATTTTACACGGAAATGAACTCAAACCTGAAAGTGTGACTTTTATTTTAAAGGTGTATTGGGTAATGTTATTATATGTTATGAGGCACGACTCTGGATGCTTTAGGTGTAGAAGTGGTTCTCTTTGTTCGTTTAACAGAGTTATTGTGTTGAGTTTCACTGTAGCTTTAAGAGAATTAGTTTAGTTATATATAGTCATATATGTTTAAGTTATGATAGCTATCAGCTATAACCTTTTATATTTAATGGCATTTTAGTGAGCATGTAGGTTCATATTGTCAATACAGCTTTTACAAATTAGATTTTCTAGTATCAGCCTGAAAGTTTTTAACCTTTAGAGCAAACATTTGAAATTTAATCTGCTTTACTGTGCAATCCAAAAGGTACACAGCTCCACATTTAATCCATGATGGTTTGTAAATTGACCAGAAATTTGATCAGAAGTATAAATTTCAGAGTAAACATAAATCAACATGTGTCTTATCTTCCACAGTCCTGCAGGCTACCTTCCTGCTGAGAGCAGCCCTGCTCTCTGTCCTGTTGTGCGGGCCTTGGCAGGTGATGTCAGACTCAGATGAGGTGGTCCTGACTGAGTGGGAGATCTGGAAGAGCAGTAATGGTATAAGCTACGATGAATTGGTGAGACTGGCTCCACATCTTAAAATACAACCACCAACAGTGCTCTGATTCATTTCACTGTGATGTGTTTTGTGTTATCATTCAGGACGACATACAAAGGAAGGCCATCTGGGAGGACAACAAGCGAATGATTGAGGACAATAATCAAAGGTTTTTCGTGGGGATGATGCCATTTTCTATGGCTATGAATAAATATGGAGACTTGGTAAGGACTAGATTTTCTTTGTCTATGTTAAAGGCTTCTCTGCTCACGATCACAAACATACATGCAAAAATGTGTGTAATTTTTTTTTTTTAAGTAAATATAAAGACTTGGTGACAAGTTTTTAAGGTGATTCAATTAGTGAACAGATTTGGAAATCCCATCATTGTTGAACTGTCAATCATCAAAACAATAACAACGTCAGCTTTTGTATTTTAAAAACAAACTAACATATTTAATATATTACGCATTACATTGTAACAATATTATTTATTTATAATAATGTTTTACCTTTGGACAGAGCCAGGATGGCTGTTTTCAGTCTTTAAGCTAAGCTATGCTAACCAGCTGTTAACTGCATCTTAATACATTATTTACAAGAGTGATTTCAATCTTCTCACCAACAAGCATGTTTTCTTGTGAATGTCAGACTGTTGCGTTAGGATGTTTTTGGCATGGCCAATGAGGTAAGCTAACTGATTTGCCAAACTAAAGCTACCAACACGAGTTACTGGAAAATAATCTGTATTATATTTTCCTTATGTAGACAACACAAGAATACCAACTTTTACAAGGTTCAAGAATCAACGCCCAGTTTGTAAAGAGAGGGAAGACTGTCTCTGCCAAAGGGCTGCATCACACTGCTAAGAAGATAGATGCTTCTGTTGTTGACTACAGGAAAATGGGTTATGTCACTGAGGTGAAAGATCAGGTAAGACATTCCTAAAGTCAGTAGAATTTATTTGATTAAGACTGAAGTGTGCACACCTTAAAATGTTTTACATGTACCTCACAGGGTTTCTGTGGCTCATGTTGGGCCTTCAGTACCACGGGAGCCATTGAGGGACAAATTTACAAGAAGACAGGTCAGCTTGTATCGCTGAGTGAGCAAAACCTGGTGGACTGCTCCAAGTCATATGGTACCTATGGCTGCAGTGGTGCCTGGATGGCCAATGCCTATGATTATGTGGTCAGCAATGGGCTGCAGGCGTCAAACACCTACCCATATACCTCAGTGGTAAATCTCCTGGCTCCGTGTCCATCAGAACAGTTAAAACAGTATAATAATCAATAATCTGTCTCCACACTGCTATTAACATTTAACTTTGTTCTTCTCCCAACAGGATACCCAGCCTTGTTACTACGACAACAGACTTGCAGTTGCTCATATCAAAGACTACAGGTTTATACCCAAAGGAGATGAGCAGGCTCTGGCTGATGCTGTGGCAACTATTGGTCCAATCACTGTAGCCATTGATGCAGATCATGCAAGCTTCCTGTTCTACAGTTCAGGTACAGTTTAGCTGGCTTTAAATAACCCCTTTGTACAATTGTCATGTTAGCAATGAAAAGTAGGAGCTCTTCTGTAATGTATGGCGTCTGGGTGGAGAGCACACCAGCACTAATAAGAGAGTAGAAATTGGACTCGGCCAGGTCAGAAACACAACAACAAATAAAACACAAATGAAAAACGTCATGCTAAGTTCTCTATATCAACTTTAAGGGTGACGAATGGATATGTGAATGTTGTCTTTACAGCTTGTCTCAATATGCCCCTAATGGTAAAATAACTCATTAACTGGATAAAAAGGGAGTTTTTACAAGTTTACATTTTCTTTAAAGGAATATACGATGAGCCCAGCTGTAACCCCAACAGACTGAGTCATGCTGTGCTGCTGGTTGGCTACGGCTCTGAAGGAGGTCAAGACTACTGGATCGTCAAAAACAGGTCAGTTCAGCCCTGAACATATATAATAACACCATTTATCACAAGTAATACATTTATTATTGCGTATTATTGTTTTCTGATTTATGATATGTTAATTTCTGTTTTTTCCTTTATAGCTGGGGCACCGGCTGGGGTGAGGGTGGCTACATGAGAATGATCCGGGATGGAAGAAACACTTGTGGCATCGCAAGCTACGCCTTGTACCCTACTCTGTGATTCTGATAAACTGTTTCAGAGGCGAGTGTTAATGATCTTTCAATGGCCTGTCAGTGCAACTCCAGATAACTTAAGTCATTGATCATACAGAGAGATCATATGAAGTTCTCCTTGCATCCATATTTTCCAAACCTTCTGTTGAACTTTCTGACTGTAGACGATGATTTGACAAACTCACCAAATATGGAAAATTAAAATTTTTAAAAATGACAGCAAAGCTATGTAAAATTGGAGAGAAGTAATAACAAATTCGTCCACTTACAAATAAATAGTACTTTACAGTGGCTACCTTTTGTCTAATGTTAGCAAACTTCGTGTATAATGGACATTACTTGTTGAACTTGCTGCCTTCATGACCGGTTGATACTCCTGCTACAGTTGAAGTACCTTAGCATTGTAGCTAAAGACTGATACCTCACCATTTATCCCACAAGTCCTTGTTACACCAGCATTAAAAACATCCATTAAATATCAGTTGTGGCGATTAGTGGATTTGCTCAAAGAGACATATTGAATCTGTGCAGTTTTGTTGGGTGTAATTTTGACCCACAAGTTTCCACAGTTAAATAGCAAGCCATCTTAAACTGAAAGTCAGGGAGTCTACGTTAGATGTGTTGCTGGTGTTCTTTAACCTACCCTGTCAGAGCTGGTGCCATGGTTTGCATTCAATTATGAGACAAACGGCATAAACTCTGTGTAGAGGAAACACTGCCTAGTCAACTCTAAAAACGACATTTCCATGCAACTAAAGTGCATTCAGAGATGTTTTTGTAGTGAACGTAATTGGAACCAAATTCAGACTTTTTATTGTTCACCAAAATATCTAGTCTACAACATCCTGTTGTCCAAGTGCTTTAGTTGCCTAAACCTACGGACTGAGGACTGAACTGCGGTCTGTGGTTTCACAGTCCTGCACTTTCTACATCATCCAACCACCTCAGCCTCCTCCTTGTGACTTGTTTTCTATTATGTTTGCAGTTTAGTTGCATGAGAACCAGAAAAAAATGACATGTCAATTAACTTTGCTGCATCACTTTCTGATGTTTCTGTCACTTGTAGCCACAGTATTTTACTTGTATCAAATATAAAAATTCTTGTGATATATCACCACTTACTGTTAATGGATACTAAATGATTCACTGAGCAATGTTGGCCACTGATTTGTTTATAACTGTCAAGTTATATATTCCGACTGCAAAATTTTTGTATTTTTCTTACAGTAACACTTGTTTTACTTGTTAGAAACTAACATAAGACCTGGTGGCCTCAGTGTTTCAGAATAAAATGGTGCTTTGTGATTTCAGTGCACATAAATCCTTTTACCTCCCTCTGTTGTTTTTTTTTCATTTTGATATTTTTGGTTTTTACTGTATTAATCAACTATATTCTGTTAGCTGACTGGTTTATAATAAAGTCATAAAAAGTTTCCTCTGTGTGTGTATTTGTTATTTCACACACACACACACACACGCACGCACGCACACACACACACACACACACACACACACACACACACACAGTACCTAAACACATTCTTCACTTCTTCTGAAAGACCTTGATGTATTCAAGTAAAACC
>JAUBNQ010000020.1:6546345-6560965 GCA_032353495.1 Ctenopoma kingsleyae | reverse complement strand
GCTTATCATCTAAAGGCAGGAGTCATTCATGATTGACAGGCTTTACCATTCTTGTTCTTGATGTTGGGGCTGGCTCCACTCTTGAGCAGCTTCAGGGCACACTGCTTCTGGCCTCGATAGGCCGCACAGTGCAGCGGAGTGTTACCCAGCAGATCTGTGCAGTTGATGTCTGGAGGCTTCTTCCTGCTGAGCTACAGTGAACATGTGGGACAAAAACAGACGGGTTGTTTAGGCCCTGCAGGTCTTTATTATTCCGCTAAGAACTGATGTTAGACCCTTATTTCTCACACTGTGGCAAAAAGTTGGAAAACTTTTACTGCTGTGTTTGAAGACTCTTTTATTGTTTTGTCAATTGTGTTACTGTCACTCACTGACATTCAAAAGGGCGTACTCGACTCTAGACTTGTCGTAACTTGTGGATATTTGACGACGGTTGACAGTACTCTATTGTCAGTGTCATTTCAGTCAAAAATAGTTTAACACAGAAAATTCCTTTCTTCTCACCGCAATAAGGTCAGAAATAATGCACATTTAGTCTGAGACAGTCCATATTGATGTTGGTCAGTATATGTCTGACACTATAACTCTATATAATTGGGAGTATTATCTGTGTGTGCCACTAACCAGTTGAATTAGAGTTGAAAGGTTTCCTTCTCGTGCTGCTTCCAAAAGTTTCTCCTCTAGTTTCCTCTCCTCTGTTCTCTCAGCCGCTGGAATTTACAACAACAAAATTAGGTTGAGTTTAATTTATACACTATACAAATAACTTTTTTTAGACAAATATTGAAATATTATACATGGACATTTATAAAAGAATGCTTTCGTGAGATCTCTTAAATTATAACACGGCTCTCTCACCTTCCAACATGCTTCTGATCTCTGCATTTTGCGTGACATCTTTGGGAATCTGTGCTGTCCCATTGATGACTGTAGCACATGCATCATAGTGCAGCAGCAGCATGACAACCTCCTGATCAATATGTGATTCATTGATTGATTGATAGACTGAATGGATGAATAAATGCATGCGCACAATCAAACTATCAACAAAGAGATGCAACTTAAGGGAAACTTAAAATCTATATGGAAACTGGTGGCATATTGAAGTACCTTTCTTCCCGTGAAAGCAGCTTTGTGCAGTGGAGTATCTCCGATGTTATTGGGCAAGTTAACATCTGCCCCTGCCTGCAGAGTAGAACAACACACACACACACACACACACACGCACACCTCAATACAACATTAACACTACAAATGACAAAGTTGATT
Organism: Ctenopoma kingsleyae; assembly: GCA_032353495.1. Lineage (NCBI taxonomy): Eukaryota > Metazoa > Chordata > Actinopteri > Anabantiformes > Anabantidae > Ctenopoma > Ctenopoma kingsleyae. Next base: position 6,559,696 of record JAUBNQ010000020.1, on the reverse strand, counting down.
GATAAATATATATTTAAGCATCTTACATATATTTTTAACATAAAAATATAAAGCAGTTTTCATCATGTAACTTAGTATTGACTGTCACTTAATGTTAGCTTAAGAGAAGGATTTTTATTTTGATATATCAAATTCATCATGCTCGTAACATAAGATAATCTAAGATAACTTCTTGTTAAATGTTATTTCTCATAGTTTCACTTTACCAGTTCTTTTGCTAGAGCATCCAAAAATAGCACAAACCTTAAGCAATTCCTCCACTACATCTTTGTGTCCAAAGTAACAAGCCAAGTGAAGAGGTGTCCATCCAAGGTTAGACTTACTTTTACCTAAGAAAACAGTACACCCTGCATTACACACATACACCAAAATACTATGATTGTTATTATTCCCATGTGATTATCCTCTACCTTTGCAGTTAATGTTAATTTGCATCTCATCTTTAATCTTTGACTCGAGGAGCTTCTGAATCCCGGGCAGATCTCCATTCCGGGAGTAGCGCAGGAGCTGTTCTTCTGGTTCCAGCTCCTCCATGGACTCCTGCACAGGAAATCTAGGGAAAAAAACCAAACAGCAAAGCCGCTAAATGATGCTTTTAATTTCTGCAACTCAACTGTAATTAAAAAAGATGCTTTCAGAAGGTCTTGTTCACTGAATGGCTGCTGCTTATTACTAATCAGTTATGGCTCAGTGGCAAGAAAACCGATGAGCTCGTAGGTTTGTGAGTAGCGTTTAAGTACTTGCATGAGTTCTCATAACATTAAAGTACTTTTCAAGAAAAGAAAGCAGGCAAAACACTTATGCAAAAGCAAAAATTATCCCAGATTATCCTCATAAGAGACAAATAAAAAAATAAATCATCACTATCAAAGCAGCAGATGCTGAGATATGCTAACTTTTAGTCCCTTGTGCAGGTCAAGACAAAAAAGCTATGCCTGTTAAAAACACATCTTTAGAGCTTATTTTCCAGTCATTATACAATGATTTTCACAGTTTTGTGTACTCTGTTAAACAGGAACACTGAACTTGATGTCTGAAATCTGTGAACTGCACCTTTAAAGTGGTTTTTCAAAGCTTCTGTGTGTTTAGCCTACACAAATAATCTCAGTTTTTATTGCTTAATGCTCTGTCATTGTTTAGGACACGTGAGGAAAAAGTCACAAGACTATGTTTTGTCATACGATGAGGAAAAGGCAACTATCAAAAGGAGGAAAGAAGGAAAGCAGACTTTAAAAAGTTAGCAGTCACCAGACCAGGCTTACAAGAAGGAAACAAGTGTGCTGCTTTACACAGCCACACATAAGTCCATGTGACTTTCTATATTTTTCTAACATTCAAAGCATTGATAAAGGATTAACAACCCACATCAACACAGAGAAGGCAGATTAGACACTGCCACTGTGACATTTGTTGAGTCGCTGACAGGAAACTGGCTCTGAAACAGGTTTACCTGCGACTGGAAAAGCATGTGACGCCAGTGGTTACTCAGCCAGTCTTTCTACTGCTTCAGTACAAACACATACTGAGAAATCCCTCTGCAGCTTTATCATCAAAATACTGGTACATAGTTTACTTTGATGTCTCTGTAATCAACATCTAGCCTAACTTATTTATATTTTATTTATGATGTTTAATCTGTGGTTTGACTCTTGTTTGGTTGACAGCTTTATCTTTCAACAGCAAACTGTTGCATTCAGTGCCTATCTTTAGTATAAATCTCAATGCTCAAACACAGATATCATCATAGGCCGACTATTTTTTTTAATGACAAAATAATTGCACTGGTTTCATAAATTAAGAAATATTTAAAACTACAAAATGCAATGTATAGGACTCAAAATTGACCCACTCTCTATTCAAACACTTCAGAGAGGAATATCTCTGTACTCCTGCCTGCTGCTTTGACAGCACGTCTACACTTATGTATATATGTAATATGTTTTGGAGCATATTTCTGCTTAAAAATATATAGAAAATAGTCATTTTTGAACATAAATAACTAATATATCATTGTTTCAACTACCTGATCAGCACCAGTTGTTAAAGTTTCCAATATTACACAAGAAAAAACCAAGATTAGAGAAAAGTCACTACACCACCTGACTGATCTATTGAAATAAATACAAAATAGTTCAAACAGCTATTAATTAACTCGCTATGTGAAGTATATCAGTCACAGAGGAACTTGTCTGTTGACTTTTACTTTTAATTCTTCAATTGTTTAGGCTGATATACGTTTACTTTTACTTAAATATGATTAAGTAATGATGCTACAGCTGTTGTTTGTCAGTTTACGTTTACTTGTATACATAAAATGGCCGATGATTATCCATATCAATGTGGGAACATCATTCCTTTAATACAATTCAAACCCTTCATAATCTTGACACAAATGTGATGCCTGAGGTGACTCTGTTAAAGCAGCTGTGGTCAGCTGGTGACACACAGGCTGCTCCGTCGTTAATGACAGACAAACAAACAAACAAACAAACAAACTTAATGATAAACAAACAGCGGCTCGGACACTTACTGCTTCAGCTGGTCCAGTCCTGTGATGTAAAGTCCAGAGCTGCTTTCACACAGGGCCTGCGTGAAGCTGCATGTGATGTTTTAAGCCGTTTCCTGCAGCGCAAACAGCGCGCTGCACATCATCCGACACACTGTCAGTCACAAACACACACACACACACATTTCCCATTTAACACGAAGCTGTGCTGACGCTGCGCTCAACCTATGTCGAAATCCAGCTGTCTACATAACACACACACACACACGAAAACACACACGCTCCTCTGTCTGGTGTTTACACCGCCGTCAGCTGATCTACGAGGAGCGGAACTCATCCGGGGAAGTCGAGCGTGCCTTTCAAAGTAAAAGCTGTGGTTATTGTATGAGAAGAATAATTAGCTAGTTCCGTTAAAGACAAGGCATGCAAACAATTTTCATTAGCTTTAGTTTAAAAAAAAACAGCAACATTCAAACACATGCTTTGTTCATTATGCTGTAAAGATTCTCCAAAATGATTTGTGCTTTGTTGAGTGAAAACGCTTCAGAAGCCGGAAGTCAAAAACACAAACTTGATCTGCTTTGACCTGGAAGTAGTTTACACTTCGAGCCATTCACACTGGTTCTCTGTGTGCATTTCAGGTGCTCTAAGTTTGATGTATTCTGTTTTGTAACTTACTTTCTCATTTCTAGCATCTGACACATTTGGTGAAATGAATAAATGGCCGACGACATAAATCCGGAGAATGAAGAAGATCTACAGGCTCAAGTAAGCTGTGTTTGCTTTGACAACCTCTGGTAAAGTTAAGTCAACCCAGCAAGTGATCCACTCCCTGTGTGATGTAGTATTTTGAAGTGTCCTGCAGAGAGCGTATAAGATAAAACGGACCTGTTGGCAGGTGTTATCACAGGTCCCACAGTTTAACAATGAATCCAGGCTGATACATCTGCAATTAGGGACGAACATCTCTTTTCTGCATCCGTCTGAGAATCAGTGGTGGTGTACTTAATAAGCACACACGCATGAGAGACTGTGCACAGACCATAAAATACTGTAGAGAGGAATACATTCTCACACACTGCAGGTTATTCCCAAGGTGTTCACATTCATTAACACATGTGCATGTGATTATTGAAGCTCAGTAGGTCCTGCATGGTGCACAGGGGCCACACACTGTGCTGTGCAACCAAAACACCACGAGAAAAAGCCACCATCACAAACCGACATAATTAAACATGTAGTTTTATGTGCTAAAAAAAGCTTGTTTTCATACCCAGGGCTTTTGTTATAGTCCCAGCGTGTGCTTTTTATGTACTGCTATTATTTTGGAGTCACATTGGTAAGCATCTAATTTTCTGAGAAATAAATGCCCACTGATTTTTGAATTACCCACATGTTTTTTGACAACACATTACTGCTGTTATGAATGTATTTACACATTTGTTATCTGGATGCAATTTTTTCCGGGAACTGCATAATAAAGACCAATTACCCAGGATTTGACAGCAGCTCCATCCAGGTAGCCAGGTCCTGTTTCCTTGCTTGTTTTCTACAACACAACATAAATGCAATCATGCTATTTTCTTTTTTGAACATAACATTTTACCATGTCACATCAGTATACATTAACATAACTAATTATACATATATTTTTTCTGTCATATCCATGTTTGTTTGACTGATGAAACAGTGGTAGAACTTCTCATGGCTAGAAGAGGCTTCAGGTTTTTGTATACACAGCAAATACTGAGAAATACTAATATTTGCCCCTTTTTTTGCTGACGCGTGGATGAGAAGATTGATATCTCTCTTGTGTTTGTACTGTACGGTAAATACGAAGCTACAGACAGCAGCCAGTTTACTCATGTTAGTATGAAAGATAAACACATGCAAAGAACCAGGTGTTTCTGTCGGAAGGTAAAAAAGTGTGAAATGCACCAGTACAGATAAATCTCACTAATTAACAACAGAGACTCTAGTAAATTACTGTTACCTGCCAAAAAATAGCACATTACTCTAAAACTGCAAATTGACATTTTCACACTTTATTTTTTGTACAGATTTACACAAATTATATATAAATTGTTAATTAGTGAGTTTTAGAGGTGGTGGGGGGTTTGTTACCTTTGGACAGAGCCAGGATACTTTTTCCACTGTTTATGCTAAGCTCCCCAGTTCCTGGTTGCATTTATGTACTTATTTAAAGCTACTATATGTAGAGCTAGCATGAGGCTCAGAAAATTTATCCCTGCTCTGATCCAGCTTTGCTTCGCTCTTCGGCTCTGCCATACTCTCCACAGTCCTTCGTGTAGTCGCTGTTATGAAATTACAATAAATGATGAACTACAAATATTGATAAACTACAAAACTTACTAATCAAGCAGAAATTGTTGCTCTTCTCTGATTGGCTGGAAAGAGGCAGCTTGTTCCAAAACAAGTGAATATCTCTGCGTTGATTCCTGGCTTTTCAATTTATCTGTGTCACCTCTCCAACTTATGGAGCATATGTCAAATAAAACTATTTTGAAAAATGATACATACTGTAGCTTTAACAGATAGATATGCGAGTGGTGTCAAATTCTCATCTAATTTTATGCAAAAAAAAGTGTGTGTATGAATAAATTGTGAATAAATTTCCAAATATCTCAAACTATAATTTTAAATGACTTTCTGGGTTTTTCACAGATCACTGGGTTGTTACTTCTCCATGCTGTACATGAGAAACTGCAGGCTTGTTTAAAAGTGTGTGTTTAAGATGCGTTGAATTTTGAAGTTCCTTTGTAAATTTGCTGAAATTATTTCATGGATTAATTTATCATTATTGTGTATCGGCTTTGATGTTTTTTTTCTTTATATTTATATATTTTTCTCTTTAGATTGAAGAGGTTGAGGCTCTGTCTTCCATATACGGTGATGAATGGTGTGTTATCGATGAGGCATCCAGAATATTTTGCATTAAAATATCCAATGACTTAGAGGAGCCAAAACTGACAGCATGTTTGCAGGTAGAGGAAAAAATAAGTCTTCATATCATTCACCAGTGTCCCTGCAGTGTTTATGAATCACTGGTTATGATATGATTCGTTTTTCCTATTGATCAGATTATTCTCCCACCTGATTATCCAAGCACAGCCCCCCCCATCTACCAGATCAAGTAAGTCAATTTGCCTTGGAAATTTGCTCTTGAGCTGATCTGCTGAATTGATAGAACAACATCCCACTCCTCCTCGTCCTACTCAATAACCCCATGTTTTTTCTCTGCTTTTGTAGTGCAGCGTGGTTGCGGGGGCCAGAGAGAGCCAAATTGGCAAACAGCCTGGAAGACCTCTATGTGTGAGTGCTTCTCATAATTTTTGACTTCACAAGGAGGTACTGTGCTGTTAGCTACAGCAAAAACTTTTCAGGATGAACAGTTCAGTCTTTCTCCAGTTTATGTCTCATAGAAAATTGAATCTCATATGAAAGTATTTAAAATTTCAACAGGGAGCATGCAGGGGAGAGCATCCTCTATCTGTGGGTGGAAAAAATCAGAGAATTCCTGGTGGAGAAATCCCAGAGCTCAGAAACAGGTGAGGTGTGAAAAATTAAATTCATGCTTGAGGGTCACACTTCTATGGGCTATTCGCAATCACTTGAAATGACACTTGATTGTGAGCTTTTCAGTGTAACCTGGCGATAACAGGCATTTTTATCTCACAGAGTGGTGTTGACCGATGACTGCACATATTGTATGTATACAGTTTACCCTGATAATGGTGGCAAGCCACTCGATGCTTGTGATCATTTTTTTTTAACAATGACTTTGATCAAAAGCAGACTTCTCATTTGTAGCCAGCTGTCTCTCCTAGCAAATATTACCAGCTATCCAGCTTTAGCTAATGTTAACACTGCTAACAACACAGGCATATATCAGCCGACTTTTTAAGGTTTCCACTTGAATTATTTTCATTTTTTTCAGTTTTACTTATATAGCACCAAATCACAATAGAATCATCTCAAGGCACTTCACATAATAAGGTCAAAGCCTTATAGTGGTGTACAGAGAGAAACCCAACAATCCCTGTTGTGCAAATAGTGCAAAAGTTAAGAGGAAAAACTCCCTTTAACGGAAGAAGTACACACAGAACAAGACTCGGGTTGTGCGGCTGAATTGATAGTGATAGTGACAGCGGTTATATTTATGCTTAACCTTCATATTCATCACTTTTAAAAGTGCGCTAGAGAGTCAGGACTGGACATAAGGTGTGTGAACCCACTAAATAATGCAGTTTGCTATAGACATGCCCCTTGCATGTGGAACTAAAGAAAGGGGTTAGTAATGTCAGAGCAGACATAGACGCTGTTTATATGCACATTTGTTTTTTGGTGGTGTGAGGGCTAAAAAAAAGTACACCACCTTCCAAACTATGCTAATTCTGAGTGTTGTCCTTATCAGAGCCCTATGCACACTGCTTTGACATGTAGAGATAAGTGTGGCAGGCCTGTCGTGTCTAGTTACTGGTGCTAAGCTATGACTGGGTGACCTCTGTCCAAACGCAAGTTTAGCAAGCTGTCAATTCAGTGCTTTCCCAGAGTACATGATAGCACTGTACTTGTTAACAACTCAGCTCTGATAAAGCCCACTGTTTGTGAACATGGCAATTATTAGATAATTTCTTACAAACAAGTTGTCATGTCATGAGTTTCAGATTTCTACAAATGTCAGCATGAATCGGGTTTCTGGGAGGTCTAGCTGGCAGCAGTATCTATCATTGAGGCAGATGGGGTTTTTTAAGCAACAAGCCTGAGAAATATTAACTGTCTTCCCCATTGTTGGATGGCATAAATCATCCTCTTTCTGCAATTCATGTGGTAATAAGTATAACTAGTCACAGCACTTTAGCTCACAGGGAGGGGATTGATGGCTTATTCCCATTCAAATGACAGTGGAGAGAGGGAGAAAGAGAGGGGGAGATATGATAAGGCTGAAGATGCATATTTGACAGAAAAGGAAATGAAAATGGAGTAAACATGAACGAGAGGACATGAAATGTAAAGAGAAATAATAGGGGTGATGATGAAGTCTAGCTGAATGAGGCCAGATGGAAAGCAAAAGATGAAAAAAAAAACCACCCAAAGAAGAAATTGATTCACATAAATATGAAGTCCTATTTGCTTTTAATGAATTTTGGCACCTTGTGTGCTTATGAATGTGGGTGAATATGCATACACAGAATGAACACTGTAGACATTACTCATTATGACAGCATCCTTGTTAGATTTGTAACTAGTTCACATCACATCCTGTTTGACTATGGTCATCTAAGTTAGCAGGGTTTTCTCGTCTTTCAAAAGCTTACCTACTTAGTATGAACAGCTTTAAAGGATAAGTCTGATAATATTCTAATTGTCTTATCTAAAGCCAAATACAGCTTAACAGAACATTGGACTCTCTTTGTATTGTTACTGCATTAATCCTAAATCACTTTAATTTCTATGATAGGTAGGTGATTCTTTATGATATAGTAGGTAATGTTACACATTATTTCATACAAAGAGAGCTGTGTTTTACTGCCCTGTCTTGTCTGATGTTCAATTTGATTACAAGAAAATTGAAAAAATACTAACTGAAAAACAAAGTTTATTTATTCCTCAGTCGTGCTGTCTGTATGTATTCATTTCAATCTGCATACATCCCCAGCAACCTTTACCAGTGACATAGGGAGGCTTTTATGTCAGCTGAGTTTGCAAAGCCTTCACTGTTGGCACTTAATCTCAGTGCTTTAAGTGAAAGGTAATAACTCAGATAAGTGAATAAATATTCAGGGAGGGTTTAGTAAGAAAATCAATCTGAAGCAGTAAAAGTGAGCTGGACAAAACAATGATTGTGAAAATTACTCTTTACTCTTTGTTTACTAGTTTATTTTGACTTGCTGTACACTGCCAGAAATACTTTAGAGCACCAAAATAATCCATCGCTAAAAAGAAATAATATATAATTAGTCTGGCGTTCAGTTGGTGGGACAGTAGTCCATAAACCCCAGGATTGGTGGTTTGATTCCCAGTTCGTTCTGGTCACATGTTGAGGTGTCCTTCGACTCTCACGGCTGCATCCAGAAACGCAAACTGAAACTCTATTATGTAATGAGGAAGACATCAGTTCTACATGTGGAGCACGTGTACATCGACTGATTTAAGCTGTTCTTACACAGAGCACCCTTTTGTTTCCATAACAACAGAGCACCAATTTCAGCTCACCTGTTGATCTTTTTCTGTCTCATCCCACTGCATTAGCTTGCAGTGGGTACTGGACAACATTAATGTGGCTCGTTTCTGTCCTGGCACTATTCTCCATGCATGTGTATGTGTCGTAATTAACTGTAATTAACTGCTGCTCCTGCAGCTCTATTACTCTATTACTCTATTACTCTATTACTCTATTAACAACACTCTGCCCAGTCAAATATGTCCTTACTAAAATTATCAGCATCTTTATTGTTCTCAGAAGTCTAGTGTAGGTCAGGTTTGATTAAATGGTGTCATCTATTATGAACTGTCTCTCTTATTATGATAGGTCATGAAACCATTTTAGTGTCAGTGTTAAGGTCATGTAATGGTATTTTGGTAATAAATTGCACAGTAGGTGTCATTTTAATGACAAGCTTTATGGCCTGCAGACAACACAGTGAAGACCTTTATAGCCACCAAGTTTGGGAGAAAAGCAAAGAACAACCTTTTCTTTAACAAGACATAACTTATGTTACATGACCTGTTGCAGAGGATCAACCAGAACAGATGAACATCACGTCTGAGGAGGAAGTGGATGACGATGATCATATACCTGACTTCAGGACACTCAAACTGAACACAGATATTGCTCATCTCCTCATGGATCATGCAAATGGTACCACTTTGGTCATTATGGTAGATATTGTTGTATTGGTTTCAGACAAAACTAAGCACAGCTCATGTTTAACATTTTATCTTGTAGATGAAGAAATGCCTCCAATAAAACATGGAAACACCATTACAGACCGACGCAGCACCTTCCAGCCTCACTTAGCGCCTGTGGTGACTACCAGACAGGTACAAAACATAAAACACATATGGTTTTTCTTTTAAAAGTTCAATTTATACAATAAAAAAGATGCATCTCCTTCAGTAGTAGGAAATCTTCAATGGAAACTTAAACTATGACTTTTTTTTTTCGTGATCTATGAAAACAAACAACAACAGCTGAAGTTCAGAGGAAATTACTTGTTGGAGGTCTTGAGGAGAAGGATATAAATGCCATAATTTACCAGCAATTTCACAAACTGAAATATTATCTTGTTTCTGCATGCTAATCGCGCTCCGGTAACATATTGGTTTGTCTTAAAAGCTTCCACCTGCTGCGAAGGGTTTTTGGACAAAAATATTTACAGACGCAGCCATCCTCCAGAGAGCAGATGAACGGACTAAAACATGTACAGGATTTACATATTTTCTTTTAACAGTCTGTGTTCAGTTGTTGAAGATATGATTGAGAGAATGACTACGATCTGCTGCTACGAGAGCAAATAGCGTTTAAAAAAAAATCCTATATAGCCTCATTAATCATTTATGTAGAAACTGGATGGAGCTGTTGTGTTTAATATTACATTTAGAAAAACAAACTGAGTTACATACTAACTAGTTTGTTTGCTAAGTAGCGTGTTCAGCCTCATTACGCTGGTATAATAAAATAAAGGTTAAACAGTACGTCTGTGTACGTGTGTTTATTTATAGCTGCCTTACCAGTTTCTTTGCCATTGTTAGTCTAGTTAAAGTTAACAAGCAAAATCTAGAAGCAGTTGTTTAGCTTATTAGTTTAACGTAGGTGAAACTTATGAAATACAAATATCTTTGGAAAAAGGTGATATAATAAAAATTATTTTGCCAAATTGATTTAAAATAAAAAGAAACTCAAGAAATAGGTATTTAAATTTGTGTATTCATGTCAGTGTTTGTCTCGTTCATAATCATTCAGCTGTTAATTCACTAGATTTTACAGAGACATTTGCTCAAGGTTGTCTTTTGTAATATAAAACATGGTAGATAGATGATGGTGATAAATCTTTTTAATACTGAAGATGCTATTAGATGATATCTGTGGCTTTTCTACTGTGTCTTTCTTTCTCCACATTGCCCTCACAAATTCTTAAGCATTAATTAGGCACATAATGGGACAAAAACATACCAAGGTGAACATATTGTAAAATCTGTTTCTCAGTCACTATATTAAAGAAATAAATAAATTCAATATAAAAGGTATAGTTTTCAGCTTTGAAGACAAATTAATGCTGAATAGTCACTTCACACTAACAAAAATAGAAAATAAAACATTGGAAATGTGAAGCACATGGTAAATATGTGGATTCAAGTCACATTCAAGTCAAGTCAACACGTGAAAGGTTGTTAATTTTCATATCAAAATGGCTGGTCAGGAAGAAATATTTTTTCCCCTTATGAACAGTTGAGTAATGCTGTTTTATGTATTAGTCAGCAGCGTCAGACAGCATGTTGATCTCAGACGTTGTCATCCACATGGATACAGCGTCATTTTCAGCCTGACTCCTTCTGCCTAACATACATTCACTCAGAGTTTCACTGTGAAAGCTATTTACATTTAACACTATACTGAAGTGAAATGCAGCATATAAGGAGGATGTGGCATCATGTGAGACTGAAGTGGTGAATATGTCATAATATTCATTTTTCAACTTGTCATGTGTTGCAGGTTAAAATGGTTCTGGAGAAGCTGAATGAAAACAAGAAGATTGCTAGTGCCACTCATAATATTTATGCATACAGGTCAGTAATACCATATTGAGTATATACATATCATTATATGTATATACATTTCATGGTTTATAGTGCAAATTTATTTTTATTTTATTTAACCTTTATTTAACCAGGTTAGTCCCATTGAGATCAGAGATCTCTTTTACAAGGGAGACCTGGCCAAGAAGGCAGCAGCATAATTACAATAAAAACAATAACTCAGTAGATGAACACATTTGCTCACATAAAACACTTGCACGCAGACAAAGTAAACTGCAATGACATGACCATAGCTTTAAACTCCTTCAGTGTAACAAGTGCTTGAAGTTAAAGCTCAGATTGTAAATTATTCCAGGCATGAGGTGCTGAAAACCTAAAAGCTTTCTTGCCCAGTTCAGTTCATACTTTAGGGTCAACAAATTGCAGAACATCCATAGATCTAACATTGTAACTTCCATGTTTCCCTGTTAAGAGACAGGATAGATAAGAAGCAGTAGTACCCAGAATAGTTTTATAAATAAACACATACCAATGACTGAGCCGTCTGATATATAAAGATGTCCAGTTAATTTTAGAATAGAGTACACAATGATGTGTAAGGGGACCACAGTTGGTAATAAATCTCAGTGACTATGGTATACACTATCCAGCATCCGAAGACAATGAAGCAACGCGTTTATATACTGTACATCTCCATAGTCCATAATAGGCAAAAAGGTTGTTTCCACCAATTTCTGTTTCACACAAAAGGGAAAGCAAGACTTATTTCTATAGTAAAATCCTAAAAGAAGTTTCAGTTTTTTACAACATACTGAATATGCTCCTTAAAAGTCAAATGATCATCAATTACAAATCCTAGATATTTAAAAGTAGACACCAACTCTATTTGTTGTCAATTTCTAGTTAAGATTTTCTCATTCAGTGCAGATCTCACAATTTTTGAAGCAGTAAAAACCATACCAGCACCCAGTGGTTAGTGTTACAGTGTGTTTAATTAGTGGAAAAGGACATAAAGATTCAAGGCCTATCCATCTTGTGCATTAAAGGTCAAAATAATCAACAGATAAATTTAAGGATTTCAGACAGTACAGAGTATTAATTAAATAGGTGTGTGTGTGTGTCTTTCTGTGTGTGTATTAGTGTTTTCTCACTCATGTCAATATGTGTTTGTTTTTTTTCACGGGGCCTAATGAGGTCGATTTTGATGCACTACCTGGGTGGTCATTACTCACAGGGAGGAGATGCTGACATTTAGACCACTTAAAAAACTTGCTCAGATGAAGAGTCTGACAGCGTCACAGCGTCATTCTGTGACCAAAATGCTCTCCCACCTAATGCCAAGCTGTTGTGTTTCTGTCTGCCGTAGGATTTACTGTGAGAACAAACACAGCTTCCTGCAAGACTGTGAGGACGATGGCGAGACAGCCGCAGGGGGGAGATTGCTCCATTTACTGCAGGTAATCATTTCATTAAGTCAAATACTGACCTGGAGCCAACTGATGACTCTTTGAGCCGCATACTAAACTGTATGCTGCGTTTCAGTACACAGCGCACAAAGCTTTTGCCCATAATTGATATTGCAACCACGCTGCTGAATTTGCTGGCTGCATCCAACTTTGCTTTGGGTTTTTCAGATTTAATTGGTGCCTCTTCTAAGATGCCTTGTTTAGTTTCACAGTCTGCATAATTGTACTGTTTTGTTTCTGTCTACTGTGCCTTTTAAAGTGGGCTAGCTATGAGCAATGAGCTTTCTATAGAGTTCCACAAGAGCACTTGTGTTTTCTGAGGAATTGCAAGCGTTCCTCGTAGAAAAGCGCACACACACACATGCATATGTGGTATAAAACTATACATTGCATGAAATCGATCAAAGTGATTGATTAAGCGTGCATTTTTTGGATTAATTTTCAAATTTTTGAATCTATAAAATGACAGGAAATGTGAAAAAAATTAAACTGAGCAACCGTATTACTTATGATTCGATGTACCTAAAAATACAGCAGCTGAGTATATATTTTTGTGAACATTAAGTACGTAGCAAAGATGCCGGGATGCAGCATGAGG
>JAUBNQ010000020.1:6525788-6536420 GCA_032353495.1 Ctenopoma kingsleyae | reverse complement strand
GCTGGTTTTAGGTGTTGGGCGTGACGCGACGCGCCAGGTGTGCGAGGGCCCTCATAACGCTGCTTGCAGCTTTAATTTCTGTTTGTATCTATCTGTTAACTAACCAGATGACTTGGACCACTGTTGCAGGAGAAAACAAAGGGAAGAGCATCTTAAACCCTCATGTCCTCTGTCTTTGTTAAATGGACTGACCAGGACATTCAGCTCTAAATCTCTTGACTCAGTCACTGAACTTACTGCTTGGTGTAGCCTAAATATTTACCTGCTGGTGATGACTGGCTCTTTGCCGACATCCTGCTGCCTGCAGCTCAGATCTTTCATCTCAGCCTGTTTCAGGCGTCTGGACCACTTCAGCTTGTGATTGCAGACTTCAGCCTTTGATCAGCTGCTGGGCGGGCAGAGACGCAAAATGACAAGTGAGAAGAAATCACTGGACCTGCCCGGAATTAGTCTCGTTTCCAAAATAAAAGAGTCAGTATTCGGACAACTGTTTGTTTCGCAGACAACACACACCGAGAAAAATTTTGCATATGTTTTTGTGGTTGTTTTATCTGGTGGGCGTAACACACAGCATATGGACATTTCACCTGTGTCTACATATGGCTGCTATTTCAGCAACAAGTTACTTTGATGTTCCTTAAAGTGACGTGTTAGACAAACATATTTGTATCTTTTAAATACAGTTTGAACGCGTGTCGTCACATTTTGATAGTCTTGGTCTTGTCCAAAACCTCGCAGTACATAGTTTACTTTGAAAACACAACCGGATATAGCACTTGTTTTCTACTGTCGCTCACTTGACATCGGTGACAAAACCCACCGAGAGCTCCGCGGTGCCCGCATATCCCGCAGCCTGCACAATTAACAAACCGGCTGAGCAGAGAGAGGAGAAAGCACCCATAGGAAATACAAATACTATTATTTGTTATTAATATTTTAAAAATAGATTTAACTTCAACTTTGTTTCTCTAGATCAAAATCCTATTGTTCTTGGAAAAGAACATGGGAGATCTTGGAGAAGTGTGTTCATGTAGTCACAGGTCTTCAGTCATGTTTGGCTCTTTGGTAAAGTGGAGCGCACCGTTTGGGCGCGCGGTGAAACCTGCTAGTTTTTCCTGTGCGTGAGATGAAAAAGCGTCTACGATGATTTTTGCTTTGAAGTAACCATGGGCGCGCATCTTCTGGAGTCCAACTCCAGCGGCAACTTGACTCCTGCTGTGTCTGAAGCTGAGCCTATCCTGCCTGGCTACCTGGTGGTGGTCTTATCGGTCCTCATGGTGACTCTGGTTGTGGTTGTGGTGGCCGGAAACGCGCTGGTGATCATGGCTTTTATTGTGGACAAAACTCTACGAAATCAAAGCAACTACTTCTTTCTGAACCTTGCTATCTCTGATTTTCTCGTGGGTGAGTTGTTGTCTCTTCTTTCTTTCTGTCTCTTGTGTCACTTCGCTCAAATTGTGCTTTTGTTCGTGGTTATGAATGATAAGCCTCTAAACTGTTTATTCTGCACGCCCCCAAAACTTCAGAATTTCTCTACAATACAATTATAGTGAGTCATTGTTATTCATTTGCGAGTTGATTTTGACCCTTCCGATCCTTTTTCCTTCATTCATTTGTTACATTATCATGGAGTATTGTGTGTATTTGAAGCATCCCTATATTTTATTTTTGTATTCACAACCCTCTTATTTTGCTGCTCCTATCTGCAGCATCAGATAAATTATAGCCTTCACTTTCATGAAATAACCAATACAGGCTGCTGTTGTTTCTAAAACGTGTTTCACTCTCTCACTCCACTGGGCTTATTGTTGGTGACATGCAGCAGCCTTTTTTCACATTATAGAACTGTTTGGATGTCTGGATATTTATAGCCTAGTACATCGATTCTGGGGTCAGGCAGTTTGTTTGACTGTTTGCTTGTTGATGCTTGTTGCAGGTGCCTTCTGCATCCCTATATACATCCCATACAACCTGACTGGTAGGTGGATGCTGGGTAAGGGTCTTTGCAAGGTGTGGTTAGTCATGGACTACCTACTCTGCTCTGCCTCAGTGTTCAACATTGTCCTCATAAGTTACGACCGCTTCCTGTCAGTCACAAGAGCAGTAAGTATCTGCAGTGGAGGTGTTCATAAACACACACAACACATAAACACACACAGGTGAGTGACGTAGCCTACTGCCACAGTCAGTTGGAACAGTGTGTGTGTGTGTGTGTGTGTGGATAATCTGCTCAGTAAATATTTTCCATGCAAACATGCATCATTCAGCTTAAGGGTTACTTCATATCAGGTCCCCCTAAATAGTTATAGTGCATCTTTAAAGAGAGTTTTAACTAAAGCAAAAACAGCGAGGTATCTGTTGCCTTTTACGGCTCTGCCAACGTGCAGACCCTGAGTTATTTTGTTTTTTTAACATAATGACCCACACATGACCAGTATTAGTCATTGATTATTACACATCTCGCAGACCGCATGTTGATTTGTGCTTGACTGACACAAAACTGAAACATTTCCCTGTGAAGAACTTTTGTAGTGTCAGGGCTTGTTATTTTTCATTTGCTAAATTTGTAACCCCCGCGTTTACAGAAAACACATTTTATTTAGTCATGTGTCATAGCATCTCTTTCCTTGTAGCTGCTTTTATCTCCCTGTGATTGATGATTTATTCTCAGTATGAAATCGTGTTTATTTATGTATTTCTCTCCAGCCTGTAGAAACAAGGATTTCTGTCATTTGCAATGGAAATTGGGAATCTTTCAAAATTGTCACTGAAGCCTGGGGCCAGAATCAATTATTGTGAAGTGGATCCATTTCATTATTTATTGACTCAGAAAAGTGGATTTTTTTGTGAAGGTGCTCTATAATCACAGTCGCATTAGCAGCATTGTTGTCTCACGGTGACATATCCGGCTGCTGCAACCGCAGAGAGACATTTAATGGTTTGAGACAAAGAGAAGATGGAAAAACAACAACACCACGAAAAGGAGAGAGGGGTAAAGTGGAGCCCTGCTAAATGATAGAGTTTAGTCTGAGAAGAGGTGAAGTGAAAATTGAGCGAGCGCGAGCAGAATGAGTGACGGATGAGGACGAGGGGGGAGTGGATTAGGAGAAACCAGATGTCTCTTTCACACTGTCGTGTTGCATCAGTGAATGTGGCTCTCTGTCTTTGGCTTCGGCGACACACCGAGGAATGAGAGCCTCATGAGTGGGTTTTATTTACAGCGTCTCCCTGCTACTCTAAGGCAGCACAATACAAACAGGGCTTCATTTGAAGGCACTCAGAGCAGGAGCAAGTGTGTTTGTCAGCCTGTTAGTATGCCAGCAGCTGTGGCTGTTTGAAATGTAACAAATGGTGTTATTGTGTAGGAGAGTTGATGTTCATGGTGCATCACTATGAGTCATATTTGTGCCTCTCTTTTCAGGTTAAATACAGAGCTCAAAGAAACATGACCCGCCAGGCTGTGTTCAAGATGGTGGCGGTATGGGTGTTGGCATTCCTTCTTTACGGCCCTGCTATCATCTTCTGGGAGACGATCGTCGGCGAGAGCATTGTGCCGGCCCACGAGTGCTACGCTGAGTTTTATTTCACATGGTACTTTCTGCTCAGCGCCTCCACCTTTGAGTTCTTCACCCCGTTTGTGTCGGTGTCCTTCTTCAACCTCAGCATCTACTTGAACATCCACCGCAGGAACAAGAATGGCGGCGCCTGCATCGAGGACGACGTCAAGCCTCAGAGGAACAGTAAGAAGCACAGGGATGGAGTGGGCTGGTCTGTGTTTTTCGTCAAAACTCGGAAGGTGTCGTCCAGCGAGCCTACTGCCATTTCTGCAGTAATTGAGGATGATGACATCCTGAACCCTTCTTCCAGTGGGGACCCTAATACAAGCCAGATATTCATACAGCGGGAGAAGTTTTCTCCTCACAGAAAAAACTCCAGGGTATTCCAGCACACAGCCTCTTGCTTAGCGCCTGGCCGTAGGATACAGGGATCTCGCCTTTCCAGAGATAAAAAAATCGCGAAATCTTTAGCCATCATTGTCTGTATTTTTGGGATTTGCTGGGCTCCTTACACTCTACTAATGATTATCCGTGCTGCCTGTAGTGGCGAATGTGTGGCACATTACTGGTACGAGATTACATTCTGGCTTCTGTGGCTGAACTCAGCCATCAACCCGTTCTTGTACCCGCTGTGCCACAGCAGCTTTCGAAGGGCTTTCTCAAAGATACTGTGTCCTAAAAGACAATCAGTGCAGCCTCAGTTTGAGGCTCAGTCTTGTTAGGTGAACTCAATTGCACTTCCATCTTTTACAGCCAGCTGTTCTTGGTGAAACACTGTAAAATTCCATGTACTGTTCTTCCATGAAAAAAAATCACTTTTCAAAAATAAGAAATGTTTGCATTGAAGTGAGGGTTGTCTGAGCATACTTGACAGCAATACAACAAAATGTGCTAATGAGGGGAACTGTAGCTATACAGTAACACTGTTAGTTAATGGGAAAAGAAGTGGACTTTGGGCACCTATAAATTGGATATAATTGCCCTCGACAATGAGCCAGTGTCAGATTTTTCAAATGGTGTAAATCATTTCAAAATGTATGCTAACTTTCACCGACAATCGCTGTGCGTAGAGCAGGTAGAAGCAACCTGGTTTAGGGGTGTCACCACTATAATCTGAAGTCTGTGAAATAATCATTTATGAAGGCAAATAGAAAGTTTATACCATAATTTAGATTTAAGATAAAAGATATGTTATATGAGAACAAGAGCACACAGAGTTGTTCAGTTACGGTCAACCTGTAACCATCAGGCTCCCATTTAGGTCAAATTAATGTGATGGAAGGATTTCATTGTCTTGGTTGTTTTTGTGTAATTTCACAGTTTCTCTGTACACGAATCCTTCTGCTCTACAGTTATGGATACATGCTGTTCAATTGAAAACGAAAAGAGTATTTTGTGCTTTGAAGGTTTCGTTAAGTAGCAATAGGGTAATAAATGCAGAGTTCACAACATTCAGAGCACCTGGAAATGAAAGAATAACCTTTATTCGTTTAATGACTACTGAGTATACCTTTATCACAGTGATGTTTTATATCATTACACCTGCGAGCAGGATGAATCAGCTCTCATCTGCTCACATCGGAATCTGCACTTAAGAATGTGTCCTTGCTGATGTTCAAAATGTACAAAACTATAAAATGAGAGCAGCATTAAAACATTTGTACAATAATTATGCTAATCTAGGTGGTTGTGTTTTTATTTATTTTAGGACTTGACTGGTTTAAACCACCCATACTGGACTATTTGCATTTCTACTGTGAATGTGTCAGTAGAGAAAGAAAAGAAAATGAATAGAAGGAACTGTACTGTTGTAACTGTACAAGTTATTGGTCAATGTGAAGTGGAAAGAATAGTTGGACATTTTGGGAAATACATCTACAGTATTTACTTCCGTGTTTAGTGTTAAATGAAAAAAATTATACAGCTCTCATGTCTGTACGTTAGTTATGAAGTTGCAATCAGCATACTGAGATTAGCATAAAGCCCGGCTCTGCCTGAAGGCAACAAAATTTGTTCATCAATGCTTTTGCAAATTTCTTTATGCAGGAATTTTACTTGTTGCATTATGATACTTCCTCAGTTTTTCTTCTTTTTCTTACCACCTGCTGTTCTTCTTCCACAAGAAGCCACTGAGATGTTTAACTCTTATATTTTATGAATCAATTTCTTTGTTAACATTTTTACCTTTTCACAGTTGTTTACAGTTTAGTGCACAAATGAAAATGAAAAAAGTGAAGCGAATTCATGTCGTCTTTTAAAAAGTTTAGTTTCAGTAGCATTTAGCTTTTAATTACTATTAATGAAAAGGAAAATTTCTGAAGAGAAGAAAATAGATGAATATTGATGTTTTTTTTTAAACAAAACCATAACAAATAAGGTTTTTAAATGAATTTGTTTGAGAATTAACATTATGAGGCACATGGAACAAAAGAGTTGAACATTAATTATTATTATTATTCGTGATCAATGATAAAGTCCAATAGTGTTTAAAATACTTTTTGTAAATTTTGAGAAATTAGTTTCTTACTGGAGTATTTGTACTTTTGTAAGTAAAAGAGTCAATGTTAGAACATATACTTATTATTTCAGCTTGTGATGGAATTTGAAGTGGTAATTTTCTTGTAGTGAAGTACTTTTTTAGTGAAGTACTTGCACTTTTACTTGAAAATTCAGTTTGTGTACATACATGGGAAGAGGAGATTAGATACAAATTCATTTGCTGTGGTGCAGAAAGAGGTGAATATGTGTCTGCACAACAGGAAAATGTTTGAACTTGGTGCTAATCTTGAGGTGAACAAAGAGACTGACAGTAGCTGCTTCAGACATGAGAGGGTTGAAAGGAATCTTGTCATCTATATGTGACACAAATATACAGATACCTTTTAAAAGGTTTTTTTTAAAAGCCTCAGCTTCTTCACAAAACACCTAACGCAGCAGTGAAAATAGAGAGTCCTTATTTTGAAGAATACTGTCAAGCTTTTATTATCTGATAACAAGGACAAGATAAGTGAAAGGCGTGACAGGACTGTAGGACTCTGACCTTTGTTACATATTTCCAGCGTGGATGAACAGAATGAAAATATGTCCGGGAAAGCATCCTTTGGGATTTAAGACCACCAGGAGACAACAGTATCGCTCTGTCCTGTGGGAATGATGTGGGACATTTCACTCGAGTGAAAAAACAGACGTTTGGAGACTGTTGAACCATGGGACACACAAACTGCAGCAACAATTCTCGATGATGGTTTTTTTGCCTTCTTCCAACAAGCAAATTCAACAGTATGTTTTGAAATTGAAGTATACTAATAAATAACTTCACAATAACAGAAATACGAAGTATGCAGTGTGTGTAAATTGTTTAGATGGAGGTTCATAAGTTCAGTGCTGTGCAATTTTTAAGACAGAAGCACATGCAGAAGATCACTACCTTTCAAAGGATTTGATGTCGTCTACCAGCAACAATATTGTTGAACTTTGAAAACACTCCCATCAACAGAGCTCCCATCTCTGTTTCAGACACACCAGATTTTTTAGCTGTGCTCTCTGGCGAGATCTCTCTAGGGTAAATGGATTTCTCGGTCTATGCGTTGGTGTTGCTCTCCCACTGACCCCATTTAATAATAGTGGTTAAAACACAGTGGTTACTGTGGGTGTGGATTTCAAGTTTTGTTCCACAGGTGCAAAGTGAAAATGCTTTCACTAAACAGATCAAAAAGAGACACATGAGACACAAGTGCCATGCATGTCTCTTAAAATTTGTTGGAATGGAAATAGCCTTTTGAATTGAGAAGTACAAGTGGCATCCCCCACCCCCACCCAAAAAGAAACAAACATGTGACAAAGTCAATTTGGCAGCATTTCCTCAAAGGTCAGCTGAAGATGAGATGAATAGACTGTGGTTTAGGTGACTAGAGCACAGACGCAGGTGGACTTGCAAATAGAAAACAAATTGCTCAGCGCAAGTAGTGACATTGTTTCTGTGCGCAGTGGGAGACCTACAAACCAATATTCACAGCCTTTCAAAAAGAAAATTGGAAACAGTTCACATACCTCCAGTTTATGTTCAGATTGCTCTGGGATACAAATATGGTGACAATAATATTATTGTTATTGCACCTAATGTCTTGTGAACACAAAATACAAATGAGCTCCTGGAGGACTGGAGAGTGAACACATACTGGGAGCACAAACGTAGCTGCTGCTTAACGGACAACGTGTGTTTCAGGGATGATAAGCTACATGCAAACATGACTCATTTGGAGAAAACAAGAGAAATTGAACCTTTGAGTACATTTCACTAAGGAATGCTTTTGAAAGCATCATCTCCCACTGCTTGCTTTTTATAACGTTAGTTACTTTCACAGTCATAAGCTGTTTTTCAAAGAACGGCCAGTGCATTACAGCTGAGTGTAAGTTTAATGCTGACTATAAAAGATTTGTCTGAGAAAATGATTTTGAAAATCACTTCAGTCAAGAAATGAACAAAGCTAAAAAAGATGATTTTAGGCTTGCCCCCTATTACTTTATATCCATACAGCCTGTGGGTGTTGTGAATAGAGACATTCAAAGAGTCCCTGATGACGACGTTATCATCTCTTTAATGGTATTTAATGGTTTATACAGAGGCTTCTTCATTCCTGAAAGCCTGATGAAAACCAAAACACTGAAACACCCCCATAATGTGAAAAATCATCACAGACTTCACTGCCAGAGGTCTTAATTAGCCCACATGCCCTAAACATGCTGATTGCCTGCAGAGAAACACTCCATGAAACCCTCTTAATACAAGAGGTCAATCAGACACGACCTTTCCCATCATTAATTTCAGTGTTGTACATGGCATGTTTACGTCTAACTAGGTAGTTGCTACAGGCCTCTTTGCGAATTTGGGCCAACAACATCTTGAACTTATTAAATTAAAATTGTTTTAGAGGACTGAGAAAAAAATGTTAATACTCAAATTATACAATTACATGCTTGTCTTTTATGATTTGAGTAAACTTGCTGATCCTGTTCTTCTAATGAAAGAGCTTCTCAGCCGCAGGGTTTGTGTTGTTATTGAAGTGGTGTCGGCCTGACTGACAGCCAGTGAAGGGACACAGACAGGAAACACTGTGATTGTCTTTCTTATGACACTGGTGAGTCATTTCTAGAAAACATTTGTTACAAATCCTGACCCTTAACATAGCATAACCCATGATAACAATTAATAATGTTTGTTTAATACTTTCTACAGCATACAGTATATGCTAATCTTCATCTGTATGTAGGGACACCTGTGCTTTAAGTGTGACACCACAGTGTGAATGCTCCCTAGTCGTGACTGTGGGAACTAGATTTTATGTATAATTAAAAACAAACAGGTTACATAGACAACACAAGCTCCAAAGTGCAACCTCAGTGCAATAGCGCTGAGTACACCTGTGACCACTCCAACATAACAGTGAGCTCCAGTTGAGATTATAAACAAGGTTATAAAACACCGCAGTTGGGCCACACACAGTGGAGAAAAGCCTGAACGAGTAAGAAACCAGCTTGTCGGACTTCAAAAAGACGGGAGAGGGTACAAGAGCCTCTCTCCACAGGTTTGTGCAAGACTAGCATCATCCATGCTCAGGAGGATCCAAAGGTCATAAATAAAGGTAGATATATAATATATTCATTTTGTAACATTTGAATCATTTGCAAATTTAAAATCTTTATAAATACAAAATGTTTTAGTGATACTGACCCAGAGGCATTTTCTGAACTTCTGTTATGGCAGCTGATGCAGATTGGCTGTTGTCTATTTAACCATGAAATATCACTTAAACAACTCGAGTAATTTTATTTATTACTTGATGATTGAATATGATTTGTTGCAGTGAAGAATCACTAACTAGTGAAGTAGAAACTAGAAAGATTTTGGTATTAATCGTCATTATTTGTGCCAACTACTGTTCCAAATAAAGAATGAGGCACTGAACCAGGTGTTACAGAGGAATTAAAGGTAGAACAAAAATAACTGCAATTGCCCGCTATGCCTTTTCAAAACTCGTTTATTTATTCACTAAATGTCACACTCCCTTTCAGCAGCACCCAAATTATACAGTCTTAAGTGAGTCACACCGGCAGTGGTTTGGTGGTTGAGTACCTTGTTCAAGGAACACAACAGAAAGAAAGTTTATTTTCATACAAGTGCTTCAACCTACTTCAAAGAGCTGCTTTAGAGGGTTAAAGGGCAAAACCATGAAATTTCATGTTATTAAGTGTACCTCACTTTAGCAAGCCAACAGTAGCATCATTACCAGGTCCCTAAAAATGAGTTTTTCCACTTCTGTTATCTCCATCAGAGTTTGCAACACCAGGGATTTTGT
Organism: Ctenopoma kingsleyae; assembly: GCA_032353495.1. Lineage (NCBI taxonomy): Eukaryota > Metazoa > Chordata > Actinopteri > Anabantiformes > Anabantidae > Ctenopoma > Ctenopoma kingsleyae. The sequence goes on along the minus strand of JAUBNQ010000020.1, from coordinate 6,526,507 downwards.
ACTTCATTGAAAGTCATTTTCCAGTCGAGAGACAATTTACAGGGGATAAGGTTCGATTGGTAATTTTGATTTGAGAGCTCAAGCAAGCCGATTCTCTAATGTAATGCTCGTAATGTGCTCTGTTCTGTTTCAGAGACATTTAGACTGAACTGTCCAGAGCCACAGATACATGAATAATAAAATAATGAGCATGATCAGGCTGCCAAGCAGTGGACTTGATAAACAAGCTTCTAATGTCTGTGGCATCAATAGAGCATTTTCCTTCAGTTTGTTCATTCAAGACCAAAGATGACACATATTATATTAGATTAAATCTGTAATACTAGTGATGTTTTTCTATCTTATTGATTTGTTTTTCTAGGTTTTATTCATTTGACAACCTGTTATTTTTTACTAATGATGCAGATCAAGTGTATAAATGGTCAGCCTTCTGTTCCACTTGATTGCAGTCTGAGCCATGTCCCCTGCTGCCTATTTGCCACTGCTCGAGTCTGAAAAATCATCCCAGTTTGTAGAGTTTTTATTTAGAGAAGGTCTGTGAGTAGGTTCAGAGTGATCAGCAGGAATTCGAAGATCAATTTTGGTTAAATACCAGGCAAATCATTATTTTCTTGTTTATATATAATTAACTTGTGAAATGTGAATTTCTATCTATCTATCTATCTATCTATCTATCTATCTATCTATCTATCTATCTATCTATCTATCTATCTATCTAT
>JAUBNQ010000020.1:6492512-6516242 GCA_032353495.1 Ctenopoma kingsleyae | reverse complement strand
AAAAACAACATCTGTACTATGAAACTGCATTTATTTAACTCTGGAACAACCAACTAAACCCCAGTTGTAGAAATTCTTTTTGGGGTGTTATCCTCGTTGAGGTGTGTGTGAAATGGGCTTAAGCTGAGTTAATCTCTCCCAAATTCTCCTTAATGAATGCAGCATGAGGAAACCCTACACTGTCTGCCTGCCATGAATATAATTAAAGCTGTTATCAACATTATCTTTACAGCAGGCACTGATCTTACTGACAGAGACGTACAAAGCAGGGCAGAGCCAAAACACAGCCTGTTTGACAGCAAACAGTAACAGCTGTGACATCAGTTAAATGACCGTCACACAATCAAATCATGTGGCATATGGAAGTGCTGATGATTGCACCGGAGCACACTTGAAATAAGTACCAAGACATGCATGAATACCCCACCAATAAAGTTAGCTGAACAAGAACATGTTTATTGCTGTTGTGTTTACATTAAGTAATGATGCAGAAATGTTGAGTTCACGCAAAGTAAGTCCTCGCTGGAATATCCGCTGCTCTGTCACTGAGGTTAAATGTTAACTACGTCAGGTCGGATACCTGTCAGGTAGCTCACTGTGACTAAACAGGCCAAGACTTGCAAACAGCAGGCCCAGTGTCATCAATAACACTGCTCGGGTGCATTTAAGTTCATAAACTAACTTTCATATTCACAACCTCAATAAACCTGAACGAGCACATTTCACCATTTTAGTCCTGACTGGTTCTGCTTTAGGCTTCTTTCCTCGGAGCTCATACACCCACCCTGCTCTAACATCTTCTCACCATGGCGGCGTGATGTCCTGCAGAATAACTTCTTATCATCTCTCCCTGAACAATCTGAGCATACTGTACGGAAATAATGCATTCCACTGGAGTAGAAGTACACGAACTCAAGTAAACATGCAAGTAGTTTCAAAAGCGCTCCACTACAGGTAAAAATATAAATTTAAATTTTTTACTCAAGTTGAAGCACATGCTCTAACATTTACTTCAGTATGAAAGTGCAAGTGCTTTAAGTGGTATTGAGATCTCTGTTACTATAGAGGCGTATAGAACAAAAACAGCAGCTGGTAAAGGTGGAGTTGATTTTAACCACTTTCCCTGATAATACTGTAAATCATCATTTATTAGTTGATTATATTTTGTATTGAGAATCTGCATCTGCAAAAAGTATCTAGCAATTAAAGCTGTCGAACAAATGTAGTAAAAAGTACAGTGTTTCTCTCTCTCTGAAGTAATGAAGCAAAAATAACATAAAATGCAAATACTCCAAAATGCAATATACAGCTGCCTCGAAATAGTACTCAAGTATAGTACTTTGGTAAATGTACTTAGTTACATACCACCCTTGATTTTAGCAGGTGAATGCTCTTATAGAACCAGCTCATTGTTTTGATGGTCTCCAACGCCTGAAGCACAAGCTCTCTTGTAAAATGAATATGTCAATGTCATTATCAGCAAGTACAGGATTAGAGGATATGTTTTAAATTATTTAGTTTTAATAGTACAAATGCACATGTTCAGATAGAGTCATTATTTATGTCAACTCATGGCAAAGTAAACAAAATAAATATGTGGTATTTAAAAACACAAAACAGGAATTCAGTATAGTGCACATTTCTTTCATTAAAGCTGCCACGCCGTCCAAACTTTTCACCTTCTGTGGGACTCGGGAACAGACATTATTACTTATTCGTCTGTATATTGTGGAACTGTGTCCAGATTCTCCTCATGAGGACTAATTCTCATTTTCATAGATTATTACAGATACAAAAGCTGAGAGGCGAAAACAGTTTCACTATTAACGATCTCTCTGTGGAGCTCGCTGTGAAATTCTCATGCAAAACTAAGCAGCGCTGTAGTGGCGTATATTTATAAACTTGAATATACTGTATATTACATTCAAAAAGAAAAAAATATCGGTGCCTATATGAGGGAAATCACATTCATTGTCAAAGTTCCTCTGTTTTAAAATTGCTATACAGATGCGCTGCTTTTTTCCTCCACTGTTATGTCAGTCACACCATGAACCTGGGTGAGCTGCTTGCAGTCCAATGAAGCCAGTAATTTCCTTGGTCCAGGCAGGGTGGGGCTGAAGTACTCGGTGAGAGACACAGACGCACGACTGCCAATATCCCTGAAGGTAGGACAGGAAATGACAGTGGCAGTCACAAAAGAGAAACATATAAAAGGTAGTATAAAGAAACCCAGTATGAAGTATATTAATCCTCCTTACCCATATTTAATCTTTCGAGCTGTTAGAAGGCCCAGTCCTTCCACGTTAAATACCACTGCTTTCAGCACCAGTGGTAGTGGGTTAGTAAATGAAATCTCTATTGCCATTTTCTCTCCTACCACGGCCTTCCCAGTTGGCTGTGTGAGAAAAACCAAGACATAAAAGTCAGATCTGAAATCACATGTTATATAATCTTCTTAATAGCAATACAGTATTTTCCTGAGGAGCTTTGGTTACCTTTATGATGAGGTCTGGGGTTCTGAGTCGGAAACTGAACTGAGTGGCCAGGACCTGTTGTGTTTCTTTGACTCTCCCTGACAGTGTCAGCATCAGGGCAGCTTGGTCTACGAGTTGGTCCTTGTAGTCTTTGTACGCTAGAGACCACTCCAAAACAGTTTCTGCACATAGGAAACGATGTACAATAAGAAAGAAAAAAAAGTGAAGACATCAGACAATATAATAGTACCCCTACCTTTTCCCTTTCATTTCCTTCATAACATGAAACATGTGTTTACAATGAATCACAAAGTGTTGCTGCCATGTTGCTATACATATATTAATATATATATATTTATGTTTTGTAAATATATTTGTCGTTTTCAGTGTCAAATACACTGATAAGATTAAGATTGACACCACCATCAAAAAGTCAAAGTCTTGTCCTTTAAACATGATCAAATTCATTTTTTTCTGCAGTTTACATAAGTTACTGTGAAAGAAATAATACATTTTTTTACTATTTTTATTTTATTGTGAGAGAGCCCTTCTTATGTTGGTGAATGAATGAGACTCTTCTGTTGGGTAAGGTACGATAACAAAAATTAAAACCATGAAAACCACCTACTCACCGCTTTTGGGTGGCACATCCACGTCTAAACTGTCCTTTTTGATTGCAGCCTTGGGGACCCCGGTGTAATACATGACTACTGCGTGGCTGTTCAGGGCGACTGTGCGTGTCTCTGAGCTGCTGTTTCGCAGCGTGATGGTCAGCTCTGCATCATTTCCCATTGTAGGGCCTCGACCATCCATGGTCACTTCTACAGAGACGTCCTCTGCTTTGGCAGATGAAAAGGCACTTGCTTTGGAGCCGTAGTGACATGCTGTTTCCACAGCAATGCGTTCCTCCTCTGTGCCTGAGAATGACCAGAAATGCCAAGTTACTGTTATTCAATATATAATACACTATAAATACCTTTTAATAGGGGTTTGGGATCTGTGTTAATTTCAGTGTGTGCATTTTATTTGGGGATACCTTCAGGATACTTGTAAAGGTCTGTGATGTCAATGCGTGCATCAGATCCAACAGCCTTAGTGCTGATGTAATGGCCCACAGTCTTTTTCTCACTGTAGATTTGAGTGAAGGTCCCATTTACATTTCTCTGCCAGTAGATTTTATCACTGTTTACCTGAAGACGCACAGAGGGAGAACCAAAGAGAGACGAGCTAGAAAACAAAGCACTGAATAAATGGGAAACTGTCACACGTGATGTGTGCCATGTTTATCCTTGCATATGCATAATCTAAAACAACTAAAACATTAGATGGTCAGTCCTGTCAAGTCAAGTATAGCATGTGTGGAAAACTGTATCTTAGTTTCTTTCTGCTGTACAAATTTCAGATATTCTTGTCCCACAGCGCAGTACAGAATTTCTGGGGTACTTTACTTTAAAGTAAGGTTCCACAAACCTCAGCAAACACAAACGGACAGTCGTATTTGAGGTAGACTTGCCCATTGCGGACAGCAGCAAGAGAAGCAGGGCCACAGCGGTAGGAGCCCTGGCTGGTCTCCTGAGGTGTGGCATCAACAACTTGCCAGCCTCCGTTGCCTGGAGGCAAGTCTGGACGAGCCATCCAGCAGTCGTTCCACACATGGAAGTTCCTTCAAGAAAAGACTTAAATGTCAGGCTGGAGAGTGTCGTGCATTGTAATAAGTAAACAAGTGTAATGTGTAGCAGCACTACAAAGGTACTGAAAGAACACACCAGATAGAATCAGCATTGAGGCAATCTATAGGCTCCAGGTTCTCGTCCAGGTATACGTCTGTTGTCAGGGAGACATCTGTGTCATGGGCTGAGTTGAAGTTGGTCACAGGACGACAGGGAATGCCTAAACACCGTAAAACTGAAACAAAGGTGGAGTGATATTAGCAGCAGGAATCAATATTGGTGTACTTGTAAAAAACATTTTTAAATGCTCACCGGTAGTGACTACACCAGCAAAGACCCAGCACTGGCCATACTTAACAGGGCTCCCTTTGTTTTTATGGTATGCCTTGAGGATTTCCACACTGCCACTCCACGCTGTTGGACTAGTTCCACCTGAATAGTCTCCTGACCAGTTTCCCTCTAACACACCTTGGTCATCAGGTGAGTTGACCTGAATAAATGAAGAAAATGACTTTATAAAATAAACTGCTGAGTTTGAAGCAAATGGAAACTTGGTTTCGCTTATTCTCACCATGGCTGAGATGATTCGCACCACATTAATCGGGTCTCCCCAACCAGACGGCTGAGTTCCACTTTTTTCCATGATATAGAGACAGGCAGCAAGAATCCCATCATCAAACTGACACCAGCACAGAGGAAAACACAAGGAGGATAATTAGACTCAGTCTGTTTGTGTAGCTCGGTGTATACAGTACTGTGGAAAAATAACACAGCCCACTCACCTGTCCAAAGTTCCAGGTCCTCGCTCCAATTTGATTCTCTGTGCCGTAGTAGATGCGTCCAACATCGTTCAGGACATACTCCTGCCTGTCGTCTTCAGAATCCATGAAGACCGTGTCACCTGACAGAGAGCGAATACGAACAGTTTTAACGTTGGAAATGACATAAAATCACTATCACAGTGAGTAAGCTGTCCAAAGTCAAAAGCATGGTCTCTGACATTAACTTCAGCTTTTCATTGTTTTTTGTAAACTATAAACCTTGTATCTGCAGTATGCCAGAAGTTTCAATGTGCAGGTAGAAAAAGAAAATTCACAATAAAAAAGTAAGTATGCACATTGTAAAGTATTCTTGAGACTGTAGCCTGTTTCTGTTAATTTGTCCCATCCCTTCTAGTATATTAGATGCCAACATTGTATGTGTCTTGGCTTGTAGTGTATTGTGCAATCCAGCCAGAGCCAACAAAAGCTTGTTTACCTTCACACCAGGGGTTGAACAACATGTAGATGTCATTAGCAGGGTCAGGCGTTGAACTGGCCGGGCCATTGGCACAATTTGTTTCCACTGTGAGTTCATATCGGCCAATGACCGCAGAGGGTGATGAATTAACTGATAGATTTATCCGTTTGTCATCCTGTGCCACAATAGCAGCCTCCCAGCGGTTGCCCTCCAGCTCGTCCACTAAGGGGATGATTACATGGGTTCCCTTTGACACTGCTGGCAGTGGCCCTGATGACGTGGGATGAGATACACATTACATGTGTAAATGTGAAGGAACACAAGATGTGAAAAAACAGTCATGGCATTCATGACATGCCCAAACAGAACCAGAGCAGCACACAGTTCACTGTACTTATTCGCCTCCCTTCATCAATACCACACCTTTTCATTCCTGCTGTGTAAAGTACAGTTATGTTTGAATAAACAGAAACCAAACCCCCACAATTCAGAAGGTATTGTCCTGAAAAGGCGTGAACACACACACACACACACACACACACACACACACACATTTGATCTCAGTGCAGCTGTACTGTAAAAGTAGGCACAGTTTGCTGTTCAGCTTCAGTCACTTTCCTGAACAATACTAATCGCTAAAGTAACAGTTGGGTTTCTGCACTCTGGGTATAAAGAGAGACACGACTCAAACAAATTCACAAGTTCCTATTACATATAGATGCTGGTAAAGAAAAAAAAACTACATTTGCAGCAGCTTACTGGGCTATTCTATGTAGTGAATGTGGATAACTACAGCCCTCCCTGTCTTTTACCCTCTATTCTTGTGTGACCTTGTCTTTGTTGAGCCACTGTGCTGCAATTTCACCACGAGATGTTCATTTGGACAGACCAAGTACAGATTGTGTGTGACAATTGGAGCCTGAACCTTCCTGCATAGAAATGAATGAAAGGACAGAAAAAATCATTGTGAACAGAAATGTATGAGCTTCTGCACTTTACACTGAGCAAGACAGGAAAAAAACAACAGGGCAGCAAAATGAATCACCAGCTGATAGTGAAGCACAGTGAGTCTGAGCAATAGAGACGACTTTGCTGGTGGTAAAGTCATTAGCATATATAAACTATAAAGAAGGGACCTGTAGTACTAACAACTGTGCAGAACTGTCTTGTGCCAAGTTCGGTTCAAAATTTCCCGTTGACACTTTTACAATTTCTTGAAAACTAATGGCTAAATATCTAACATATCTGTTGATGTTCATGGTCGTCAGAGGATGAAACCTAGTTTTTATGATTTCCTGACTTTTATTATTAACATTTTTGCACAAATATAATCAAAGTAAGAGCAAGATTTATGCAAAATTCAGTGAGCTGAAGTTAAACAGATGAACCCTTTTGTTTCTCCTAACATCAGGCCCTTTCATCTACTACAGAATAACAACATTTGAGTTTTACCTGCAACAGGTAAGACCAGTGCAGTGCAGTTCAGTGTGCCCCAGACTTTTATTCTGCGAGGAGTTATCAAGCTGTCAGCCTCTCTGAGCCACAATTTTTTAAAAAGCACCAAAAACCTCAAAGTCACAGCTTTGAACTGTCCCTGACTGTCACTTGACAACACAAAAAGAAACAACACAGTGTGGTTTTTTGGATTGAGTACGATTAGATTCATGCTGTGGAATTTGCATTTCAGAATACAGAGTTTGTACTGTTCACTGTCTGAACTGGGATATGAGCAGAAAAAAATGGCACTTTTCTGTTAAACAGTTTGTTTTGGAATGAAATATGCACCATTTGGAGAGGGATGGAATCGTTTTCAAAAGCGTAAAAACCAGCATTATTTGCAGCTGCTATTGTCCTCCTGCTACTTTCTGGTAAGACAGATGGCTTTAGAAAATTATTAGATTATTATTCATGATCTGCATTGTTAATACATCAAATTGTGGAACACTATACATTGTTTATCTCTCAAGAAAACAATATAATCTAATTAAAATGTGAAAAATATATATTACTGCAAAAATAAAGTGGCCATTTATCAAACCATACATTTCCCAAATATTAAGCAATAAACAAAAACAGAATTTTCATTCCTATCACGCATGCATGAGCTTTCTGTTAAACGAGACACTGTAATTATTCTCTTCAAGCTTGACTTGGTATCACACGTAGCTGTAACTGTAAGATGTTGGTCTCTTGCATCGTCTCTGCCTTTCAGCACTCAACACAATGAGAGAGGACGCAGAGACAGAAATGATCAGTAGGTAAACAGGTGACAGGTTGTAGTGTCACAGTAGATGGTGAATTGTCAGTAGATGGGATTTTTAGTTAGAGCCACACTGAGGATGTGGCATCTGTAAAACACTCTCCCCGGATCATAGCAACCAGAGCTGTTGCCATAGCAATAGTAACCAAACATCTCCCTCCCTCTTTCTTTTCTCTGTCTTTCTCTATCTATAAATCTCACTCATGAATGCAAGAAAATCTATATACTTCACACATACATGAGCAACCAAATAAACGTGAAAGTAAAACTTCTTGCTGCTAAATCTTGTTCCCTCTCACAGCCGTCAACCCACCATGCAAGCATGGAAGTGTGCTTTGGCTGGGCGACAAAATTTTATCTATCTTTGCCTCCTGAGATTAGAGGTCAATCATAAGCATTTCATAAATGGAAAATCTCTATCTTTAAAATATTGTTCTGATATCTGTTTAAAAGCTCCAAACGCCATAGTCTGTAGATGTGACCTGCAGTGTTTCTTTGTTTACCTGTTTTAAGCTCCAGGTGAAGTTTGTCAGTGCTGGGGTTAAAAGGTCGAGACAGGGTAATCCGCATGTGGAAGTTCTGTCCTCTGCGAATAATAAAGTTATCACCGTGGTAGTTATTTGTGTGATGCTCCTTGCGATTCTCCCCCGATTTGCTTTTCATTAGGTTTATTGATTGCACATTGAGAAGGAGTTCTGTGAAAACAAAGATATAAGCGAGTGAAGCCTGACAGTTTATTTGGTTTCATAAATACCATGATTGTGAGCTCTCAAAGATGCCAGTTACCATTCATCTCACTGTTACTAGTCACAGGCTTCTTGCCATTTTTCTGGTGCTCTTTTTCCAGGTCATCGGTCCCTGTGGTCACAGTGTCTGCAAGGTCATCGTCATGTGACCTGGGACGGCAGCACGGACAGATTTTACGCAGCCACTGCTGACATGCGTTTTCTGTCTGAGCATTGTTTTCCTTTGGTTGTTCCTTTTCTTCCTCTGTGTCCTCCCCAAATCCAAGAGTGACAGATGGAAACCGACCCACTGCAGATCTGTCTCTGGTCGACCGTGTGTCTGCAGGCATCCTGACACAAAGACAACACAGTAAGGAAATCTCTGAGCTTTTTCATTAATAAATGCTTTGCTGCTGGTATTTTGATACATGCAGCTCCAAATCAAGTCTCCTGTGATATGTGCTAACATCCCACTATTCACACTTAAGTACACTTTACATATTTTCCCTTTGTCCCTCAAAAACTGTCATGTGATTTAACTACTATAGTAAACTGATTTATAAATTAATCTGTTCTTCGATAACTGAGTTTAGCATTACTGAAGGTGCCTGCAGTGAAGGCCTGGCAAAGTATCACCAGGGAGGAAAATCAGAATTTGGTAATATCCATGGACTCCAGACTTCAAGGATTTTCTTCCAATTATTGAAAATTATGATTACATTAACAATTATGTCACTTTGTTCAAATATTATTGAGCCCCTGAAAATGTAGGTTCTCAGGTTAAAATGGTTGTAATTCCTAAGTCCATATTTATGTAAAACCTCTTAAAATAAAGCTGAAAGTCTACACTAAAGGCAAAATCATAAAAACTCTGTCATTGTCCAAATACTTCTGGATTGTGTGCCCATTGGTCAGTGGATATGTTCTCCCAGTACACCCCTGGTTGCCCTGAAAAGTTTAGAAAAGTTGTGTTTTGATATGTACTGTACAGTGTCACACTAATATCCCATCTGACATGTTCATTTAGGACTACGTGATACAGCCAAAGCAACGACTGAAATAACCGTACAGATGTTCTCATCACACCTAGCATGATAGATTAATAAATTAAATTAGATGTGATATAAATACAAATTTGATCTATTGACATAAATCATGCAATTATTATCTGTTCATCCCAGTTGCGAGTATTTAAAATGATAAGGACACATTGAAGTACAATCTCATTTATGTATCACTAAAAACACACATACTCTGATTTCCAACTGTACTGAGAAAAAAATACTTTAATTCACCTTTCACCTTTCACCTTTCTCAGGTGAACTGTCCAAGTATCAAAGAAAAATGCAAATGAATTCTGCAGAACTTATCAAACAAGAACTCTCATCTTCTCCCCCTACGGCTCTGCTTAGCTTGCCTCACTCTGATTTCACTCACATATTTCTAGTATCAAAACCACCTTTTACAGAAACGCTGTGAACCTACTGAAATTCTTTCCCACACACAATTTGCATGGCTCAGCTGCAGTGACTGTTGCATGATGACCAAACACGATCAGATGAAGCAACAGCAACCCTGACAATGAGTTCAGTTCTTATTCACATGCCAGTGAGTGTTGAGACAGACACTGTAGTGGGTGAGGCAATCAGCCCGAGATTGTGCGTCATACTTAGTGCTGACAGACAAGACTAAAAGCAGCTCAACAAAACAATGAGAAAGTCAGTTTGATTTATCCTCTGGGGACCATGACTGGCTGTAAACAGTTTGATGGTATACAGTCATATAGCGGCTGAAAATATAGGACTGACCAACCCTGACATCTGTAGTGCATGTAGTGTATCACCAGCATGGATTAAAACTGTTCAGCTAAGCTTTTCTCATATTGTTGTCACTAACGTATTGTCATCTGCAAGTCACCACAACGATTATAACTGGGAAGCCTCAGTGGATGGTAAAAGTTTTCTGCAGGGTGGGACCTCGTAAAGTGCTGAGCACATGCCTCAGTGCCAAAAATACAGGGAGGGGTTCAGGAGAAAAATTGTGCTCCATGTGGTTGAGACTACAGTCATCTAGCATGATACACAACTTCTTTCTAGAAGCATTTTCCATATTAAACATCTAAACTGTGCAGTTGACCCAAACCAGACCCCACACTGTTCACTGCAGCCCACTTCCACCGTTATAACATCAAGTGTTACTCCACTTACTTGGCTGTTACTTTCTTTTCATTAATTCCTGCACTGACTACATCCAACAGCATGCTGGACATACAGCTGAGTCATGAACATAGGTCCAGCAAATTTGGTCAAATGGACTCAGCTGGACTGGATCCAGGTTCACCCCGTGATGTCAGCATCATATCCAACTAATGTGTGATTCTTCAAAGCTGAGGGAGATGATCTGTAATCATCCTTCATGTACACTCATAATCTGTTTGCCATGGGGCTTGCTCATTTTCAGCCACAATGAGACAAACAAAGAGAAACAATTACAGAAATCAGGTTTTCTCAGGGTTCAATTTGATGCTCTAATGTTTGACTTTGGATCTCACCGTGAGTCAAATAATGTAGCCTTAATGTTTTGCCTAGTTCATGTCAGTCTAATAATGCTGTGATATTACTTACTTATCTGCGGAAATGGTTCTTTGGAATCATTTTCAGTCAAATAATGGGATGTAAAACAAACTTATAATATAGTTTAGAACTGTGTAAGATACATTAAAAACAAATGCTTACAGAGTTAATCATGCAAGAAATAACAGTCAGTGAACAGTGAGACTGTTATTTTCCTAGTTATGCCACAATAGTAAAGCAACAATACACCACTGTGTTAGAAACTGTCCCCTTTTTCTATTTATTAGGTGGGCATAAAGTCCAACAGTACACTGTTTAGGAGAAGGAAAAGTATGAATACAAATGAACTGAAGAGAATAAAGTCATAAATCAAAAACCTAATCATCAGACTATTGTGCCACGTGAAACAGCTTATTCAAACTTACTCAGTTCAATGGAAGACAAAATGTGACAATGCAGACTGGAGGAGGAAATCTTCTGTTCACTGTCCTTGTGATTCACAGACAAGCTTCACGTTCACACCTCCTCTAAATACTTGAGCTAAGACATTGAGGACACGCCTTCCTGCTGCTGCAGCAGTCAGATCGCATTCTTCTCCAAAAACAACAACTGAATTCACTTCAGTACAGCGCAAGCAGTCACTTAAATTTAATGGCAAAATTATGGCAGTTTAGGTAGCCGGTACAGAAAGTCACAATCTCAATTATACCTTACACCTGACACTGTGCTTTTTATATTTAAGTGTCCCAGTGAGCCCCGACAGTGTGACAGTGAGCCAGCATGAACAATGCCAGGACCCTAAAACTGAAGCAGCTAAATGGAAGTTAGTCATCATTTATTCTATTATTCACACCTGTGCTTCTCCTGCTGTGACAATGTCTTCCACGAAAAAAGCCTATAATTCAGCTAAGTGGTAGGATTTAGTGACAGGTGTGTCATTTCTCACTGTGTGGGAAGTCGAACCCCTTGTGCATACGAATGCGTGAACGCCTGTAAGAAAGAGTGTCCGCACCTACTTTTATGTAAAATCTGATGCATGTGACGTGAGCTTGATGAATGAATGATGAGAGTTATCCACTCTGACTGGTTGAGTAGGTTTCTCAAGACGGTGATAAGTCATCTTTAAACAAAATAGTCTGGCTCTGTTGTATAATTTAGAGAGACACTGAGAGAGTCCCAGGTGGATTAGAGAAATATTTATCTGAGGCTATGGGAACAGTAACATTATGAGAGACAGTAGTGTCATTATAAACCATCACACTGTATATACGTATGGTATAACATGTTAGTGTGATTATGTGAGACAGAAAGGATCGATTGATCGCTGTGCAGCCATGCTAGTGAGACTGTGGGAATGATTATATTGGCCTTTCCTCCACAAGGTTTCATTTTTTATGTGTGAAATACCTTGAAATATCTTATAGAGCCTGTCCCTTACTTAGAGACAAGTAATAAAAATAAATTGCCTGTGAATTCCAGCTAATAATTTACTATAATCTTTCTTTCATCTTGATAATTATTCCTTTTCTGTACCTTTACATGAACTGATTGTTTGTTTTGGGGTCATTGTTAAACATCATACATCATAGATGTGGTGAAATCCACTAATGTTTTTCTACTGCCCAATAAAGCACATTTTAATTACAAACTAATTAACTTAAATGCTTAGTTCACATTTCACACCATTTTAGAACCTGTAAACACATTGTCCTGATGTGTTTCTCTTCTCTCGAAATGCTGAAGTGAATAAATGAACAGCTGAAGGTCACTGAACTCATTACATTTTACAAAAACAAAACTAAGGTAAACTAATTACATCACAGTTGCTTCTTTTTGTAATACTGTAATAAGAACAATCAACAATATTAACTATGATAGTGTCACCAGGACACAGAATTGACTGGGAGCTGTATCAGGTGTTTTTTAACCTCTTGTCTAAATACAGTCTAGACAGTTAATATATTGCGTTTATTTTATTTTTACCTTTTCAAAATGATTTCAAACTATTCAACCCAAGTTGAGTAGGCAGCTCAAACAGGGGAGTTACAGGTGCTAGATCTCACAGAAGTATCAAGTAAGAGTATCACGCTTATGACTTGAATTAAACACCTATATAAAAATCATAAACTTGTAATTACAAACTTATAAACGCCAATATGACAGTATAACCTCATAGGGTTGCTATAACGCTTTAATTAATTGAAGAGAAACTGAATGTGAATTTTTACGTGATGAGTTAAAAGGTGTGGCATTTCTTGCCATTTCAATACTACATATTTATTTTGTTTAGACACTCCTTGACATCCTATTTGAAAATGCCATGACACCATCGACTTGATACATAGCTAAGTCATTTATCATTTGGTTTAATTCAGCTGGATCAGGTGGACTCTTTTAGTAACTTTGGCACACCTTGTAAAGTACCTCAGGAATGGGTTTGGGATTAAGTTGAATTCATGTCTATACATCTGATTTTAAATATTCTTTGACCAAAGTAAAAAAAAGCAACAACTCACAAATAATACACTTACTGGAAGGCAGTGACACAATGTGTGCTGTTTTATTACCGTTTCTGTGACTTACTGTGTAACAGTATAGAGTCATATTAACACAACCTTCTAAAAATGTTTGTGAACTACTGTATGTATTATTCAGATTATCAGTCATATGTTTTAGTTCTTACCACTTTAAAGCTTATAGAAGCAATAAGCCAGAATTAATGCAAGTCAATCCATATTCAGTCTAATTACTTCAGTATTTCTGCATGCATTTGGGTGTGCTGTTTTAAGGATATCCACACACACACATTTGAGGAAATGTAACATCGGTTATTACGCGCTCACACACACACATAAATCTAGACAGTTCACTGAAGGTGTTAGAGGTGTTCATGACATATGCTCTGAAGTATCAGGCTTTCAGACCCTCAGGAGTCTCTGTGATTGACATTCTCCCAAACAAGTGGAACAAACAGAGTCACAAGACGCTCTTTCCAATTGCTCTTTCACAAACAAATACGCTTGAGAAACGTGAAGGACAATTGAACGGCGGGGCGATGGTGGCAGTGATTTAAACCTTCCATCTGATCAGAGCAGAAGGTCTGTCACTGAGGGCAGCAGCTCTGCTAACTCAGACTCGATGTTGGCCATCTGAGTGACAGGGTTGCCACGGAGATCGAGGCGCTGCAGCTTGGGGCAGGAGGCCAGCGGCTGAAGATCTGCCAATGTAGAGATTTCTGTGAATCAAGGTTAATGAAAAAGCATTGGTGTGCTTTGAGTAATGTGATTATATGCACTAAAACTGTGATTTAAATGTCATTAAAAATTGACAAAACAAAAGTTGAAACTAACTATAAGATGAAAAGCTCATTAATTCCTCTCAAGTGTTACCAGGGGAAATGAAGCATGAAGGGGAAGGATTCTGCAGCGATGATGTCTTGTTAAGTGTCTCTTTCCTTCTTAATGATGCTGTTTGCTCTGTGTAATTGCAGCACTGATTTTATTTACTCAATCACTAAACAAAGTTTCAGGTAAAAACAAATTATTCATTCAGCTGAATGCTGAAGAGTCTTGTTACCACTACAGTTTTCTAAACTCTACACACACCCTGTACATACACGTCCATGTATTTGGTGCATCTTTGAAATCACACTCTTCACACACGGTCAGCAGTACACACTCCTTACTGGGGTTGTTTTCCACCACTGAGCTTTGCACAGTCAGAGTTGATTCATACATTTCTTGACTCACTAGTACAAGAGCAGTGTAGAGACATCAGAAAGTGATCTCTATGACACACAAATAAAGGATGCACACAAATAAAGAACAGGACATTCTTCATCAAATAAGTCGATGCAATGTCAATTTCTGCTGTAAGGATACTGTTATTCTTTAAGCTGACTTCCTCCAGTTTGGGAACGTAGTACACTCCTTCCAGGTTTTCTATGGAGTTGTTATCCGCCTCCAAGACCTGCAAGTGTGAAGAACTCAATTAACTGTAGGGAAAAAAGAAATCAATACGTGTCTTTCCTGCTGTAGTCTACCAACTACGGGACACACAAGAAGCAAAGGCCATTGTTCATGTGGGAGAGACAACTGGAATTTGAATTGTAGCTTTATCACCTCCAGACACTGCAACATAGCGAACTGAGGAGGCAGCCGCTGCAGCTGATTAGAAGACAGATTGATGTGGGTAACCAATAACAACTGGTCCAGATGGCATAAAGTGGTTAGGTTCTGTTAAGAATAGGAGAAATTACTTTTTAGAAGTTCTCTGTATAGCATGTAGGTTTCTGGATATACAAATACAATTTCTTGTGATAATTCTGAACCAACCTTGTCAGTAATGCTGAAGACACGCACTTCAGCATACTCCATTTTCAGGATGGTGTTTTCAATCATAAACTTGCTGCACAGGTCGCTGTAATAAGCTGAGCGCATGGAATCCACTTCCTGAGGGCGAAAATAAGGCAGTCAGTAAATCGCTTTTTTCCTAGTCAGTGTCAATGACTGTATATGTTTGATATAATACATACTCACTTTTAGTGTTTGGAAATGTGCGAGTGTCTCCTTTTCATATCCTAGAGGGTCTAGTGCCCTCATCAGGAGGATAATAGTTAGTAAACACCCTGCCAATGAAAGAGATTGATGGGAAACATCATGATCTGGACCAACGAATACAACAAATTTCAATATTATGTATTTATTTGAAAAGTCAGGGGTTTAACACTGTGAGCAACATCGAGCAGTGTACTGTAAATGTATTGAAATTAAATGTGCTTACACTTATTGAGCGGCTCCAGTTCTAGCAGCTGGTTGCATGATTGTAGTTCTGACTGTAACACTGAGGTCTTCTCTACTGACAGTTCACTCCTACGGAAAGAGGAGCACACTCAGTTCTTACTTCTTAAAAAAAAAAAGAAAACTAATACAAAATGCACTGTTATTGTGCCAAGTACCTGAAAAGCTCCTGATCTGTAGCAGAGTCCCGGCACCAACTCTCAGGTCGACCTGGGCTCAAAGATAAAAGTGTAATGAAGCTTTAGGAAATAAACACACAGTGGCCTCTCAAGCCCACACGTGTTCTATAAACTGAAATTCAATAATACAGCTCTTTCATAAACTTGTATAAAGTTTCTTATGCTCACTTTTATTCTAAATTATATGATTATTTTATTGGTAATACTGAGATTACAGCTGGTGTTGTACTGCACTGTATCAAGATGTATCCTTCCTATTTAAACAGATAATAAAGTCATAAACGTCCACTACAACAACACACTCAGTGCTAACACATAAAAAAATGAATGAAGACCTATATAACAGTGTCAAGAAATGAAGATCAAAGGAGACATTTTGGAAGAACAATTATATTAAGCATGATTAGCACATTTGTATTCCAGCTAATAAGAGAGAATAATACAAGGAAACACTACATGGATCACCTGTGTACAGAGCACAATCTCTGTGAGTGTATTTCTCGGTCCAGTGCACAGTCAGATTGTGTTCACTGGTGATGTCGCTCAGTGTTCCAGGAGGGAGATCACAAATCTGAGACAGTGTAAAGGTTAAATAGGACAAAATGAAGAATAATTTGTAAGTCAAAAAAAGGCATGGGTGTGAATATTTAGCTTGTGGCTCCTTTCCAGTGTCAATACAGAGCACTGGTAGTGCAGGGCAGTATGAATAAAACATAACAACCCAGACTGAATGACTAAACATTACTTTAGACAAACTAATTTAATAAATTAATTTAGATTTGCACAGACAGAATACAACATTGGCATTCATCAACATTAAGCATTTCTGATTCTGTTTTACAAAAACAGAATTAAAATCCAGGTTTAAACAAAAGTAATCAAGAGGAACCCACAGTGGTTGATCATTGCAGGTTAATGCAGCTTTCTCGCTCAGTTTATTATGGTCCCTGAGAGAGTAAACACTAAAAATTAAAACTTATGAGGTAAATAAGAATAATTATGGATGAAAACTACCAAGCACACCGATTCATCTGCATGCCAAATGTTATCCAATGATGTAACTATCTGATATGATTGAAACCTCAAGAAAATGCTGGGATTGTCAATCTCACAAACTATCTCACATTAATTATGAAAAAAAAAATAAAATAAAATCATACTGCTTGAAGACAGGTTCATTCATGTCTTTCAAATGAGTAAATCATGAATTGAGCTATCTTTCTGAAATGAAACCACATTTTTTTTCTCCCCTCCAAAGGAGTCTCAGATACTGCAGCTGTGGGAAATTCACTGCCCCAGTGAAGGACACCTCAGAATAACAGATGTCCCCCAAAACGCATCTACTTGTTTTCTGAGTAAACTTATTGTCATCTGTGTCACTGTTGAGTTGAAACAAGCCGTGATAAGAAGTCTTCCCACACCGTGCAGTAAAGGCAGCAATAACATTCCACTTCAAGTCTGCTGATCAAGTTTTCTTCAACATAGTTTCATGATGAAACTCTTTGTCTTTCTCTTGGGGCACATACCACAGCGCTGTACCAGCATGTGGTATGTGCAGAATGATGAGAACTGAATGTTAAACAAGTATCGTATTCAGGAGCACTCAGTTACAGTCAACATAAAGGAATCATAAACAAAAAGGATACCCAGACAGGGCTGTGTTTAAAGCGTGGATGGACACTCCTCCACTCCACTTTCTGGGGCTGACCGTCTACGACAAGTAGCAAGACGCCTGACTGCACCTGATAGACAAAAGGCAGAATGAGAGTCCGCACAGTGACACAGGGAACAATATGGATGCTTAATACAGAGTTCACTTATTGAAAACTTCTCAGACAATAGCACGACTGGAAGTACTTTAATTAAAACAAAGCATTACTGAAGTATGCAGCATTTCATTAGTTTCTGTAACATATACTGTAAGATTAAATAAATGGAGTAAAGGGCTTTCATTCTTTCTTAACAGTGACACATATGGTCATGCTACCCATTGTTACGGTTTAATGGCACTGAAGTATGTGTCTGAGTATGTGCATGTTTTCACTGCATTGGATGTGAGATTAACTGATTAACTAAATGCAGAAAAACAAAACAAATATTGCGAAATGTATTTAACCAACTTCACAAAACTGTAAAGCTTCATTTTATGACAAGCATACTTACATTAATGGGCCCAGAGAAAGCAACAGCCACTCTCTCCTCATCCCGACTGACATACACACAGCTTATCATCTCCTCACGTTCCGCTGTTAAGGACACACAAAACATAGGATTGTGCAACTCATGTGTGATGAATGAACATGATTAACCACAGATAACAGGTTTGTACTTCATATCTATATGTACATGTAGACACTATAACACATGGACATACCTCTGCCTAGCAACCAGCGATAGTAGAACCAAGCACTCTGGTCATTGGGGTCGGTGAAAAAAGCGTTCTGTACAAGCTCATACTCTTAAAAAGATAAGTCATAAAAAGGGGCATAGTTAAATGCTAAATGTGTTGAATTACACATTAGATATCAGTAGCAAACCACAACTATCCACAGTCATCAAGCCTTAGATGGACCCCGTCCATCATGGACTCTCCATCATCATCAAGGCTTGATGACTGTCCATCCATGATTTTACTGGATATTGCTGACACAACCCGGCCATTCAGTTGCGGAGTCTTCAAGGTTACCTTTGAGGAGCTGCTCTTCACAGACACGATGGGAGTGAGTTTGTGGAGAATGTGGAGGGGAGGGCTGGGGAGGCCCGTGGGAGGGTGAGGGGGGCTCAGGGGACTGCGGGTGGAGCAGAGGCAGTAGGGTGCTGCGGTAGTGCCAGCTGGAGTAATTGGAGAAGTTAGAGCCAATAAGACGATCAGTAAACTCCAACTCTTTATCCACTGGCACACCAGACATCTTCACGACCATCCGACGATAATCCCAGCAATGAACTGGTGGACAAGGTGTAAAAACAAAAAGCACATGTCAGTAGTTCAGGGATTTACCATGTCTGTGAAAATTTTAAAAAATGCAGACGTCTCCACATTTTCTTGCTTTTCAGTTTTTCTACTCCATTACTCACAGTTGCGGTCGTCTAGGCTGAGACAGCGATCGCACAGGCTGAGCTCTCTGGCCCAGTCTGGTTGAGGTAAGCGGACTGATACCCAACATCGGTGGTGCCAGCTACCGTAGGACTTAGGGTTCAACTTCAGGCAAGACTCCAGAAATGAGAGCTCAGCCTCGTAAATCTTTTGTACTTCATCTTTGTCCCTGGAAACAAAACATAAGAATTATCTTGTGACATTTAAGTGATTTACCCATCAGAAAATGTTCAGTGATATATACAGAATCTACAAATGGTAAAATAAGTAGTAATGATCTCACTTCACAGTCTCCAGGTGCATAAGAATCTCTCTTCTGTAGTTCCAGAGAGTTGCAAAGTCTGGATTGGATGATAGTAGCTGCTGGGTCAGCTGGAGAGCCTCATCATCACAAACACCATCCTTCCTCTGTCATACAGCAGAAATTAAGGAGTGGAAGGTGAACACAGTCAAAAACAACAACACAGTCAACAATTCCGATAAAAATACCAATATGAGCAATGTATTACTTTGTCTCTCAATGTAAACCTTTAAAAACAAAAACATATAAGAAAGATCAGTAATTTCCTAAGCAACACAGATTGCCAACATGTAATTGTACAGTGTAACTGTGAGTTAAAAATCTACATCAGGTTTAAAATACATGGACACCACCTTTAAAAAACTCACTTGTTTAAAAAGTATTTCTAATGAGTTTCACCTATTTTAGACTTAGATGTATAGTTAAATGGGTTTCCTAAAGACCTTAGAAAAACAGGCATCTCTTGCAGCCACATAGATCTTCAGTTTCTTCTCACGCTCCTTTCTTTTCTCCTCCTCCTGCTGGGCTGTAGATTTAAGCTTTACTCTGCCATGCTGGAGAGGAACGTACAGTAAGTACAGTATGCATACTGTATCAGTGCAGTGGATATGAGTGTATTTCAAAACAAAACGAGTAAATGATCAATCTCTTACCATTCTTTCTGTTTATGAAGGAGACAATCTTCAATTATCTGTTGTTAAAACCACATAAACAGTGATACTCAGGGTCAGTCCGAGTAACAGATGCACGGTGAGACAACACAATGACATAAAAGTTATGACAACTTAATATCATAAGCGCAGTCCATAACTAATTAACAGTAGATATAAATCCATGTCTCAGTCAAGTTAAAACACTGAACAGAAACAGCTCAGAGTCTGAAGTTAGCTTGCTAATTAGCTCCGTTGTCAGTAAACGACACTGACTGGGTTCATTCAAACCAGCAGTGCGTAACTGTAATCTGCGACAGAGGATATATTTTCATTACAGCTAATCAATAAGCACAGCATTCCTACAAAACACCCACCTGGTTCGTACTGGGGATGTTTTATGTTTTTAGAGTGCAGTTTTATTTGTCAAGTCACCATCAGCATATCTAACGCCTACAAATGTTCACTTCCGTCTCATGAATATTACGTCACGGAGAGTATTGTCGCAGCTGCGGTGATTTGTCGCTCTCTAGTGGACGACAGGGCAAACAACAGCGCAGAAATATAAAGTTAAATAAAATAACAGTCAGTTTGGGTGGACATGGAGACATAATCTGTTAAATGCTGTATAGAATCATACCTGTTATTAAACATATTTTTCAATTGATCATTTCAGTTTAGAATTTTTGATCATCAAAATATAATTTTAACACCAATGATGAGAAAGGAAACATTCTTATTAGACCTCAGTGAAATAGATCTGGACAGATAATATGTTTTGGTGTTTTGGTAACTAACAATCTGTTTACAGAGAACCTCTACAGGGGTCCCTTTAATTTGAAGTTCATGGGTTGTATTCACTTTAGAATAACATCCTAAAGAAAGCAGAAAGCAGTTATATATGTATAATATTCCAGGTGAAAGAGAGTATTATAATAATATATAATATATCAAATATATATATTAGTGCTGGTCAGCGATTAAGATCTTTAATCGCCATTAATCGCATGGTTTTTCTGCGATTAATTTCTCTGTTGTGGGCAAAATTTAATAATGAATTCAAGTATATATTTTTTTACTTTTCTTTTAAAAGTACTGCTATATGAACAAAATTGCAATAACATTTAGTCTGCAAACAATAAGATGATTTATAACAGCAGTATTCACTTTAAACAGTAGCAGTTAATTTAGTTAAATATTTCTTGTAAATCTCGACCTAAACATTAATGTAATCAAATTACAAATCAAGTAGAAAACCAAAGCTATTTGTCAGGACATTATGTTTAATTGTTTATTATAGAAAAAATAGTTGTTCTCAGAGTCCAGAACCACCTGCGTATAACCTTGTACCTTGTTCTTTTATTAAACTTACTGAACAACCTCATGTTATTTATCTTATGTCATGTCTTATGTCTCTGTGTCGTGCACGCGCGCACACACACACGCACACACACACACACACACACATCATGTCAACCACCTGAAAAGTGTTTTTTAAACACAGTTGTTGATTTGACTGCTGTCATTAAAAGAAAAATATGACTGTTAGGATTCCTTTAAGTGTTTGTGTCGGTGTCTGTTGTTTGGGTGATATGCATCAGCGGTGTGTATTGTATTTAGTGATACGTCAGATTCCAAGTAGGAAAATTCAACTTTGCTGTGGTTACAAATAACTGTGGTTCTATCAACTCTGCGGTGTGGAATAGATTTAAAATGAAAATATCCTTGCAAGAGTTCTGTAAATCACATCTGTATGTGTATTCAGACCCAGTGAGCAAAGGACTTTCATCATTATCATAATAATAATAAAACTGCATTAACACGTGATAAAATAATTAATGTGTTAAGGCGATAATAATGTGCCCAGTCCTATAGTCCACAAGTAGCATGATATTCTATACCAACATGTTATAACATTTGCTATTCAACATTCAATTAAAAATTGCAGAAAAGGTCAACATGCTATGGTACACAAATTGACAATTGTACTGTGGTATGGACAGTTGTATTTACACTGATGTGCCACATAATAATAAAACATAAAAATATAAGATGTTGAGTCCTAGGGAATATGTTTATTTTTGTACCAGTGAGCCTAACTTTCTTAATCTAGTGAAGTCTGTTTTTTGTCACTGTAGAGAACCTTTGCACCCTGACAGTAAATTGCAAAGATTTAATCTTTCCTTTTTGAAATAGAAAAATGTGCACATTATATGATAAATATTTATCACCTCACTGGGGAAATAAAAAATATAAATTACTTTCTCTAACAGGAAAAGCATCACAGAAATCAGTGACATTTGTTCATCACGGTGGGCAATGACATAGTTGAGGCACAACCTCAGTTCTTTAACCAGCTTATACAGTATTAATTATTAATATTAACTATATATCACATTGATTATCAGATTTTCTGTTGAAGTCCCTATTATGTGGTGGCACAGAACTGTACCCTGACGTCTGAGAGAAGTTGAGTGTTAGCTGGTTCTCCACATTTGTGTCAATTTGAAGTGTAGACAGCCAACTCAGAACCTTTTTAAAGTCACTGGTTGAATCTTTGCTGTCACTGCATGCTGTGCTTTCATCTTTCACTGTAAATAAAAAACAGAAAAAACATAATTTGGTTTCCTCCTTCCAGGTACTGTTATGAATTCAAGGGATTATAATACTATGTTTACTTACACTCAGGGAGCAAGATGTCCATGCTACTCCGAAGAAGCTCTGTGGATCTCATAATGTCTTTGTCCAGCTTTTCAATTTCCAGACTGATTTTTTCATCTATGTTATCCCCCTTCTCCTTTTGATCTTTTTTCCTCTGACTAAAGCTCCTGTTTCTTATTTTTTTCATGTCAGCAACTAAAAATGGTCATCAAAACATACGATTAAAATATTTTATTTTATTCAAGGAATAAAAAAAACAACATTTCATCACAGCATAATACTTACTCAGTGATTTGGATTTAGTGCTTGTCATACTTCCTCTGATCTCGACTTGCAGCTCAAGGAGTTTTTCCTTGAAACCCATCATCAGCTCCAGCTCTCTCCTCCTGTACTCCTCTATCAGTCGCTGTTTCAGCACATGTTTGAGTTGCCTCCTCTTGAATTTCTCTTCAATTCTCAGATGGATGTCATACATGTCTGGGCAGAAGAGCTGACTGTTGTTCCCTGCCACCATTTCCTCTATCTTCTCAAACAGCTCAGTGACCTGGTTCATGTCATTTTTCTTCATGTTGTTCATGACGTGGTATTTGTTCTCACACTTGTCTACCAACCAGCGCAGGGCACTATGCTCCCTCTCGATGTGCTCCTCTACAGATTTGTCTGCTAGTTTGTCTCCGTATGTGAACAGAACCATTGTGTGTTTCCAGACGCTGGAGTCAAAGAGGTTCATGTGTTTCTCCAGGGCGATTTGCTGAACATCTCTGAACGTCAGATCCAGGGGAATGACCAGCAGAACAGCATGAACCCCCAACAGGCTCAGCGAAAGGCCTCGGACAATTTCTTTGTCCAGATCTTTGGTGCAGCGGGAGGACTCCTGGCACCAGCCTGGGGGGTCAATTACTTTAATCAGTCTCCCAGCAACTACCGCCTCTTGCACTTGACATCGCTCATTCTCACAGGTGGCAAACACTTCTTTACGCAGGAGGTTATTTCCTGAGGCACTCTTTCCATATGTCTTCTGACCAAGCATCACTATCCTCAGCTCCTGTAACCTACTTCTGAAATCTAGAAGGAAACAAGTGTCATTAGAGGGTGACAGACCACA
>JAUBNQ010000020.1:6463287-6481657 GCA_032353495.1 Ctenopoma kingsleyae | reverse complement strand
CTGTTGATTGTTTATTACGTTACATTACTTGAGAGGGGTTATTTTGTCTGTTACGTCACACTGACACACATGAAAGCCAGGGGTTACAACAACCCACAGGTGATCATCAAGTACTAACGACTTGAGGACTCCACAGGATTTATAAACGTACTTCTCCAACCAGTCAGTCAGAACTGATGAACCTTCTAGATAGGAGGCAAAACATCTTCAAGAACCTGTAGCTTTAATGATTATTGTTCCTTCAATATCTCTGTCACTAGTTAACATCTGATGGTTTATGATATAGGTCTAGTTTGTATGTTGATATATTTGTTGTTTCTGTATTTATGAATCAAAAATTGTAAAACAGTTGGGCTTTCCACTAATATGGTTCTACAAAAAAAAATTTAAACTTACATAAAAATCTGTTTCTTTGGTACATTTTAAGAACATGCTTTACAACCCCAAATCCAAAAAGGTAGGGACACTGTGTAAAATCTACAAATAAACAAAATGCAATGATTTGAAAATCTCATAAACCCATTTTTTATTTTCAGCAGAACATAGAAAACATATCAGATGTTTAAACTGAGCATTTTAAGAAACAAATAAGATAAATTTTGAAATTGATGGCACCAACACATCTCAAAAATATTAGGACAGAGGCAAGAAAAGGTTGGAAAATTAAGTGGGACTTATAAGCATGAGCTTAAAAAACATTTTGCAACTAATTAAGTTAATTGGCAACAGGTCAGCAACATGACTGGGTATAAAAAGAGAATCTTAGAGAGTTAGAGGTTCACCAATCTGTGGAAAGCTGTGTCTACAAATTGTCTAAGAATTTCAGAATAATATTCCTGAAAGTAAAATTGCAAAGATTTTGAATATATCATCATCTACAGTACATAATATCATGAAAAGATTCAGAGAACCTTGAGAAATCTATGTGCACAAGGAACAAAGCTGAAACACAATACTGGATGTCTGTGATCTTCGGACCCTCAGACAGCACTGCATTAAAAACAGACATGATTCTGTGATGGACTGGATCACTGCAGGGGTCAGGAATACTTCCAAAAATCACTGTCTGTGAAGACGGGTCACCATGCCATCCAAAAATGCAAGTTAAAGCTGTGTAGAAGCAATATACGAACATAATCCAGAAACACCATAGTCTTCTAGTCTTCTCATTTAAAATGACATGTGGCAAAGTGGAAAACTGATCTGTGGTCAGACAAATAGAAATTTGACATTCTTTTTGAAAATTGCATCCCCTGGACTAAAGAAAAGCGGGATCCTCCAGCTTTCATGGTAACATTAGTCTATGGAATGGGCAGCCTGCACATCTGTAAAGGCTCCATAAATATTGGAAGACATATCCAGGTGTTGGAGCAGTATACAGTCCCATCCCCATTGGATCTTCTGTCCCAGATTATTTGAGACATGTTGCTGCAATCAATCTCAAAATTACTGTATTTTTTCTTAAAATGGTATGTTTTCTCAGTTTAAACATTTGATATGTTTTTTTATGTTCTACTGTGAATAAAAATGGGTTTATGAGATTTGCAAATCATTACATTGTGTTTTATGTAGATTTGTGTCCCAACACACACAGTGTCCCAACTTTTTTTGGAATTGGGGTTCATAAGATACTAAGGCATAATTATGAGATCTGGTCTCTATTTTTTTTTTTTCTTTGGTCAATGCAATGTGTTTCTGTAATGATGGAGCAACATGTGAATGAGTAATTACCTTAATCCCAAGTGATAATTCAATACCTTCTTCTTTCTGTAAAAGGTGATAGAAATCAAAACTTGTGACAGATTACACTGTTGATTGTATTAATGATCAACAAAAAAGATATCCTGGCTTCATTCATACAAGTTCACATTACATTCTTTTGTGAAGCTGGAATACAATGTTTGGTTAACTGGTTAATTTACATGTTTTTGGTCAATTGTGAAATTTTGGGAAAATAAAGGAAATCAACAAACTGTTCAGTGTTTTTTTTTTACACATATTAAAGGTGCTGTGCACATTTTGTGTATTATTATATTCAGAGTAATTCAGCTCATATATGTGAAAAAACTGAATGCATTTGCTTCCTCATTAACATTTGCAAAGCTGATGAATTTTTGACATCCATTTTTCTTTACCTGTTGTCTTCCTTGCCTTAAAGACAAAATCAGGTGACTGGAAACAAAGGGAAAGAAGAAGCCTGCCGGACTGGGGCAGAAATATTAACAGCATGCCCCCTTAAGGGACAGATCTCAGCCATCCCTCATAGACAGGCAACAAAGTGGAGTGGGTGGAGGGGCTCCATTGGAAGTAGCCTAAGATGGTTAAGCCAGTGGCTTGAGTGCAGCAGGGTAACCCAGCAAGTGGATCCTGGAACTGAAGAAAAGGGTTTCAGGAGACTTTGAGTTGGCAACCCAGTGTCCCCTCATTAGAGAGCCAGGGTCCAAGGAGGTCAGATGGCCAATGGTAGTGAAGGTGTCAGAGCTGGTTGGGAGAACAGTAATGGTGCATGAGGCAAAGCTGCTCAGGAGGGTGACAACAGTGCTGCCACTTGTCTGCCACACCAGGTGACAGCATCCTAAGGTGGCAAAGTCAGATGTCTACCAGATGATGAACAGAAGGTTCCCTCAATGCCAAAAGAAGGAGCATTCAATGAGGCAGGCCAACTCGAAGACAAGCGGGATGTTGGTCAAGGTGCTGGGCAGAGGAGGTTCTGTGAGCTCCGTGGGCAGATGAGGCTTGGGTCAGCGAGCAGCTTAGAGGACATCGGCAGGGCCATCCTCCGATCCTCTTCATACCTTCTGGAAGGGGCGAGGTGAGTCCCACGAATGATGACTGCTTGAGATCAGGTCAGGTGTGCAGGACAGTCAAGTGACTGGGAAGAGAAGGAAAGTCTAGGAACATGTGAAGGCTTGATGGTGTATGGCAGTTCATGGAAATCCATTAAATCAGGCAGAGCCAGGCAGAATGAGTCCAGCCAAACTGGAAACTAGGACTCATGACAAATGGTAATGTTAACTGTGTACAAGAAACAAACCAGGGCTAAGCTTAGCTTGTTAGGCTTTGGGAGTTCAGCGCATGTTGAATAAACCTTGCAGTCTTGCTTATTTTGTCTTATGTACATGAGACAGTGGGACTACTGTGCTTTTGAAACTTTTTTGTTAGTAAGGTTACAAAGAGCATCCTAGTGGTGTAGTGGATAGCACAGTCGCCTCACAGCTAGAAGGACCTGTTTTTCGTCCTTTTTGTGTGGAGCAGCATGGGTTTCCTCTGGGTACCCTGACTTCCTCTCACTCTCAAAAGACATGCTTAATTGCAAACCAGCAGTACAAGCCTCAGAAATACTGCTAGAAAGAAGAGATTACTCCTGATTATCTTAAGTGGTAAAATATTCAAAAAATACTGTGGTAAAACTGCACTCTGTTTCAGGTTTTCACTGTACATATAACTTTTAAAGCCGAACTATGACAATTTGAAACTTGCCCGTGCGTTCTCAGGTACCTATAGCTTGCCTCATTATCTCTCAGTGATCCCCGCCTCTTCTTCCTCATCCTTCCCCTCCACCTCTCTGTCCCTCCCTCCACCTCCCGTCGCGCGCACATCCAGCCTCCCAACATCCACGGGGATCCTTCGAGGAAGCGTTTCGGGCTGTCGGATGCTCTGCTGGAATGCCTGGGAGAGAGACCATCCTTTCTGTCCATTTTTGAGAGAGCCAGTGGGGAGGAGGTGGAGGAGAGCAGGAGGAGGAGGAGGGGTGGCGATAAGAGAGAGGAACAGACATGGCTTCTAAAGAGATCACAGCCTCTGGTTTCGTCAGTGTGAGCAAGGATATCACAGGTGGGTAGAGGCAACCGCTTGGTTATTTAGCTGTTGTTGCGGACTGTAACCGTGGTGGTTCCCGGCGTGTGTGCGTTCAGGCTTAGGATGTTTTTCCTTCGCGCGTCTGGTGAAGGCTGCGACCGAACAGACGCATTGGATGATTGTCATGAGCTACACCTTTGTATTTTGTCCTGAAGCTTGTAGCTTGTCCCTGTCAGTGCATGATAAGTAGTTAATGTGCAGATTAATTATTTAAAGTGCAAGGAAATATACCTTGCTTTATATCTGCCCCTCGGGGATGATCAGGTAATAAAAACCCCAGCCTTAGGCCAGAGAGGCAAAGGGGCGTTGTGGAAATAATGATGTGTACTCGTGGGTCTGATAGCGTTTTGTTCTCTGCACGTTTTTACCAACACACCTATATTACAGCACGAGTTTTCCTCTTTAAACCGAAACCCTTGGGTATTTTATCTTTGTTTTCTGCAGCCTAACCAGCCACAGCGCTACAGTGATTGCGCGCGTGCACGCTGAAGTGCGCGAGCGTGCGAAAAGTGAAGAGCGACAGACTGGTAAAGACAGATGTATCTTGCCAACAAAAAGGCACGGACTAGACCGAGTGCACTAATATTTATTCCTTTTCTCTCAAACAGCAACAGCTTACACGTGTCAAAGTCGCAGCCTTGAAATAAAAATGTGCACAAGCTCAACACACGCGGACAAACACACACCCACTGCACACATGCTCAGGGTACCAGGGACTCTGCTGCTGTGTTAATTACTCCTAATAGCTCTATTAGGCGCACTGTGATGATTAATCCAGTGGAATCCCTACTTCTTCCCTCAGTCACCTGCCAGGCAACTGCATCGCCTCCTGCCCTGCCTGCAGTGACTGACAGAAGGAGCACTGGGGCCACCAAAGCCCCTGTGGCCCCTGGCCCCCACTGCCTGTACAAGGTCACCTTAATGTGTTTTAAGTTGATATCTCTTCACTGGATGTACTAAGATTATTGTCACTTGTACTGTATATTTGGGGCTCAGAAAGAAAGCCCAGTATTTAACATACAGTACCAATTCTCTGAGCCCACTTCAAATCCACCACTTAATTAAAAATAACAGTTACTACAATATGAAAATACTCGATTTCATCCCAAAATCCTGCATTCAGTAACTTACGTCAAGTTTCCTATAAATGTAAATGCAGTGTAAAAAATGTGCAAATGCCCTGACAGGTGTATCATTTGTCGGTCAGTTACAGTTTAGGCAGCATTTTTTCTATCTAGCTGGTTACAGTTAGCTTACATTTTTTAATACACTTTAAGCTGTTAACCGTATAAACATTCATGTGACATGCACTGGTGTGGCTATGTCATCTCCAGTGCCAAATCCCACCGTCCCAGCTTTAGTATTGATTTGCTCATAAAGTCGTCGGCATGCTGTGCAACCACAGTAATGGAGAGGCTGAATCACGTACAGTTCCCGCCAGCTACTGTACGCTTCTGTGATAGTGTAATGTGCTGCATGTTCTCACCCCATGAGTAAGACAGTTCCTCTGGCACAGCATGCAGGTTGTGCTGTATACAGGTCATGGGTCGCACCACTGAAAGAGATGTTGTTTGACAGGAACAGTTCTGAGTGAATCATAGACAATGCTGCTCGGATGTGTCATGTTGCTTGTGTGAGGAGGACATGACGCTGAAGCATATTGTGAAAAATTTTAATGATACGATACAGTAGCTTTGTAATAGCATTATGGTGATGTCAGACAGAATTACATATTACATCATTCTGAGTCAATCAGTAATTAAACCATGAAATTCAAGTTACTTCCCACTAAACGCTGTTGTGTTTTGAAGCACCACAAAAAGCCTTTTTCTTTTTACTTTGGTGTTGCATGCAGATACAGTATGTGATTTTGCCTTTGAGAGGTTTGCAACTCATTTCTAATCGTCAGGATACACACAGACAAAAAGTTCATTGAATTATTTTATCATCTGAAATGCCAGGACAGGTCTGTTCAAGTGAAAGGTTGACGTATCCCTCAGTTATTAGGTGATATGTGAATACAGGCCTGTCCACCTAAAGGTCAAGCTGGTAAACTGCCCAGTTTGAAGTTGATGAATTAAAATGGCCATTCTAGTGTTTTTGCATGTTCTACATTATTTACTTTACATTTTGTGTACCTTTGTTTCAGACATAATAATTAATGTATCATGTTTTCTTCTTAATCTTTGTAGCCTATTACAATACTGTACGAAAACCAATGAGCAGAGACAGGTGACCTTGTTAAGTACTCCTGCACAGTGAGCATCATGCCAGACTTTATGTCAGTCAAAGTGATGTTATTGTTGTATCACAGTACAGTGCATACGTCTTAAATCAGTGTAGACTTACTGTACATTTGCATTACTATCAGGCAGTAGCATAGTGTAGCATTACAGAAATAAAAGCAGGCGTGATTTTTATCTGTGATGGATTACCTCCAAAGTAGATTTTCTTATCCTGTGCTGAAAGGAGTGAAACCTGTGGATGCCAAGGGAAAAAGAGAACCCATTCAAAACTCTAAATGACAACAGCATGCTTTGAAAATGTGTCAGCAATGACGGCTTTTTTTATTAAATGCTATGAAATGAGAAAGAAATGCTGTTTTTTTTTTTCAGAACGCACTGTCAAATAATGCCCATTTTGTGTGCTTTTTAACAACATTATTTATCTTCATCATTCGCAGAAAGTATTAGAAAGGTAATTGAAAAGTCATCTATCAAGTTTGTTCGTGGCATCAAGCTTGACAACAAAAATGGCAAAACGGAGGACAGGATACTGGTAAGTTGCTGCTTTCAGTCCATTCACTGAGGGCTGCACTGTTTTAATGGGCCTCTGTTACAGTAACGCTGATGTAAGAGAACACATTTATCCTGCTGCATAAGCAGTCTGGTGCATGCATCATGTATGTTCAGTGTCTTTGATGTTAACCTCCACTGCAGTGTTAATGGATCTCTTCCACAGTGTTAATATCCATGACAGCAAAGGAAGAAACTCTCCATAATTTAATATTGAGAGCATAAGCCTTTCTTCTATGGTCATTTAATAACTGCATTACGACTGCTGCCCCCTGTTCTGCGATTGCTTTTGGCAACTTTGCAGAGTGAATATTGGATAGAAAGCATCTGTGGGAGCGGCTGTGGATTCCACTGTGTCTGTGAGCCCCACTGTGGACACAGTGGGGGGCTGAGCAGCTCGCAGCCTTTGATTCTGGGGTGCTTTTATCAGAGAATATGGGACAGAGAAACACAATCTCTGTTTGCATGAGTGAAGCCAAGCCAGCTATGTGGATGAAATCTGGGGCATTAAGTTCTGACACTATGGACCAGAACATGAACTGGACATGGGATAAAATGCCCTTCTTTGCTCAATGCAGCAGATTTTTATGTGTGCAGGAAGGCACACACCTCCTGCTTGCTGGAGCTCATCCACATGGGCAACACACACACATACAGCACAGACATTTTATTGATTGAGTCCTCCTTTATGTGCAGCAGCTAAACCACATGTCTGTATAAGCAAGCTCTTATACAATTCCCAGTCCAACTGCAGTAAAGTCAGTGTAGTTTTATACTGCTTAAAGACTAGTGACTCCCGTTGCCTCTCCTGCAATCCCCCAATGAACCAGTGAGCTTTCATCCCCAGCCGAGCAGGCTTCTTTGCCTTGGCAGAGCAACGCTTTCCCTCAATGGCTGCTTTAATGATTCATCTTGTGGTGAGGATGGGCAGTTAGGAGTTATTTCTGCATGTACAGCCTTTGATATTCAGACACTTTGATATGTCTATCTGCCAGAAACATCATTCTCTCTTTCCAATCCATGTCTCATTTACTACTTCCTCTTAAAAGCTCAATTGGTAAGCTAGAGTTCTCGCTCCTGCTGGGTGCACATAAAAGATGGAAAAATAGTTTGTAGTTTGATCAAATGCACTGGGTTAGTGTATGGGTGGAAAAGAGAGCTCAAATGTGTTGTGTTTTATTTGTGTCTGAATTTCACAGAAAGACCAGGGCTGAAGGTAGGAGGATAAGATTCAGTCACAGGAACTTTATTCGTTATCTATACCACTTACCCTCTGAAGGCTGGAGCTGATCCCATCTGTCACTGGTTCACCCTAGAGAGATCACCAGTCTGTCATAGGGAGACAAGTAGACACAGACAATCATTCACACCTACAGGACATTTTGAGTCACCAATTAACCTATAGCCTGCATGTATTTAGATTGTGTGAGGCAACCGGAGTACCTGGAGGAAATGCACACAGGCATGGAGAGAACAAACAAATTTCCCAAAAGAAAAGCCACAGCTACCCAGCATGTTTTAAACTCATGACCTTGTAGGCAGCAGTGCCAACCACTCAGGGCCGTTTCTAGCTTTGTGGGGGCCCTATGCAATTGAGTGAGTCAGATCATTTTGGGGGCCCCTGTCAATGAAGCCACACAGGAATGATCAAATGAAACAAACAAACAAAAAAAAACCCAGGACTCCTGCATGGCAGAGTGTTTCCTTACTCATTGAGCTAACATAGACACTATTTGGCAGTGGACATATCTGGTGTAAAGCAAATCAAAGTTAATACTCTGGAACAGTTGTTTTTGCAGCGATATCAAAAATACTTCCTAACGGTTTAGAGAAGTTTCTTTTAGTCAATCTGAGAGATATTTGAATTACATTTAATTCTACTAAAATATTTTGAGACTAGAGCGGTAGCTTGGGGGCCCCCTAGTGGCTGCACCTGCATGCATCTGCACAGTTCGCATAGCGCAAGAAATGGCTCTGCAACCACTTCTCCACTGTCTGCCTGTAATGTTACCTTATTTTGAAGATTTGAATAGCCACCACTCTTTCATAATTATCCGCCAAAATAAGCCTGATGTGTGTGTGTGTGTGTGTGGTTTCTCTTTGATGTGTAATACTTTGAGAAGTCCCTCTCTCTCTTCTGCAGCATCAGCATGATTTACTCCTGTTTACTCGTACGCTGTCTCTTAACTACCACCCGTAACCCCGACTCTTCACCGTAATGTGATACAATCTGGTCTTTTTAATCAGCTCCTTCAGACAGTCTTTGAAATGAAATGCAGATCCCTCTCTCTCTCTCTCTCTCTCTCTCTCTCTCTCTCTCTCTCCATCTAACACGCACACTTTGAGTGACTACATCTCAGACACCTCACTTGCTGCGTGGGTGTAAGAGGCTGTCAGTGTGGGGTTCTCACAAGTCTGTGTCAAGCTCTGCTCTCCAAAAAACATAACAGTGGAGTGGGAGAGCTATAATTTAATTACTGCTTTTTGCTAGGGAAAGACACATGGGGGTGGGGGCTTTGTCCTCAGGGAGTGTTTTAGCAGGGCCATCAGAGAGAATAGAGTAAATGATTGGGAGCGACGGAGCAGAAGAAGAGAAGAAAAAGAGCAGAGGGCAGTACTTGGGGGCTGGTGGAGAGCAGCAAAATGCCAAAGAATCACTACTCTTTGTTTGCTTTGCTGGAGCGATACACTTAAGATTTTGCAATAAACAAGTTACAACTCACAAAGAAGAATCAGGGACATTTGCGTGACACAAATTTTTCCATGCTGAGAAGATGTGGCTACATGTGTGCTCATTCAGACTGAGATGCACAAATAAGTTCTGAGTTTGCTCCCAAATTGCCAGTCACGTCCAAACTCCCTTCAGCTTCATATTGCAACATGATCCTATGCACATAAACGTAGCCATGATACTGTGGCAGAGATGCTAATTTGGCACCCTGACCCAGCATTACCAACATTTCTGTCTCTGGAACAGATCCTGTGACTGTTAATATATTAAAAAAGTAATATTTTGCTTCATAAAATGGGTGATTCTTCCCTTTATGCTCTCATATTAAAGGTGGGGAAATGCTGAAAGACCAAAAGCAACACTGAATATCTAAAATAAAAAAATGAGCCACTTTAATGTTTACCCGCAGCAGATGTAATGTAATGCTAATGAAATTACATCTTGTATTTGTGAGAATGTGATTAAAACATTGCGACATGCTGTCATTTCTCAGCCTGTATCACAGTATGTTAATTTTTTAATGTTAGACAACGTGTCTCTGACATACAGGGCTTTTAGCTCGATCAATACATGAATATGGAAAGGACACCACATTACCCTCTTATCATTACCATGGAAACTCCTGGGACTATTTTCTCCCCATGGGGAGTGTGACTGTGCAGTGAACTTTTCTGCAATCTTGATTCAATTTGCTTTATTCCCTTTTTTTAGGTCCTCACAACATGGCGTCTCTATTTCCTAGTCCCAAAGATTCCCGCTAAGGTACTTCTTACTGCTCTTCTCAGTTAATGTACAGCACAAAGCTTTTCTGTCACAGTGCCAGCTCAGGTCTGTATTTTCACAAATGTGTCTGTAACAACAGGTTGAATCCACGTTTAACTTCTTGGAGATTCAAGCTTTGAATTCCCACCCTGAAAACCAGGTAATGTACACATTAATCCTGAGTGCTTGTGCCTGTGTGGCTGTGAGTGCTTTCAAGTGTTGCGTACAGCAGTGTCAGAAAAGGTATAATGTTTTTGGGGTATAAAAATTATAAATGTTGCCTTTTATTTTTTTATAACGTTGAATTATGGTCAAGTTAATTTGTGGTTTTTTACACTCATGTCATAGTGAAAATGGATCTATGTAAAGTAATCTAAATTAAGTAGTAGTACAAAACAGGAAAAAAACAAAAGGATCCATCACCTACAAGTCAGTATTTAGTAGATGCACCTGTGGCAGCAATTACAGCATCAAGCCCATCAAGTGTAGCTTTGCACATCTGTACACAGCAGTTTTCCTCACTCTTCTTTGCAAAACTGCTCATGCTCTGTCAGAAAATTTCCCTTTTCAAGTCAGTTCAAGTTCAGTCAGAAATTCCCAACTGGATTTGAGGTCTGGGTTCTGACCTAGCTGTAGGCTGTAAGTTATCAGTTCATCTTGTGCAAAAGGGTTATAATATAAAAAAAACAACCAAATCCTCACACAGGGTCATTGATCACTGGTTCATTTTAAATATTCACTATAACACAAAGTTATAGTCAGTTATAAGTCAACATTTTCCTCAGCATTTCTTTGTTCTAAATTCAGATGATAAAGATGAAGATGAGACAAAATGCTCAGAATTTCAGCTCAAGAATCACTTCTAAATATTTTAAACAACAACACAACTCAGGTTTCTAAAACGTGTTTCTTGGGAATTCTCCTTGATGAGAAATTAAATTTTAAAAAACACAATGATTTTGTTAATAATAAAACTATCAAAGGATTAGGAATCATCAGCAAGCTACGTAGTTTGATCAATGCAACCAGTTTATTAACTCTTTATTTTTCTATAATTTATTCTTATTTGATTTATGGTAATATTGTGTGGGCTAACGCATATCCCTCTAGTCTTACATTTCTTGTACTGCAACAAAGATTTATAAGATTGGTTTGCTTTCATGTTGATTTATCCTTTTTAGAAACAAATAATATTTTTCACAGGTAATAACTGAGGCTAAATTGAAAAGTAGTTACTTAGATGCCATGTTCTATGTTGTATAACATATCAAGGTGTAAATACCATTAATCAAACAGAAATTCAGAACTTTCGTTCTATATTCATTTTTTTATTTTAAACCCAAATGTCGTCAGTGTACAGAAAACAGAAAAATTGGTCTTGCTTTTGCAGTATTTTTGGAGGCCATATAAATTTGTAAATTTCCACTTATAACTGGATTGTATTTTGAGATATTATAAGGATTCATTTGCTATTTTTCCCTTAAGTCAAAAGGTGAGCCTAATGAAAATAATAATAATAGAAAATATGGGGATATTGTTGTTTTTTTAAAAAGGAAAAATTAAATTCTCACTCACAATCATTCTCACTCTAGTCATTTTAGTCCCTTACTCTTCCATTTTCTTTGCAGGTTATCATTGAAACTGATAAGGCCAGCTACTCCCTGAGGTTTGAGTCACGCGAACACCTCAATCATGTGGTCAGCCATATTAATTTCGCTCTGTCTCGAATATTCAACAACTCAATTTTTGCGTAAGTCTCTCCATCTCACTTGACACAATCAAGATGAATTGTCACGTATCTGTGCAGTGGTAGATAATCAGAAAGTTTAAAAAAGAATGACCTTTATTTATCAAAAGAGAAATGATTTCTTACCGTCTCTGTGTTTCTATTATGCAGCCCCTCCATCTGTCATTCAGACAGTGACCTTTCCGAGGGCAGCAGGAAGTATTCACCCAGCTCAGAGACTTCAGTGGAAACCCAAAGGGCCTGTGGTAAAACAGACATTATTATCAAACATGGCAATTTACATACATGGATCCAAATGCAGTCACGTACACAGATAGTCACACATGCATACAGCTTGGCAGAGTTGACAGGAAGCTGGCTCACACTCTTCATAAACGGTCTCCCAGATGTTCTTTTTAAAGTGCTCCGTCACACAAATAAAAGATTGATCACTTGAAAAAATGGTTTAGTGTGCATTTTCCCCCCTTTTCTCTCCTGTCATCGCTGAAGGAAGCAGATGTTCACATCATCTCAGATTTTTTTAATTTAATTTTTTTCTTTTCTCCCGCCTGCCTCTCAGGAGGTTTCTCAGAGACCTACGCTGCTCTATGCGACTATAATGGCATCAGCTGCAAGGAGGAAGTGCAGTGGGTAAGAGCTGTGGGGCTGTGCCTGTGTTGCCGTGAGTGCTTTCAAGTGTTATGTACAGGAGTGTGCACGAAATGAGGGCATCATATACTGCAGCAAACAGACTCATGGGTAATGTTGCTCCTAGGATGTGGACACCATTTATCACTCCCAGGACAACCGAGAGTTTAACCTGCTGGACTTCAGCCACCTGGAGAGCAGGTGAGGGACGAAGAATGGACAAACATTAGTCCCTCTAAAATATGTCCTTCTGTTACCTTATGTTTATCTTCTGCAGGGATTTGGCTGTGATTGTCGCATCGATGGCATACAACACGTGGTTCACTAAGCTGTACTGCAAAGATCTGCGCATAGTAAGATGAAATATTTTACTTTGCATTGCTTCTGTACTTGGAACACGTGGAATGTTTTGATTAACTGTTCTTTTTTTGCCTCAGGGGTCAGAGGTCACAGAGCAGGTCCTGCATACAGTCAGCAAATCCTCCAGCCTGGAGGAGATCACGCTGGAGAACGCTGGGTTAAAATCGTGAGTTTTAACTCCTCTCTCTGGCTCTCCTTGCTCTTCGTTCATTTAACCTTGAACCTAACACATGAATATCTTTTTACGTGTCACAAACAATACTTCTCAGCCTGTCTAAAAAATAACTATAGTTATAACTAACAGTCTAAAAATAAACCTGATGATGTTATTAGGGTTATCTTATTCTGGGTGTGAGGCTTTTCAATAGAAGCCTGTGTTACAAACATAGGAGTTGAGTTTAAAGGATCTGGGCATTTATCAGGCATTTAATGAATGACACTGCTGAGTTGCATTACGGGAACTGCACAGCGCTAGCCAAAAATAAACAAACTCATCTTTTCTAATGATGCACTGTGAGTTTGACATGAATCAAGTTTACACTGGTGTGTAGTGCCTCCAGTAAAAACAGCCATATGCTCGCACTCTAAAGCCTGACATGACAAAAGCTCTTGCCTTCTCCCGCCCACTTGGCATATGTTACCAAAGTATCTGCCAGCTGTCATAGTCATAGTACTCTTTGCAATGTAAAGCAGTGCAGGTAGCAAGTGACTGAAGCATATTTTCCACTATGGTTCCACTGTGGTTGTATGTGCTCACTGATGAGACCTTATAACAAACCCATATACTAACTGTGCTGTAAGCCAGACAAAAGCAGATGTTTGAAGACATCAACTTAGGCTCTCAGAACCTATGACGTACACTCCTTACTTATAAACCAAATAATAACGTCAATTAACCATGGATATATCCTGGATGAAACGTATACAGTTACTTGCAGTCCTAATCGCTTTGTCTGTTACTGTGGACCTGCTTTACAGAGACTTCCCACAGAAGATGTCAGCTGCTCTTTCGGAGAACCCTGCCTCTGTCATCCATTCACTCAACTTAGCCCACAACTCACTGGACAACCAAGGTACAATGAAACATCGATTTCATTGACTCACTGTGACTGCTTTCAACCTGAGGTTTGGGTAATAAAGTGATTACTTCAAATGTATCAGAGTGTGAAGGATTTCTGGTACCTTCTTGGGATTATTAGTATTATTTTGTCAAGAGCAAAGACATAATAAAATAAGAGTAGAACAAAAACAACACAAACAAAGCAATTCAAGGAAAGGGCACAACACACTCATGACATTTGGCTTTATCTTTAGTTACATTAGCAAAGATGTTCCACTAAAAACACATTTTTTTAAGAGTTTAACCTTGTTTCAAAATGTATACGGAAAATCTTGCAGTTTCCAGAATAAGAAATAATTTCCAGCACAACAGGACCAACCAAACCAGGCAATTTAGTTTTGGATATGTGGATTTTTAAGTTCTACTAATTTGAATGTATCATTTCTAAAACACTTATGTTATTAAAATACAAATGTATGTATGTTACAGATTATTATGTAACTCTATATCTTTTGAATGCATGCTGCAGGTGTGTCCAACTTAATCCAGCAGGTGTGTCGACTGAGTAAGGGGCTTCGTCTGCTCAACCTCTCCAAGACCTCACTCACCTCCAAAGGTTTGGGCCCTTACCTGATTTCCCTATTTTCAGTCCAATGATGTCAAGAAAGACTTAGCTCACTTTGCAGGATGGCCTACACCGCAAGACAGTAACACACCTAAATCAAATGCAGATTAGTTCATTAATGGAAAACAGTTTTTACAAAGCTATAGCTGATTTAGCAGCACTCACAGCTCTGGTTAGAATATGCTGTAGGTTAGGTAATATAAAATGTAGAGCGTTCCAGGTAATTCTCCTCTGAAAAACACTGTTTCTTGTTTAACATGATGACCTATGACGTCCTGTGCTGCCTGCAGACACCGTGTCTCCTGTTAGTGTCTCACCTTACCGTGTAGCCAGTGGAGATTTTAAATATTACATTGCAGCAGGCGCATACTATGTGCTACTTCCCATTGCATCCACTCATACCTGCTGCTGCAGATGTGGATGAATAATGTAAGGACACAAAATGTTTTGAAAGTCTTCTCCATCTTTTAATATTGAACAACTTTCCCCCATCCTCCCCCCCTGCCTCTGTCTCTATTTCTTTTTTATCCATCTGCACCTCTCTCTCTCTCAGGAGTGGTGTCTCTCTCTCAGGCTCTGTGCTCCAGCGACGAATACTCCAACTCCCTCCTGCACCTGGACCTGAGCAAAAACCCTGGAGTTCTCTCGGGGGAGGACGCCTCGGTCAGACAGCACAACCCAGCTGGAAACAAAAACATTCTCTGTTCCATCTTAATGCAGTTTTTCCATCCTAATATGATCTCTCTCTTATGCTCTCTTTATGTTTGCAGAACTTGTATCTCTTTTTGTCTCAGCCCAACTGCCTGGTCCATTTGGATCTCTCAGGCACTGATTGCTCTGTGGACTCAGTGAGTATTTATGCGTGGGATGATCAAATGTTTATGTGCAACATTAACATCAAATGCATTTCTCTCTGAACAATTTTCTGCCCAGATTAACTGTTTCCACCCTGTTTCCCATGCAGCTTTTTGGGGCTCTTCTGAGGGGGTGTTGTGCTGATCTCTCTTTTCTGAATCTTTCCAAAAATTCATTCTCCCACAGGTTAGTCATATCATTAAGATTACCTAAACAGCAAAAGCAGCTGCTAATCCAAATCTGAGAAGATATCCTCACTATTTCACCTTAAAGGTGTCATACATTCTCTCTTTCTCCCCTTGTCCTTTTTCCTCTTTCTTTGTCCTCAGTCACTATCTGAATCTCTTGCTTAATGGGAAATAAGAGCTGAGCTTTGTGGGAATGACTACAACATTGTGTTTCCTCTCTGTGGGTGTGTCTGCCACCATTTAAAACCAGAAGTCTCTGCACTGTATGCATAGATAAGACTCATGAATATTTAAGTAGAGTTATCTATCATTTGACCCCACACACTCCCCCCATCCACCAAAGCTATATTCACTCCATTTCTCATTTTTGGTTCGGCTCTGTGCTCATGACTGCACTCATATTTACACACTATGTCAACAATGTGACTTCATCTCTTCTGTGAGGCAAATCTCACCCCCATCCCACTTTCTCTTTTATGTCTACTTCTATGGCTCCTCTCATTCATTTATTTTTATTCAGTAGAAAAGTGAAGGACACACTGCCATTGTTCCGTCAGTTCTTCAGCTCGGCCTTCAGCCTCGCTCACGTTAGCCTGGCCTCTATGAAGCTGCCTCCTGATGTTCTGAGGTACCCGCCACGTTGCCTCTTATTCTCTATACATTTCTGCTTGCTTTTATCCAAATCCTCTACAATTAAGGAAGAATTTAAGTATACGGACATACCAAGCTGAGTAAAAAATAACCACAGTGCTTTCACTCTTTCACTGTATTTATCATTTCTCCTCTTTCTCCACAGGGCTCTCCTAACAGGGTTAACAGCCAACCCTCATATCAATGACCTTCATCTGGACATCAGTGGCTGTGAGGTAAGATGTCTCTACATCTGCAGTGGATTCTAAATTCAGCTTAAAGTGGAAGGAATATATAGCAGCGTTTTTTATGTCTGTACATACACGGGTATCCTTATTCATGAGCTTAACCTAGCTTATTGGCAGTGGCCGAAGTACTCAGATCGATCACTTAAAGCTGTGCAAGAAATTCTATACCGTGAACCCACAGTTATGGTCTCGTTTTTGGCCTTGGCAGCTGTTTTCAGTTTGTAGAAAAAGCCCTGGTGGTTCAATCATTAATAGCTAATTAATCACCATAGCAACTGGACCAGACAGGCCCCAGAAATCCCAGTGACATGCAAAGGAGGTCTCCCCTGTCGGTCACTTCGAAAAGACTTTAACTCTTTAAGTCTTTACTGTCTTACTGTGTACATAGATGACAGGAACTGTGGACTGTTCACTCAGCTGTTATAGAGACAATTATGCGGTTACATTAAAGTTAAGGGGATTGTTAAGTTAGGCTCTAATTGCCTGTTTTCTTACTTGGTTCTTACTTACGCTAATACAGCAGCAGCTATGGCTAAAGAACCTTGTTAAGTGTAATAATTAAGTTAAATGGAAATTGCCAGACTTTATGTTGCACATTAAGTATCAAGGATACTTTGATATGAGATTTACTCAGCTTCTGTAAAATTCTCTCTTCTGGCTGATATACTGTATACTGCTAGGAATAGTTATATTACCTTTTATGTTTATTGCCTTATTATGATCTGGTCTTGAATTTCTTGTTTCTTGTATTATGTACTATTAGTATATTAATAATGAGGATTACTCTGCTGTTTTAGATGACACACTCACACATACACACAGACACACAGCTATGCCAACACTCAACCACCTCCCCACCCTCTACCAGCAGACAGATGGATAAGAAGAAACTGTGATGGACCCACATAGGCTAGTTGCCCAGCATCAAACCTCAAACACAAGATAGACAGAGTTAGTCACTAGAAAACATAGTGTAGCATTCAACACATAAGAAGAGTCAGATATTTTCCTCAGGAGTTTATAGAAACCATCAACAAAGGTAAAACAGAGCTAAAACGTATATTCAGCAGGTAGCCAGAAACAAAAGAAAACTGGGATATTCT
Source organism: Ctenopoma kingsleyae (assembly GCA_032353495.1). Lineage (NCBI taxonomy): Eukaryota > Metazoa > Chordata > Actinopteri > Anabantiformes > Anabantidae > Ctenopoma > Ctenopoma kingsleyae. Next base: position 6,464,068 of record JAUBNQ010000020.1, on the reverse strand, counting down.
GACATATTCCAAAATTATATGCAAAGCATAAATTGTATGGTACTTGAGTAAATGTACTTAGTATGTACTTACTTGAGTTTCACGAGTAGTAGGAGCACTTGTTGAAAGTATGCATCTTTAAAATTCTTCTAAAGGATAGTGACTGGTTTAATTGGCCCACACCTTTTACAAACCCCATTTCCAGAAAATGACTTTTTTTCTGAAATGTAAAAAAACTCAAATGTTGTGTGATTCTCCTCTTTATACCCTACACTCTCAACAGGAGACAGAACTGGACGGCAGGCAGACCAATCAAGCACACACACTCTCTGACTCTATGAGGCTACACTGTTGTAGTTAGTGAAAAATAAGGCCAGCATTGTCCTCCTGAAATATCCACTGACTTCTCTGGAAAAGATGTTGCCTTCATGTTAGCTCTAAAATCTCTGAAAAATTTCAAAATACGTCTCCACATCAGTGGTACCATCACGCACATGCAAGTCATCCATGTCGTGTGCACTGATGTACCCCCATACTATCACAGATACTGGCTTTTAGACCTTTTAGCGGTAACAGTTGGGGTGGTCTTTTTCATCTTTGTCAAAGAGAACCAAGCTGAAACGTAGACTCACTTGACCAAAGAACATGCTTCCACTGTCTTTCAATCCGCCTGGTACGAGCTTGGGCCCTGGGAACTTGGGCAGAGATTTTGCCAGAATTGATGTAGGTCTTCCTCTTTGCATAACAGAGTTTCAGATTGCATTTTACTGTGACATTGGTTTCCAAAGTAGTGGTATGTGGT
>JAUBNQ010000020.1:6434140-6460446 GCA_032353495.1 Ctenopoma kingsleyae | reverse complement strand
AAGTTGAATTTTTCTGTTACCGGAGAACTTGGAGTCTGACGTAACACTTAAATACAACAGACACCGACACAAACACTTAAAAGAATCACGACATTCATGTTTCTTTTAATGACAGCGGTCAAATTAACAACCGTGTTTTAAAAAAGATTTTGCGACATGTGCTCAGTCTGTGTGTGTGCTTGCTATTCGCATTAGAACGAAACTCCGCCGGACACGACAGAGATCAGAGGATAATACATAAACACGACCATGTAGAGACAGAAATGACATAAGATGAGGCTGTTTAGCTAAATATAAGAAAAAGGTACAGACCTGTGGTTACACGCCGGAGGTTATCTAGTTTTTCTATAATAAACTAGATAAACGTTAATGATTTGATTTGATTACATTAATGTTCAACTTGAGATTTAGAATAAATATTTAACTGCTACTGTGTAAAGAGAATACTGCTGTTAAAAAACATCTTCATTTGTGTTTGCAGACTAATTACTGAAATTTTGTTCATATCATAAAAGTAAAAAAAAAACAACTTTTGAATTACATTTTGCCAGTAACATTGCAATTAATTGCAATTAATCGCAAAAAATCATGCGATTAATCACAATTAAATATTTTAATTGTTGCCCATTATATATATATAATGTGTACAGTGTGTGTGTGTGTGTGTGTATATATGTATATGTGTATGTATATATATATATACATATATATATGTATATATATATATATATAGTGTTATTTTGCACCTTAAAAACCAAGTTCATTCCTCAAACTATTTTAAGATTTAGATCTTAATGTCGTTCCACTATATGTGCATGGCTAAAGTTCACTTTAGCCGTAAACTCACAGTCAGAAACTTTAGCTTGCTGCCCTTTGTGACTCTTGTTACTGAGAGACAGTAAATTTAAGATAGTAAACTTTGATCTATTTGCTGCTGCTCTAGGCAGATGTTACATCATCCATACCACCACAGAAAAGACAAGATGTGAAAACATCAGAATTGTAGCATTGCACAGAAAGGAGATTCATATATTAGGTTTTAAGTAAAGACCCTTTACTTTAATGCTGCTGCAAAAAATAAAAACAAAAAAAACTTCAGTTGCCTATACATTTCTCCATTGAAGTGCTGCAGTCATTACTGTAAGTATAGCTGTCAAGATGGTGGCAGCTTTACATAATGAGAACAGGTTGGCAGTTAGTGTATATACAATACAATTTAGTCCAAATCAATAATTTTTTGTTAATTATTTGATCACTAATTGTACCTCAAATATCACAGAGAGCATTCATGGTCACGATAAATGGAAATGAACAAAAACATTTCCAAAAACTGATTTTAGCCTAGTTGTTAATCTGTCCTTTTAAGTGTCTGGGAGATACCTCCTAAGCATAAAATGGATTAGTCTTGGATGGATTAACCTCAAGGTGCTCTTGGAAAAAAGTTCCCAGAAATTTAACATTTAAAATAATACAACGGCCACCTCTCTGCATCTTTTTCCTCTGCTTTGTTGCATTTTCTTTGCTTTGCAAAATCTGCCTCACCATGACCTCATCTTCCATCTTTGTCCTCCTGTTTTTGTGGCCAGTTTATATACATGACACTGCTCTTCCTCTCTGCTGCACAGATCCAGCGTGCTCTGGTGAGAAACAACCAGACCCAGCGTTTCTCCCAGAGACAGGCTCTGCGGCTGCACCAAGGCCTGGTCACAAGCACTGCCGAACAGGTAGCGCTCATCTGTGTGTGGTTCCCACTGCGTACGTTTACGAGTGTTTTATTTGTGTTTAGCTGGTAACACTCCCTCGCCTGTCTGTTTCCAAGGTGATGGAGCGCCTCTGTGTGCGTGTCCAGCAGCAGGTGTGCATGTTACGAGGCATCGGAGAGATGGAGGAAATTCAAGCTGCTAAACAAGTGCTAAAAGAGGCCAGGAACTCCCGCGCTGTGAGTGATGTGAAATATATGAGCATAGTATTTGCATTACCATCCCTACTTGTTTTCATTGTTACCCTGGCACTGAATATAAATGAATCCTATCTTTCTGTTGCTTCAAGCTCTACCCTTCACTGTGTGAGCTGGCTCATGTGCTGTCGGTGGATGGGCCGGTGCGGCAGAGACTGGATTCTCTAGCAGGGGAACTTGCCAAAGCTGCAGACAAGGAGCTTCAGGTAGATCTAAGAGCTTCTTTTAACAACATGATCCCTAACAAATGGGTGAGTTACTTATACCTGGTGTCCATTGCAGGTGATTGTCGACTCAATGGTGTCCCTCTGTCGCGAGCTGTGCCCTTTATCTTCTTCTGCAGCAGAGAGATTGAGTCCTCCCCTCTCATCCGTCGCAGAGCGTGTGTCCATCCCTCGCTCTGCCATTAGGACTGCTCTCATGGAAAGAGCAGCACAGGACATTCACCGAGCCTTAGAGTAAGAGAGGGATGTTGAGAAGGAAATAGGGAGAGCATCAGTAAAGGGTTGCAATAATATAGTGCTGTAAAAAAGTTCCTGTTTTTTTACATTTTTTTAAGTATTTTGTATATTTGTCACACTGAAATGATTCATATCATCAAACAGATTTTCTTATTACACAAAGATAACCTAAGAAAAATGACTTTTTTACATAGGGCCAGGCAGGTTGGGTAAATCACCATTTAAAAACTGCATTTTGTATTATTACAATATATATTAAAATTTGTTTGATATGAATCATTTAAGTGTGATAAATATGCAAAAAAAAAAAATCAGGAAGGGGCAAATACTTTTTCACAGCACTGTAGGTCTGAATTTGATAAGCAAGATATTGATTTACTCTCACTTTTACCAAACCTCTTCCCGTCTGTCTCTCCCTTTCCTCTAACCCAATCTTCTTCAGAGAAGTGAAGCTGTCAGTGGTTTCCTATCTCACCAACTCAATCGTAGACCAAATCCTGCAGGAGCTCTATGCCACCCATAAGACCCTGGTAAATACAAAGCACTTATGTGTAAATGTTACTGTGTATGTACTAAAGTGAATGAGCGAAGTGTTTAAGGTTTTAAGAGCGCTGTCCCTATTTCAGACCCGACAGGTCTCTCACATTAAACACTGGGAGGGGACATGTGAAGACGGGACAGGCTGGAGGTTTAACAGACACAGAGACTCTCTGGACATCACAGATGAGGAGCTTGGCACCAGTATTGTGAGTGTGTATATATGTGTGTATACACAGAGTTTGAGTTCAAATCAGGTTCAGTCATATTTTCATCCTCATCCACCATTAAATATTGTTAGATTATGAACTAATGAACAAAAAACATGTAACTGTTTAGACTGTAGGTCAGTTGATGTTTCATGTTGTTCAGGCTTTGATTGTAGCTTCTGCTTGCAGCCATCTCTGGGTGATGACTTTCTTAATAGCAGCCAGAAGAGAGATTAAGGGGGATTCCACCCAGATATAGTATTAAATCTTTAGCAGTCACTTGCCAATATAAATGAAAAAAGGGTGAGCCATGAGAAAACACTTTTATTACATGGCTTGTGGCATTTGTTTTGTCCTTGACATTTATCTGTGTACATTTCCATTTTGGAGTAACAAAATATTTTGTGTTTTTTCAACTCCCACCTTAGTCTGACTGTTTTATTCCAATCTTCCTCCATGTCCACAGTCCAATAGTTCTGTATAATATTGCATTTCATTATTTCAGATATTTGTCATCTTTAATCTTACTGTGAATGGATCAGCTAAATTAGGTTCTCTCTCATCTGTTTGTTGACCATGTAGGTAAACTTGACTACTACTTACTTACCAAAAAAAACCACTGCTTTGGTAAAACATGGATATATAAATAGATTTCCTCTCAGTTCTGGCATTTCAGATACTACACTGACATTCTTGACAGTAGCACTACAGGTAAAGGTCAGAATTTGAAAGGCCCAACACTTCTACTGCAGATGTTTTAACAATACTTGGATTGACAGTCTCATGTCAGTTCAGTTGTGTTATAGTGTTTCGAAGCTCAATCAAATTTAATTTCTTTAAATTCTGCTCTTCCAAACCTCTAATTTATATGTTTTTTAACATGTTCTGTTTCTTAGTGGCTCAAGCCATGACTGGACAAAACTCAACTATAATGATTTTTTTAAATCAGTCATTTTTCCCTAATTCCTCCCCTTCCCTGGTTTTACCCTGGTTTTGTACTCAGTTACCTCAGATAATGTCTGAGTTGTCAGCCGTTTCCACTTCTGCTTACTACAAATTTCAATACATGAACCACTGTATTAATCCAATAGCATATTTTTCTCAGTTTGAGAGCATAATGCAGGTGTGCACCCTGGTCCTTGAGGGCCACTGTCCTGCTTGTTTTCCAACTGCCCTGCACTTATAGCTTCTGATTGGCTGAACACACCTGACACCCGTGGCCCTCGAGGACCAAGGTTGGTCACACCTGGTATAATTTTATAGTGAATATGAGAGTACAAATATAGTTTTGACCAGGGGCAGAGCAAATCTGAGCATGAGCAGGGACATTTTAAGTCCAAGTGAAGGGTTTTGAGAAAAACCATAACAAAATCTGAATGTGAAATCATTGCATTGTGCTGTCAAATTAAAAAAATTATGCTCGTGGATTAAGATAGTGATATACCTTCATGCATTTACTGCAAAACTGAACCTCAAACTCCATATTAGCTAAATGGCTGGAATGTATCAAAGCTCACTGAACCAGAAAGAGAATAAATTACAAATCTCTGAAGGTACACTTAAAGAGAAGCTGGATATTTACGAGAACGCAGGTAAAACTGCAGGAGAAAACAGTTTCTCTGACATTATCTCAAGAATCTGCCATAAGCCTGGAGCCCTTTTCATCACAATCAGTTCAGTCATTACCTCTTCATAAATCTCTAGCTTTGATGTCTCCTCTCAAAACCCACAAGGAACATTTTTGTTTGCAAAGATGGAAATATCAAAACACTCAATCATTTACCTGCAAAACAATTTTTTCCCTGGTTCGGCTGTTTGTGAAGATCATATAAACCATTTATTAGAAACATTCGCTCCTATCAAACTAGTTGTATCTTTAATAACGTTGAATTGAATTGAAAAACAACCTGTTCAGAGTTTGTTCTCTGTAGTTTTCTCAAATACATTTTGGACACTGTATGCTTCAGTGTTTGCTGTTGTGTCACATCTCTCTTTTAAAAAAAGCAGTCCACTCTACCTTTAATCTGACCGTTTAAAATTGTCTATTATCCAATTGAAAATCTGTTTTTCACCCCATTAAATTAAACAGTTTGCAGTTTTAATTTGGATTCAGGGAATTAAACATGTTTTAATCACTCCCTTTGATTATCCAAAATGATCTACTTGTTGGACTGTTCACTATTAACATTGACAAGTATCTTCTGTAGAGTTCCACTGGGATTCGTCTTAGGCCTCATCCTTTTCTCTTTCCATGGATCCTCTTCAAATGATTCCTTCCAATGTTACACAAGCTGTTTACTTCACAGAAAACCAAACAAAAAATTTAATCAAACGATTGTCTTGAAGACGGCTAGTTACTTCATCTACAACAAGAGCAAGTGTGCAAAAAAGTTGTTGAAATCCATCCAGTAATTGTTGAGGAATTGGACCAAAGTGGCAGTAAGCATCTTCCATGCTTACCTATGCTTTTTCAATAGTTAGATCCAGATTCCTTCCTAGGTGAACATTGTGTTAGTCGAGCTTTTCACTATTATTCTGTATACTTAAAATTCACAGTACTGTTATTCATCTGTCTTCCATCTCCCAGAGTGTTAAATAAATACAATCAATTGATTTGATGAAACTGCTTTGACAAAAGCACTGATTGCCCTAAAAGAGAACTTGTATCATTTGAATGGTTGGCGTGTTTACTCTTTCCTACTTGTCTTTCTTACTGTACTTACTTATCAACATCTCAGCCTAATTTTTTTTTCTTTTTCCTCCCAGGACACAATAGCCATTAAGAAGCGCAGCTCGAGAACAAGACGAATACGACCTGTCTCCACCAGGCTGAGTGAGTACTGCTGTATATCCTCTTATCCTCCTCTCTCCCCTCTTTCATGTCTCGCTCTGACCCCATCTTGTCTCTTTCAGGGCTCCATTAGTGTGTTTTCTGTTGAGTCCTTTTTCCCTTTCCCGTCTCTCCATTTGAGAAATCTGTTAATGGCTGTTTTAATCTGGTCTGAGCCAAGTCTGAGTCAGTATTTCTTAGAGCAGTCACCAGTTGTTTTAAATTGGATAACTTTTAAACGGAAATGATGGCTTCCTATAATTCCCCCATCTTGTCTCATGGCCTATGCCTTCTCAGTTTCTTGTCTTTACATCCTCTGTAATCCTTTCACCAGGTCTTTGTGACGACTCTAGCTCCTCTCCACCCCCCTCCGTGCCATCGTACTCGTCGCCGCTTTCCCGCTCTGCATCCTGGGAGTGCCTGTCAGAGCTCCCGACACAGGGTCTGCCTCTACATCATGTTACACGTGTTCGGCCAAGGCCTCCGCGGAGGCATAAGGGAGGGCACATCCCTGCTGAGACTGTAAGGCAGATTTGATTCAGGCACCTTTTGACACTTAGTAGCACCTGAAGGGATTTTTATTAACTTAATGCAATTCTTTATAAAATATATATCCATCCACAATTCTGCCATTTCCTAATGCTCAAGCCTTGTGGCAGTGATTCCTGTCTTTGTCAGAGGTAATCTAAACAAAGTGGATGGCTGCAGTCAGATTATGTTATCCCAGTGAAGCCAGTGTAATCCAATTGTTTTATTGCATAGAGAACATTTACAAATGAAGCTCTCTGCAAGTACACTGGTCCCACTACGAAGAGTTTATATGAGAGTTTAAATGTGTCTGTGTGTGTACAGCATTGTAGTGAAAATGGAGGAATAAGCCCTCTTGATGATGGACTACCAGAATTCTACACCAAGAGAGTCCTTCCCGACAGGTAAGAGTTTGATTAAACTTTACATATTTCTGTTAACTCACATTTACTTTAAGTTGCTGCCATTTTGAAAGCATTCAATAGGTTTTTAGATTGAGTGCTTGTACCTCCAGGCAGCCATTATTTTCCAATTATTTTACCACGCTTTGACATTCAACTTTGAGACTTCAGACTTAGTCACAGTGAGCAGTTTGTTACCTTCATTCTAAGTTAGTGTCATGTGGTAATGCATTAATAAAAGAGAAAGACATTTTTGGAATGGGCCTTCTGGACCATCTTGACAAAGGAATAAATGTGATAAAATGTTGATTTTTTTGTGTACTGAAATCAAAGTTTAAAATGCAATGATATGAAAATGTAGGATGTGCTCTGTCAACAGTTATGTTAAACATATATTTACCAAAGGACAATAGAATAAGCATTACGCATGGAATTACATTATTACAGTAAAAACAAGTAACTGTGGCTTCAGTAAAATTTAACTAGAGATAGAAGAAAATACCCTAATGCTGAATGTGAGCAGAATGTTTAAATAGTGGTGACTTAGTCTCCAAAGTTTATTCTCTGATAACAATATTTTATCCAACAGTATTTAAAGTTTTGTTGTAAATGCAAGATTTTTTCTCTTTTATTCTAGAAAAAAAATATATGTATATATAGGTCATATATGCATTTTCCTATCTAAATCTTCATTCAGTAATGCTTCAACTAAAGTTCATACGATGGGATTAATAGAAAATCTACACAATTTAACACATTATACTATCCTCACTTTATGAGAGAAATTGCCTAATAATAACATATTTCAGTTCATTTAAATAAATGATTCATTCTCCTCTGTTGTTGGGACCCTGCAGAGATTTGACAGTTTGTGTGTTGACATATCTTTACTGGCGTATTTTAATGTCTTATGTTTAGGTTCTTATTTTTCATAATTGAAGAAGGATGTGTTTCTCTGATCGGTGTGTTGTCATGTCTTTGAAGTTTTCTTGTGATGAGGTTCAGCTTTTCTTCTTTGCACGTCCTGTTGCATTCAGAGCTAAATGAATCTATCGGTTAAAATATAAACTGTTTTCACTTTTTGATGATTAGTGGAGCCACAGCTGGTGGTTTGTTCCTTTTTGGGTGACACAGCATCCGTTGGTGACTGCATGTAGCTGATCAAAGGAGGATTTTTTATTTCATGTGGCTGTAGTCATTAGTAGCTGGAGATTTCATTAAATGTGTAATCAGTCTGCTTTGGTTAATCTAGAGCATCCAGAAGCGTCAGTGTGACCCTTGAAAATATAGTGGCGGCAGAATGATGAGCCTTTATTTTAACAAAGCTAAATTCAGTCACAGAAGCCACAGCTTATCAGAAAAATGTTACTGCTTTCCATGCTGCAGATCTTCAGTGTAAATCAGTGCTTTTAATATCATTATATTTGTAATATAAAAAAAAGTGTAGTTCAGATAAAATGTTGTCTACCAAGAGATGTAGCCTAGCAACCCTCAATTTGCAGAAGCAGAGCAGATAAACCTGCAACCTGGCTGTGATGAATAAAATGACATTGTAAGTTGTGTGTGTGTGTGTGTGTGTGTGTGTGTGTGTGCGTGCATGTCTGTGTTTGTTTGTGTGTGTGTGTGACACCCCACCTCTCTCACCTTTTTCAGTCAGCTGTCCTCTCTGCACAAAGCTCACTCTCTGAGGAGGAAGAAAAGGAGAAACATGCTGGCCATCTTCAGTTTCCGTAAAAACCGCAACCAATCTCTGTCGAATCAGGGGCCTCAGGAGTCTGAAGCAGAGGTTTATGGAGATGGGTGTCACATCGTTGCCACAGCACCCACAGGGTTTGTGTATCTACACACACACACACACACCTCACATTGTCTGTTATTGTTAAGAAAGGTTATAAGCTTGAACAAATGTCACATTAAAAAGGATTGATTCACTTTCCATATTCTACCCTACATCTTCAAATTTTATGCTGGTTATCTCCTTCTTGGTATTTTTTAGGACCGTACTGAACTTCACAAATATCACTGCAATCTCCCTTATTTCTTTGTTGATATAAGAAATGGCTGATAGCTGCCAAGGCACAGGCAGGCTGATACCAGAGTGTGTGCGCAGATGTAGATGACAGCCGGTGGCTCCAATTGGATCCAATAGCCAGCCAAGTGATTAGAAGTGAACACGTGGCAAGTCAAATACAGATTAGGATAGCAAGATAGCTGATATTTGCCAGAAAAGTGATTCTGTCTAATTACTAATTAATTCTCAACAATTGTTACATTTTAGTCTTCGTTCTGTATTTCAAAGACTAACATGCTGAGTATCTTCCAACTTTTAGGACAGCCACAGAGAATGTGTACACGCTCCTCCAGCCTCCGAGATCCGCTGCCAGAGCTGGGTCTCCCGGTGAAGGGGATGATGGGAAAGTTAATGATCACCAGGGGAAAAATACTCTCGTTTTGAGTCCACCTCCAGTGCCAGGCATCCCTCACCCAGGCGGGGGAGGAAGCAAACACCCCTTTTATTTACCCAGAGAGGTACATCCAATGTGACCCATAACAATCTTAATTTTGCTCTTAAGTATGGCTGAGGTTCAGTGTTTTCTTCTGTCTCTTCTTGTCAGAAATCTGAAACAGATGCTGTGTTTGATCAGCCAGTGGAGGCAAACAAGTACTGGGCGGACGACAAACAGAGGACAACAGAAGTGCTGCAAGCAGACAAGCAGTGGATGGAAGTGAGGCAGAGCGATCAGCATGTCGAAAGGCAGCGGTTTGATGACAGGCTGCAAGACAGACACTGGACTGAGAGCAGACATCCAGACAGGCACATGGACAGACAGTGGACCGTTGATAGACACACCCAGCGGCAGATTGACAGAAAGATAGAAAGACAGTGGATGGGTGGCAGACAGATAGACAGGTCATGGTCGGAGAACAGGACGTCAGACATGCAGGTGGACAGTCAGTGGACTGAAGGGAAACATCCAGGCAAAAAAACAGACAGACAAGTGCAGGCACTTCATTTGGCTCAAAGGCCGCTGCCGCCATACCCATCGGACAGGACACCTTCACCAAAACAGGAAATAGATCCTCTGAAAAGCACAGAGGCAGCAGCTACAGACTGGCATCAGCAGGACATGCAGGGAGACAGACTGTGCCCCGACACTAGTGGTGGATTTATGGAAGGATGGAGGAGCACCGGAGGAGGAGGAAGTCGAGCTGCTCCCTGTGCATCTAAACCTGATCCCCCGCCACAAAGCAGTAAACCCAACCTGTCCAAACTGAGGCAGAGACATCGGCTTGAGAGCTCAGATGCTCTACCAGGTATTTCACTGTCATCTCTAATGTGACAGTCTTGACTGTGTATAAACAAATAATGTGCTTTAGTGACAGTCTTTCTAATTCTTTAAAATTTGCAGGCACAGAGGAAGAAGGAGACACAGAGATTGAACCTGGAAGGATGAACAAGAAAGAAAGAGAAAAAAGAAGGGATTCAGAGGGCCAGCCTCCTCCGATTCCAGAAAAGGTGTCAAATTTATAGCCATCCATCTTCACGCAAGGTTTCATTGACCCATTTTTGCACCACCGCCTCATTTTTGTCTTTTTATGTGAATATTTTTGTCTTATTTCTGTTCATAATTTCCGTTCTCTTCAGCCAAAGACGTCCTCGTATGTGACTTTTCCAAAAGAATCCAACGAGAGGAACTTACCTCCTCCGCCTGTGCCACCTCCTGTAAACAAGATGGTGCATGGATTGCCAGATAGAGCAGCGAGTCAAGGTAATTGTGCTGAACACACAATCGAACGGCTAAAAGCGTCAGATTTAGATTCACAGCACATAATTGCAGAAGAAATAGAATTCTTAACTTGACTGTGAAAGTTATTTTGTTTGGTTCTAACTTGTATACGACTTAATAAATCACATTCCCACCATGACAAACAAGCTTCACGTGCCTCTTTTAATGCTTTATTTATTGTCATTTGTTCCAACTGTAATGTTTCATTATTTCTTCTTGAAAAACAAGCCTCACATGCTGTTCCACTCAGTTAGCTGGCAGTAGCTTCATACTGTAATTACAGATGTGAGAGTGGCATCAATCTTCTCTAACTTAGCAAGAACACAAAAAATTCTTTGTTAAACTTTTCCCTTAAATTGCCACATGAAATCCAATATAAACTAAAAATATATTTGTTTTCAGCCTCAACAAAATGACATAACAAGTGGCCTATTTTTCCAAGCCATTAAACCTACTTATTTAATGGCTAATGTGCCAGAACAAACCTGTGCACAGAGACCTTTGACTGTTGGCTACATTGTCCTTCACTTGATGTTGTAATTGATTTTCACGAGACGGTACAGTCCCCTCCAGCTGCACTCGCTGTTCCAAAAATATTGCTAAAGCCAGTTAACTTATGTTTGCTGCACTCAAGACATTTGAGTTTAATCCATGAAACTAGGAATTTTTTTATTTTTTATTCTGTCTGAAAACATTTAATCAGTAACACCTCTTCTCTGTGAGGTTGAAAAAAATAAATAGCTTTAAATAACGACTTGGCTTTAGCCTTAGACTTTACCTGTGAAGACTGCATTTCTTGTTAAAAAGGCGAACTCAGCCTGAAGGTCAGAGCTGCTGTCTGTGGAAGAAAAGCAAGCCACAGAGCAGGGGTGAAGGCGTCACAACCCACCATTCGAACAAGACTTCATGAATATAGAAGCAATACAAAAAGACAAAAATGTAAACTCCTCATCAGCGGTAAGAATCAGAAAGCCAGGTTGGAATTTGTAAAAATCTGTGAAGCACAGTGGAGGTAGTGTCACTAATCTTTATTGATGCATTCATTCAATAATTAATATGTTTATTTGCTTTAAATTACTTCAAAACTATCCGATTTAATACAGCACTTAGAATTTGGGTGATCAAATACAAAAAGTGCTTTGTCCTATGTTGTTTAATATGTATATAGATTTAAATACCAAGAAATAAAAGATTTAATTCAGAACTTGCCATTCCAAGACTTTTGCAGCGGACAGTATATTTGTAATTTAGGTTTGCAGACCATACTTCCCTAAATATTTTATATGACATTGTAAAAATAATATCTGTGTTATGTTATTATATGTAATTAAGGATTTTTCCTTCTCATTTTTCTTTCATACCTGTTCAGGTGACGAAGGACTGAGACCTCAGGCACCAGTGAAACCACAGAGAAACAGAAAGGCCATGTCTTGTGATGCAGGTACAACCTCAGCAGTATCTTTTTCTGCACAACAGGTTGTCACACTATGTGCTGTATATTTGTGAGTGTGTATATATGTCGACCTACGTGTAAAGTGTCTGTATCTAACTGTCAATTTGTGTTTCCTGTCCTCACTGAACTCAGGTACTGACAGGGAAAGCCCTAATAACCTTGAGAAGCCCCCAAATCGCAAACCCCCAGTGAAAAAACCTAGACTACCCCAAAACAGAAATAAGTCTCTGGACTTGTCTGGTACATGTCTCTGTTTTTATTTCTGTTTGTGTGTGTAGCAGAAGTTACAGAATGTGACCTAAGTGGTAATGATACTACACTGTATGTTACTAGATGTCATTAACGTCTGTTGACAGCATTAGACATCAGGTTTCAGCTAATAGTCATCAGCTTATTTTGATTTCTCTTTTGGTTTTGTTCTGCTTTACAGACAGCATCGGTTGTTCACCTGGTCACAGCGAGCTGTTGTGATTCCCGATAAATTCACCTGCCGCTGTCCAGCTGAGGAAGAAAACAAGAGGAAGGGAGAGCCGCAGAGAAAATGTCTAACAGTCCAACACGACAGACATCATAAATCTTCAGTCACCTCTTTCTGTTGAAACGCTCACTTTTCTTAATGTCACTTCCCTCCCTCTTCAGCTTCACCCTGACTGTTTTTCTTTGCTTTCTCCTCACATGAAAAACTTGCTCAACTCTCTCTCAAGTCTCTATTTTGAGACAAAAGTATTTTAAAAGTATTTGCTTCTTTACAAAACCCAAATGATCATTGTCTTTTTGTGTTGGTGGATAGTTGGCCGAGCACTCGAGCATTGTGGCGTCGTAGACAAGAAGAAAAAAATGTCTTTATTAGAATATGGTTTCTTAAATCTGCGATGCATTTTTGACAGCTGATAGAGTCGACTACCTTGGTTGATACTTCAAAATGAGTTGCTTCTTATCAAATGAAATTTTATTATTTATATCTAGTTTTGCTTTCAGGAACTTAAAGGTTATATATTTTATAGAAAAAAATAAATATTATGTATGAGCACCTTCACTGTATGAATAAAACACTAATGGAAAAAACAACTGTGACTCTTGTTCTTAAAATTTTTGTTAGTTAAATTAATAGGGGCGCAACTAACAATTAGATTAATTATAGATTAATCTGCTGATTATTTTATCGTTTACAACAAAAACAGGATATTAAATTTACTGTCATACACGGGGAATGACATGACCATGACAAAGGAATAAATTAAAAATGTTAATTAAAAAATGTAACCCACTTTTATTTAAAATATTACTAAAATTATCAACACAGTTACTCATTAGTACTTGTCTATTGTTTATGGTGTTTCTTATCTGTCCAGATATTAATAATTAAGTCACATTAAATGTTTCATATTGTTTCAAATGAAATACACTGAAAGAGGCTACTATCAATATTATTCACAGATCACACAAATACATATACCAAAAGCATGGATGATTACCTCCACATTCAGGGTACCCCAGTGCTAGATTATTTTTGTTTATATTATATTAGTGTCAATTTTGTGTTTGAAAGTTAAACAACTCTGTCAAAAGTTATAAAATGCTGACACCAAACTAACAAAAGTCAGCCAAACCTGCCATATTTCTTCATATACTGTGGCACAGAGACAAATCCATAGAGAAGCATAACTCAACTGAATACTAAAGTACAAACTTTAATGGATTTCTACTTAATTGACTTTTTCTGCTGCTTCCACTTCACTATGTTTCAGAAGTAAGTAACTAGTAACTTTTCAGGTTGGTTGATTAAAAATAACCGTAATCATAATACTTTATTGGCCTATGATGTGAAATTCACAAGCTACCAAACAGTAGGAATAAAAATGACTAGATTCACCAGTGTATAAGGTGTTAAAATAATCTCTATTGTTACCAGCAGCAACATTAAAATAATGAACACAACAATGCATCAGTAAATGTAACCCAGTGATGTCATGTTCATTGTTGTGATTTTTATATCAGTGTCCTGCCCCCAAGTGGCCACAAATGTGTTACTATGGATTTAGATGTTTTGACATTTAAAACAGTAAAAGTGCAAATTGCAAAAAAATCTCTAGTTTTTCTCGACCATCCTAATCAATGAATTCATGAATCTGTCTAACTAGTAAGTAAAGCTATAGGTCTAACAGTAACAAGCACTGACTGATGTGACTTTCGTGGTTATAGGTGGATGCTAAATTTACTTCCTGACTTCAGAATGCCCCCACTGGTTGGCATGGCAACCACATGTATTCACAAATCAAAAGGATGTGAGAAACAGCAGGGGGCGACTGGTGCCTACAAATGAGGCTGCCACTGGACCAGCAGTCTGCAGGTTGTCATTAGCAACTGTGCCGTGACCTTTTTTCTAAGGATGCTGTAATGAGTCAGATATGAGTTAGAAATACTACCATGAAGTGAGAAAATCTTTTTTGCAGCTTGCTGAAATTGAGATAAATATGCTGTTTTTCCACCAAGTCAGTGATTTTAATGAGCAAACAGCCCCTGGGGAAATTTTGTAGTTGACTGAGACTAATTGCTGTGATAAATGTTACACATGTATATTTTGTAGAGTTCATAAACACATTTTTCTGCCTTAGACGTCCCTTTTCTCCAGATGGTATAGCTGCTTGGAGACAAATCAGGGGTGTACTGTACATATGAACTTAAATTGATCTATTTAATTATGAAAAAAGAAGAAAGAAAAAGAAAAGAATGCTGCTTTTCCTTGTTAATCAATGCATCTTTCCAGATAAAGGGTGATTTAATATCCCATCCTACATCCACTCTAAGCCCAGTTGCTCTGGGCTAAGTCTCTCCTGAAGCAATTTCACATTTCAAATTTAGATTTATTGTGAGATTAGAGACAGCGTATTGGCAGTCTTTGCAACAATGACTTCACAGCTGTATAGTGAAATATAACTGTACTGTTGGTTTGAACTTTTACTCCCACTCCACACTGAATGTAAAGTGTAATCCACAGCAGTAAGTCTTCTTGTATTAATATCCCACTAAAATTAATGTTATTATATTCTATTAATTATATTAATATTTAGCCAAACTGTTCAAGAAAACAAAAATAAAGATACATTGGTTGAATACAAAAGATCAACAGTGCCCGACAGGGGCAGTCTAGGACTGTCCACTGTCCCTGCTAAATAAACTAATAATGTTTTTTCTTTTCTAATGCTGATCCTTGTGTTTAAACATAACTGCAATTTCCAACTCCAGACACTCACCAAAAAGTGATGAATTTCTTCTGCATCCTCACACCTGAAATCTGAACATCACAGTAAGTTTCATTAGGCTCTTACTGAGGCCATACCGCGCTGTATTTCTTTACAGCTGATGTGAAGACACATCACGTTATACAGGAGGCAGCAGAACACGTCCTACTCCTCTCATCATTCTTCTGCTGTTACCAAGCAACATGATCATATAAAGGCCGAGGGAAGAGAGGAGCCAGAGAGAGAACATGTGTGGGTAGAGGAGAAAGATGCGTGAAAATAAAAGGATGCAGGCAATCCAAAAAAATGTGCACGATTGTGCTCACACATCACCCCTCCAAAATCCAAATCCTCTTCCTTCCTGGTTGAAGGGGGATCCACCATGTGTGAGAAAAGTGTGACTAATGAGACCAGGTTCAGTCCACTGCTCACTTTTACATACATTTAACTTACTTTAATTGCCTGTTTAGACTATTTTATGCTGAATGAAGTTTAACATCATCCTTCATACTGTCAGAGCACGATCAAGCTGTGAAAGTCTATTTGCATGTGGCTCCTCGCAGCAGGCCTGCTGGATGATATTCGTGCCACCGCAGTTGGCATGGGAAATGACTCATGAAAGCAGACAATGATAAGATACAGTGTAATTTAATGTAATTACAACCACGTCTACAAAGGTCATAAGTGAGCTGTTCGGCTGGGTCGTCATGGGAACCGTCTGTCTAATGGGTGACAGGGGCCGCTGCCTTTGGAGTCACCTTATGGCCGAGCAGCCTGTTTGTCAGACAAAGCGGCTCAAGCAGCATCAGTCACAGGTGCGTTCCAGCTGATCAACATGTACACAGACCTGTACAGCTCCTGGGTACGGCTAATCAGGATTAGTAGATTATATAATTACACTTAGAAAGAAATAGACTTTAATCATTTTTAAAAATTAGTGATTTCAATATAGAGACTTTTTGCATCATTCCTTTATAACCTAAAAGTTTTATTTTTTGTCCTGCAAAAAATGTGACATCACTAGTGAAAAATAAGACGCAACTCTGGATAATAAAAAGTGGACAGTCATGCTCTGAGGATACAGTCAGCCACAACAGTGCTTTACGCTAAATGCTAATGTCAATATGTTAACATGGAACATAGGTATAATGTTTACCATGTTTAGTTTGTTAGCATGTTAACTACTAAATACCGCCAGACACAGGTGATAAAGGTGATTTTTTTTTTTCAGTTTTATCCAGATTGTTGCCCTAGAGGAAATGATTGCTAATCCAACATTTTATTCAAAGATGATAAATATTACAGTACCATGTAGTCATACTATACCTCAACATAATTAACTAGAAATACTGTATATACAGTATATGTAATGGGGTGAATAGGAGATTGAACTGTACATTTAATTTTTTAAAATGTAAATGCCGTCATAATGAGCTTAGTCAGTCCATGTACAATATTCACTATTTTAGTAAATAAAATAATAGATTTATCACTTCATACATTTATATTTGCAATTGGAATGAATATAATTTGGTCTATAAAAACCATAACCCCAAAAAAACCCAAAATCTACACATCAACATAAAGAGATTATATCAAGTAGATCAGTTTGTATTTTTGAAATATCATACATACAGAAATACAGTGGATGTTTGGGAGTTTTTATAATGGTCTTAAGTCATATAATATCACAATAATAATAACTGCAGCAACAGTGTTGAAGGTGTTATGCAGAGGAGTTACAGCTTCAAGTTAACGTCTCCTAAACTAAAATTCATAATTACTGCAAATATCTGGATTCAAATGTGTGTTTTTGTCATTTCTGACAATTTGAGAGAAAGTTCTGTCAATAATTTCTGGCAGTATCTCAAGCATCAAAAAATTAAGACTAAATTAAGTCTTAAGATATTAAGACTATGTTACAGCAAAACATCATAATCCTGCAGGAGGATGTCAAAGGGGAGAAGAATGAGAGCAACTACAGTACGTGAGGAAAGAAGGAGGGGTGGAGAGGGGGAATGAATTAACAGATTTAGTGTCATCTCTCAGTCTGGGAGAGAAGCCAAAGTATCGACCACCTTAATCCGTTCATCCCTCTCTTCCTCCTCCTCATCCTGCCTAACCTCCCTCTCTGTGTCTCTGTCTGCTGCCACCCCCTGATTTCCATCTCTGTTCATCTGTGTGTTGTTGTTTTTTTTTTTAGATTAAAGTCGTCTAATACTTTATGTTTGTTTGTATTTGTCAGTGTTGATTTGAGGTTGGACATTTTAAGCCATCTGTCTCCATTTACAGCCTTCCAGCAACAGATGTAACATTGCTGTTGCTATATGAATAATACACAAACATGGCTGTGGCTGATGCTGAATTGTTGACAACTTTGTGTGATTTGAAAATTAATAATTAACATCATATGCATGGACATTAAGAACTTCATTAATGTTATTCATGATTTTTATACCACACTATAGCCCATTTCATGTTATTGCAACCTTATGAGTATGATTAAATGTTGATATGTGCAAGTTTAGCAGCACACATAAACGTAAGTGATCCTATGTGTCCATTGCTCTGAAGTGGGGATAGACAGTTCACACTGGGGTGAGGTAATAGCAGGGGTACTGACAGCTTGTCTACATTACAGACGGTTTATGAAGGCATGGGTATTTGTTAATCTGACACTAGTTTCAGGGGGAGAATCAGCACTAATCCCATGACTAGCCTGATAAGACCACTCACAATGAGACCCCACGTGTGGATGTGTGAGTAAACACACGCACGCACAAACAGTCATAAGTAAGATGGTCTGGAACAAAAATCAATAAACGACAGCAAATAGCCTAAGAGGTATGAAATGTGTAATCTTGTAGCTACGCAAACTCAAAATCAGTCTTAAACAGGCAATTTAAAGCTTAACAGTTGAAGTGATGGATTAAATCCTTGTTACAAAAACACTGAGATTAGAAGCAGCCAGGAGAAGAGGAGCCAGGAAGTTCAATAATAAACAATGTTCCCTGAGGCAGAGTGAACATACTGTACAATAATGGCTTTTGCCTAAGCAGTGAAGAGAATAAAGCAGTATGCATCTAAATGTTTTTGATCATAATGAACACTTCACAGCATGCAATATTTGTTTTCCTTTTAAATTACAATTTAGTTCAATCAGAAGGGAAGAAGTCGCACATATGTGAGGTATCCTGCTGATATTACTCTAATGTTTCAAGTTAAACAAATTAATGCAAATGCTGCAAAAGACTTTAAATGAACAGTTCAACATACAGTAAAGAAAATACACTTAATTACTTTTTTGCTGAGAGCTAGACAGCAGAGAGCAGAGGGAACAGCCAGCCTTACTCATCCAAGTAAAAATAAATATGTTTTTAAAAGTACTTTTATTTCATTAAATGTTAATTAATATGTATTAGTATATTGGTAAATATATTATAAAGTCAAACAATCCTATAAGTATCTCTAAAGCTCCAAAATTATTTTTTTTAATCTAAATGTTGGCCCTTCTAATGCTAATTTAAGTAAAACAGTCTCATAGCTCACAATTAGTGCTATCGATCTTCTCATCTAAATCCTGCAAACAGAAAATAGATTTATTTACCAAATTGCCAAACTATGTCTTTAACTTTGAAATAACTAAGAATTAAGGGTGAACTCAAACTTCAGTTCAATTCATTTTTTGTTATTTCTTGCAGACTTTGGTACATGGAAATCCAAGGAGCCAACATTACTCACTGCATGAGTAACATTAATAATTAATTAAACAAATTAATGTTTGTGTAATTTGTCATTTGCTAAACCATTAAAAGATCTTCTGGCTGTGGCCTGATTATTAGAGGCCGTCATGCAGGCTACTATGTATTTTCCCACCACTCTGTCATTTAACTGCTTCAGTGTGAGTGTGTATGGGTAGAGAGTGAAGGAGGCAGATCCTCAGAGGGAGGGAATGAGGCAGGGGGGACCCTTGTTAAGTGAGACATGTAAGCCTGTTGCTTGTAGCAGAGTTAGTCAGGATTAGGACACGTATCTCTGGGATAAGGCAGAGTTAGTGGGACCCTACAGGCCTCCACCTCGCACCATCTGTCCAAAGAGGTCGGACCGGTCTTCAGCTACATCACTCTCTCATTCACTCTGTCCTGTCTGTCCATATTCTCTGAGCCATGTCTCCTTTTTTCTTTTCCATCAATTCTTGCTCTCTTTACCCCAAAACCCTCACCTTTTTCTTACAGTTCAGCGTTTCCAACTGCAGCAGCTCCTGTTTCATGACCCCACTTGGCCTTTAGAGCCTCTCACAGGATGATGGCTGGAGGATATGAAACTGGCTTAAGAGGTTGATGGAGAGGTCAGCTTCCTATTTAGGGGGTTTTGGGCAATGATGCTCAAGCTTAAAGGGTCAGTTCACCCAAATCACCAAAACATATGTATTTTCTCAAATATCTCTACTAGCATCTAACAACACAGATGGGTTTGGGTCTTTTTAGCATAGGCTTTCTGAAATGGAAAAGAATAATTTAACATGTAAAATGTGCTAATTTAGTCTTACTTTGTAGCAACAATAGAATTGTTTACTCTGCATGTCAAACTATTCCTAAGAAATACTGCCAAAAAATAACTTTCAGAAGCCCTCAAATATTTGCCAGTGCATCAGTCAGAAGACTGAAGCTTGTCTAGGTCTGTACAGTATAAAGGTAAAGGGGTGCCCACCATCACCTCTAAAGCTCACTTTTAACACAGTATAGCCTATGTTATTTGTTTACTACAAGTGTAAGAACGAAGCATTGTGGTTTTCAGTGATTACCAGGGTTGCCATGGTAAAAAGAAATGGTAAAAAGAAAGAAATACACAGGTTCCAGAAAATGCTAATGTAGTTCTTTTTAAACCACTGCACAGAGGTCCTACAATGTTTACACTGTGAAAAGGCACAGGGAAATTGTGTGATCAGTTGTAAAAATCAACGTAACTACAGAATAGTAATGCAATATACATAGCAGAAAATCTACAACTTGCAATTAGCCATTACAGATCATATTGCTCCCTCAATCTATTGTGATAATCACAGTGTTGGTTCCTGTAAATGGCCCTTTCAATGGCAAATTACTTTAATATACATCTGGAAATAAAACTGCAGAACAGTGAACACTTTAAGGGTGTAGATGAAGTCCCACCTGAATATGAGGTGGCTGCGGGACATCTGTGTATCACTGCAGTGTTCGGTGTGAAGCACGAGGTAAGTTCCTTTGTGTCTCTCCCTCTCTTTGTGCCTCACCCTCATGGGAGGCCCTGTTGGTTTAGCGGCTAATCTTTCCCCGGAAACACAAATGATGGCCAGATAGAGAGGTTAAAATGGAGAAAAAGAGAAACTACAAGAAGGAACTGGTAGAGAAGAGACTAGAACTGGTAATACAGTTTTTTTTCAGTTTCCAGAGATCCCAAATTTTGCTGAACTGTGGAATAAAATTAAATAACACTAACAATAAACTCTTGTTTATGAGCCTTGTGCTGTTTCCATGAGTCAGCACGTCTGCTAGCCTTGAAGGTTTTGTTTACTGTCCAAATCAGATTTGTGAGGGCACTATTAACTCACTGATTCCTTACCGAGACACTATTAAGACACAGAGAGACTCCGGATTAACAAGTTTAGCTTTTAAGGACCATTGAGAAATGCTTGTTATGCATTTCTCTGCCTAAGTGGCTAAAAGTAGGACTTAATATTTAGTCTTTGATTTTAAAAACTTTAAAAATAAAGACTGACTTGTAAACTTCCACACTGGAGGCAGGTGGGTTTACTCAGCCATCATGAGCTTATATAGTGCTTTTTCATTGTTCAGAACTTGTATGAAATGTCTGAATTAAATGAATATTTGATTTGGAAACACACTGACACATTTGAAAATGTGCTGGAAAGGTTTGGACATGGACAACCTGGAGAACCTTACATTTCCCTGTACGCGATTTCATCTACAGTACTCTGTATATCTCTCTACTATATTCTGCACCTCGCAGACAATGGCTAAAAAGGTTTTTCTTTGTCTTGATGTTGACATTCTGCAACAGCTGTTATTATCGCTTCTCCACTGGTCATATTTGGCATCTCGAGTACTGACTCAAATGTGACAGACTCACAATAATGACAGGATCTGTGCGATGAGAGGATACAAGGTGAATTGCAGATTGTTACGGCAAATTAAATAACCACTTACAACAACACCAGCTATTAGCAATTTATAGTGCTTGTCGTTCAACAGATCAGTAGCTGTGAGCGTCCACTGTGAGGCAGTACAGAGTTTGCAGTCCAACAGTCGAGGCTTACTCAGTGATGGGTGACTAAACTTTATTTAGTAATAACAAACTGAATCTGATCAGTCATCATCACTTGCTGTTGTGCAGAATAGTATGTAAACCCTGCACAAGGCCTGCACTTTACACCATTTCCCATGTGACAACATACTTGACGTGTATGGTCGTGCATAAGAGTATGTGCATGAAACCCAGAAAATGGGTGTTTTTATCCTTTAATACAGCAAATAACACGAAGTATCCCATGTGTCAGAGCGAAACAAAGAAATAGATAAGAATAGAGAAACTGAAAAAGGAGTGACAGACAGATTTATAGAGAAAATAAATGGAGAGACATTGCTAGAGTGTGAACGTGCCTGTGAATCATGAGAGAGGAATATGGTGGAAGAGAGAGAGAGAGAGAGAGAGAGAGAGAGAGGAGGGGATTGTTGCAAACAGGGATTTGCAGCAGAGGGGAAAGAAAGAAAGGGGGCAGTGGCACTCAGTGACAGAGTGCTATACACACTCACATGCGCACACACACACACACACACTCTCTGTTTCCTCTGTGTCACTTTTCAAACGTGTCAGTCAACCAGTTAGTCGATTATTTTTGTGTGCGTGCATGTGTGTGTGTGTTTGGTGGCGATGTTGAAAAGGGCTCATGACCATCCTTCATCTCTATGACTGACGGTAAGATCATTTCACTCACTTTGACTGTCACATCTCTCACTTCAGGCTTCATCTATCCCAGCTTTCGTGTTACTTTTTTCTCTTCTGTGTGTGTTTTGTCGCTCTTTTTGATTGGCTTTTTGCCGTGACTCTGGTCCAGAGCCAGACAGAGGCCTCCATGGAGCTCTATCACTGTTTGCTTTCTCTTACAATCCATTTTGAACCACAGGGGGAAAAACTAATGCACTGCCCAGCCAAAAGTGAATTTTTAATTGGATGTTCATTTTAATAATAATAACTATTATATTTGAAAGCCTGCAATTAGGCCTATAATTGGGAGGGAATAGCTTTGCTCTTCTGCAGCTTTCTTTGATGTACTTACCACTGTACAGACCTAGTGAAAATATGTATAACTTCTCATTGATATTCTACAGAGATACTTTTTGTCAATTTGTTCAACTGCTGATGAGTTCTTTACTTGGTTAGATTAATATGTAACTAATTTGTCACCCTGAGAACAGAAAAAAACTTTATTATCCTATTCAAGCTCATGCAACTTTTAGTATGATACAAGTTTTTGAGCTTCTCAATCTGACCAGGATGAATCAAAAAGATCAAGTTCAAACATTGTGACACTTAAGGTTAAAAATTAAATTATTTCCACACTTCCTACTGTTTAAAAATGTATTTCAGTTCATAATAAAAAAAGTCTGGGGCTCTGGATTAAAGTCTGAACCTGTTGATAATTGGATTTCATCTCTGAGACCTATGGATCTTTCTGTCAAAAATGATTAAGCCCTCTGAATTTGTGTGTGCTTCTGTCGATTACGTGTTCAGTATGCAGATCTTTCTGGAAATATTACATATCTTTTGTGTGAGTGTGGCTACATTAGGGTAATAACCTGCAATCGTTTCTAGATATAGGTGTGAAAGCAACACTTGGCAGATGATGGGGATAAAATTTGAATAGGCCATGTGGGGATCATGATTTGTCATGGATGAAATAAAATGACAGAAAATGTTAAATTTGCACAGTTAGTTTTTTTTAAGTCCAGTTTGTCTATACACATCACAAATATATGTATGTGCAAGTAAACATGCATATGTATGTAAGTGTGCATGCATTCGTGATCTTATGCATGTTTGTATAAGATGGGGATATTATTGTCCTAATATAACAGACAAACAGGCCTCAGACAGATTCCCTCACACCACTTCATGTTGAACAAAGTCAGACTGACGCTTTTGTCAAAGCATTTATAGCACATAATTTAAACTGTCTTATATGAACGGTGCAACCCCACAAGAACATCACAGACATCAAACATCAGACATCTACAAACTGGAAATGTTTTTGCATTGTAATTCATATAATAACATTCATTTAATACATGTTCAGAATTAAAATTGGAAACACTTCCTTTATAAAGAATCTGTAATTAATGACTTGCTTAATGGGTAATAAACATTTACTAATGCTTTACAGATCAGCTCTTCATGAGAAGAACTTAGGGGCTGCCAAGTTGTTGAAAATGGTCTTTAAGATGTAGTCATAAATACATTTAATACAGTAAATTAATATCACTTACTTGGTTAAAAATGGGATTTGGTGGTCAATCAAAGTTACACGAAGGACACGGGTCATGCTGGAGGACGATTTTCCACAACTTGGCAACACAAAGTTTTTCTTATTAATAGCTTTTAATTGAGCTCTAAAGTCTTAGTTATTGATAAAACTCTGATTTCATCAAAGTCTGTTTCCAGGTGCTGAGAGTAGTACTGTATATGTAGTATTTTTGGCTCCCGAGAGAGTCTGATGAAGTCTGAGAACTGCCTCAGGTGACACTGCTTGACTTGGAAACTGTGCTATAGCTTAAAGATCGACAGAATCTAGGGTTGTGAAGTTAGAAGGAAGCGAGCGTGGCTCTCTGTTTGAGGTCAGACGCTTAAGGCTGTGTTGGCTACTACAAACATAAAGCACCAGAATCATCAGCCTGGGTAATGTAGGTGCCATCTTTTAACATGGAAGATGAATGTGTGGAATAAAAAAATTTATTTTTGGTCCCCTTATAAATATCATATTAATATAAAATTATTACTTTAACCAAACCATTAAGCCCTTATTTAAAAGGTACCAAAACAATCTTTTCAGTCC
The DNA here is from genome assembly GCA_032353495.1 of Ctenopoma kingsleyae. NCBI lineage: Eukaryota > Metazoa > Chordata > Actinopteri > Anabantiformes > Anabantidae > Ctenopoma > Ctenopoma kingsleyae. Next base: position 6,435,931 of record JAUBNQ010000020.1, on the reverse strand, counting down.
TTTCTCTTATCCCTGTATTCCACCATATCTTTCTATTTGTTTCTTCAGGACAAACGAAACAGAGAGAAGGATATACGAAATTACAGTTTCTCAAAGAAGAGGCTCACCAACTAGTCTTCTGCCTGACACCACCACTGCTGCTGTCTATGAGTTGCGCTGAGGCAGAAGAGTGGACTTTCCAACAATCCTGACATACGGAAAACCCTCTTGAAGCTCCACCAGCAGCAGACACCATGTCCTCTCCTCCCCTCCCCATGTCCTCTCTACCCCCCAGCCCCCTGGCCATGGAATACCTGAACGACTTTGACCTCCTCAAGTTTGAGGTGAAATCTGACACTCCTCCACTCCCTCCTCCGTGTGTGTATCCTAAATCTGGTCTCCCCCATGACCCTTCAAGCTCTCCATACACCAGTCACCCTCCACAGGACTCCAGCTTAAGCTCCAGCCCTTACAACTCGCTGCCACCTTCGCCAACGCTCAGCGACGCCCACCCGCCACCTTCAGGCTCTTCTTCGCTCTCTTCTTCGTCCTCCTCCATCTCCTTCCCCCTCTCCATATCCAACAGCTTCACTTCTGGCATCAGCTCCGGTGCTCAGGGGAATGTGGAGGGCAGCCCGGCCCACGGTGGGCCTCAGGGTCCCACCCCAGCCTCTCTGGAGGACCTAATCTGGCTGGCAGCACTGCAACAACAGTTTGGAGGTGAGGTGACAGGGCCTGCCACTCTACTGGGAGCCTTGGGAGGGGTACCAGAAAGGGGAGACAGAGAGAGGGGGCCAGTGAATGGCTTTTTGGGCTGTGAGGATGCTGTGGAGGCTTTGCTGAACTCAGCTGCTGCAGCTGTCAGTTCGCAGGTATCCATTTGTTATTTCTACGCAAATTTATCAAATTTTTGTGTCCTTTAAATATACAAAAAAAGAATTTTCATCTTCTCCCCTTGCAACGTCCTCATTTTCACATTCTGTCATCTTCACCTCTCGGTCCAGTTTCCGGGTCTTTCTCAGAGTTCGAGCAGCAACCTTGGAGACTCCAGCAGCGACAGTGGAGGTGACATCTCCTGCGCCAAGGGGACAGACATGTGCCATCGTCCACTCGTCTTCCTTTCATCAGCCACTCCCTCGCTCCCCAACGCCACCCCCACCTCAGCCCCCTACCCACAACCCCTCAGCCCCCAGAGCCGCCTTCATCACCACCAGCATCACCATCATCAGCACCACCCGCACCACCCCATGCATGGCAACCATCATCATCATCATCATCACCACCCACAAATTAATCAGGTACACAGAATGGCACTCGTGCTCATCAATCCTAATCATGTGAGACAGGCTCATTATGATAATGATGCTCAATGGGACGCACTAATTAATAAATCACAGGAGAATTTTGAAGTTGGTAGGCACAAATTGGGAGAACAGTGGCACCTTTGGCGCCGGGAGGAGAAAGATTTTATGCAGTGATGAGATTAGAACATGGTTATAAATGTCAATGTTAATGTGAAGTGTCACTTAAAAGATCGCTTCCTGCATGGCAGCAGTAAATGAAGTGAAATTTTTGTATTTGATGCCACAAAGTCTTGAAAACATGCATTTATCTGATACACTTTACTTCACCCGCTACTATTTAGCATGTATATGTATGTATATACAGTAGAGGACATGGTTTATGAAAGTTTCCTATTGGATGGTCACAGGTGGAGTGATAATTGTCGACAAACAACTAAACCCTGATAACTATGTGATAAACTGTTAACTAGTAAATAAACTATAGGCTATAATGGATTTGTATGCAAAT
>JAUBNQ010000020.1:6410238-6434040 GCA_032353495.1 Ctenopoma kingsleyae | reverse complement strand
TTGCATACAAATCCATTATAGCCTATAGTTTATTTACTAGTTAACAGTTTATCACATAGTTATCAGGGTTTAGTTGTGTTTTTCTTCTGAATGTTTCCACAGATACTTTATTATTAATTTAACATTAACATACAAATGGATAATAATAATTTAAAAACTCCACTTTAAATGAGCCAGTGTGCTTGAAGAAAAATCTGTTAATGAGCTACTAATAAAATGATCTCTGCTGAATGAATAATAATAGGAAAATATACTTTGTAATCTGTGTTCTGGTCGATCAAGATGTCTGGTTAGATCTCTATATGGAGCACAGTGTGAGCTTATGATAATATCTGCTATTATTGCTGTGTGTAATCCTGATAACTGTCACCCACACTTAGTCAGATTACATGACAGATTATGGACATGTGGTGTAGAAATGTGCCCCCTGACAGACACACTACACAAACACACACACATCACATGTCCACCAATCATAATGCAATGATATGCTTCAGTCTAAATCTTGGATAAATCCACCTCACGCTCCTCTCACTGTCTACACTCCACAATCATTTCTAGCAAGTGTCCTGTTGCCAATTAACATTGAAAAACAACATATTGTCTCTGTGTGTTTTCTCCATCTGTTCAGCAGTGTGGCGTGAACGAGCGCTTCTCTGATGAGCAGCTGGTGAGCCTGTCAGTGCGCGAGCTCAACAGACACCTGCGTGGAGTGAGTAAGGATGAGGTGGTGCGCTTGAAGCAGAAACGCCGCACGCTAAAGAATAGGGGTTATGCCCAGTCCTGCCGCTACAAGCGTTTACAGCACCGCCATGCCCTGGAGTCTGAGAAACATGTGCTCACACAACAGGTACACACACACTCACATGCTTGCATTTGTGACCCTCACTGAAAACCTTCCACCTTAGTGTGTGCTCATCGAAGCCTTATCTGACCCCAAACTCAATCCTAAAACTAATATTAGCTTTAATTTGGAAATCCCAACACTAAAAACCCGCTGAACAAGGTGATGGTAGCAAAAGTGTCAGGAATTCTGACAGTCTTGAATGCCCTAAATTTACTTTGCTGCAAGTATATGTCATGAATTATGAGTGATCACCAAAGCACAAAGAAATGATGATCTTGTGATCTCCTTCCTTCTCAGCTGGAACAGCTACAGTGTGAGCTGACTCGAGTGCTGAGGGAGAGAGACGCCTACAAGGCGCGCTATGAGAAGCTCCTCAGCACGAACCACAGCACCGGCACTGAAGCCCCAGCAACCCGCACCAGCAAGCCACCATCCCCACCCCCTGACTACTTCCTCTGAGTTTAACTCACAGATGGAGGAGGAAAAAACAAACCAGCCAATATAGTACAATCAATGATGAGTAATAGGAAGGGGGGCTGAACAACTGTGAAAGGTACTCTTGAATGATTAAAGGGGACTCGACTGTTAAGTCATAGGGTTAAAATTCACTCTAGGCTGCTTCTTGCTACTTTACTGTGAATTATAGTTGCACAAAGACTGACTGAGAGCTCACTGAGATCTTTTGCTTTGTGGTATCAGTGCAACTATAGACAAATGCAATTATGAAAATGAATCAAAAAAGCTTTAACATAGCAATAGTCCCTGCACTTCTGAGCATACTATCTATGCAATATCACATGTACTTTCCAAATGAGTTTTTGAGGCTCAAACTGTAGTTTTGTTTTGTTCATAATAAGCTGCTAAAGCTGCAGAGGTCTGAGTAGTGCAGTGGTGCTGTATGTGGAGTGGTATGGGCTTGGATTTACCAGCTAATATTTCACAGTTGCCTACCAAAGTGTTTCAGCTCACCAATATGTGTTATTGTTTGTGAAAATGAATAATCATAGATTAAAGAATGTACAAGGACACGTTTCATCGGGATCTTCCAGTGATTTTGCTAAATGAGTAGTGAGGATACTGTGCATGTGAATTTCAGCCATTAACATTAACAGATAAGCCGTTAGCTCTAAAAAATCTTTTCATTTCTGAGGAAGCAGAGTTGGCAAAGTGCTTGATAAAACAACGGCATGTATTTAAAGTGGCAAAGAAACCCATCACAGCAGGTGAAAAAAAAGAGTGTGGCATGATTTGTGTGGTTGTGTCCAGTTCTACTAAGTAGTGACACAAGTTTTGGACAGATCGAACACCCGTGCAAAAGGGTGATCACCACATTAATGCAACATGAAGCACCACAGAGCTGGTCACTGTGGACTCGGGTCCTGTGGGCTACTACAGAAGCAACAGAAAATTAATAGTGCAGGGATTTTAAAAAAAATGCACATAATATCTTCATGGAGACACCTTCTTAACTGTCCCATGAAATCAATGACAGGGTTCATGCATTACAGCTATTTATTTTGTTTGGGTGTAGGTTAAATAAATTGTTCTTTTATTTATTTACTTATTTATTCAGTATTTATTGTTTATTTATGTACTGAATCAAATTATTTTGCAGGTTTTATTCCATTAGTGTGTATTTTTACTTTCCTACAGTTTATTATTTTATCCAATTGTACTTAGAAATAACATTATTACATAAATAATGGCCATTACCATGGTTTCCTGCTCTTGTTGTAGTGTGGTTTCATATGCATATGAAATAAACAAAGACCTTTACCAAACCTGGCTTGCTGTGGTGTTTTGTGCACATTTCACACATGTTTTAACCTCATCTCCTGCTTATTCATCTATCTGTGCATCTCTCACTTTCAGTCTTCCGCAGACCTTTTCTCTGCAGCTCGCTCTGCAGCCCCATGCCCTGCTCCATCCTTCTCTTTATCTCTGTCCCTCTATAGTGAAGCAGTGACCCTGGGTGTTGCACTGTTTGGAATGACCTCATCTTCAGCTCTACCTCCCTCTCTGTGTCTCTCGCTCTCTCTCTCTGGCCTGTATAATAGGAGCAGGATTAGGGTTATAATAGCGTCCTGGCTGCTCACTGCCGGAGTCTATTGTGGCTTTGTGTGGGAGGGACACACCACTGCTCATGGCCACTCTCATTCTGACAGAAAACATGTCCAAATACACTCCTTGGACCAGTGACTAGAAATTATCTGATTTAATAAAATATAAACCAATTAAGGAAAAGGTCATGTGAGCTTTGACATAACACAATGGAAAAGAGGAGAGTGACTGAGAGACTTGGCTGAAAGGTAGGAAGGTTGTTGTGTCACAATTCTACAGCAGGAATACCTTAATGACACGATTTAAACATGGATCCCGCAGGCACACACACACGCACACACACACGCACACACACAAAAAGCCACTTAGTGTGAAGTAGAATTATGTTATACTACCCCCTAGTGGTTGGTTTTACATATTGCCTCAATCTTTCAGAGGTCAATGAAAGCTTTGTGAAACTGAGCATCTTTCCACAACACAGCTCCCTGCCTGTCATCACCGCTCCACTCCCACTGCTGAGCTGCACGCACCTGCTGCAAACACTTACAGAGTGGATGGCTCAGAAGTCCAGATCTGGAGAGCATTTACGCATCAAGTCAGCGAGTCGCAGCGAGTTTGGAGAACGGTGATGAATGACGGTGCTGACTGCAGACCTGGACCCGGGCCCCAAGCTGAGGAGACAGTGATAGTAGAGAGAGATTAACATTCACTGAGGGGGAGGGAGAGAGTACAGGAGAAAGAGTGAGGTAGAGAGCGCAAGAGGGAGGGAAGAGGGAGAGAGGGAGAGAGAGAGAGAGAGACCGTGCTTACCTTGTAGTTGCCGAGAGCCGCGTGACAGGTGAGAGACCGGGTTTGTTGGGCTGAGGTTTCTAAAGTGTGCGGGGCGGGGGGGTGGGGGCGAGGAGGGGAGTGCACTGTGTCTTTTGGGGTCTTTACTTGTGGTCGCCTCGTTTCAGTTTGCAGATGCCGACAGATGTGCCCGAAGACAGGCTCAACAGCGAGGAGAAAGGGACCAAGGTAGGCTGCGCGAGCTCGGGGCAAATAGAGCCCAACATCCAGTGTTGAATTAGCCAATCAGTGGAGGAGATGAGAGCAAAGTGGTTAATGGTGTTTGATATTCTAATTCTCAGATTAATGGAGGGCTTTATTGGACTGAAGTGAATCAGATCTGTGTGTGTGTGTGTGTGTGTGTGTGTGTGTGGGTGGGTGTGGGTGATGCATGGAGGGGGTGTCCTGCATTACAAAATATGAAACTAATTTGAACCACTAAACCAAACTTCTGGCTAATTGGGGATAATTATTTTTAGGTCAAAACATTTCTATAAGCTATGGCCAATGCGTACTATTAAAGGAGCAATTCATAGAAACACTAAACCTACAGAGAATTGTCACCTGACTCTTGCCTCCCCTCAGCTCAGCAACCTCTTTCATCTTGTTATTTAGATTTTCTGGCAACAGATCAACGGTTCTGATTCACTCTCACCACTCCCAGCAGCATAAAGGTGCATTTTTCTGACAGCAAGTTTGTAGAACACTTAGCAGCTAAAAAGCCATATTTACCCTTGGGATATGGTGCAGACTAAAAACAGGGCTAAGGGGGTGGATATACATTCAGACTTACATTCATCAGGTGGGAGAAAACATAACACAAAAATGTTGCTCCTGCTGAACAGCCACCAAATGTTCATCTAATCAGCTTCCTATTGTGTGTGTGTGTAAATAGCTTGTCTCCTCTCCCCAAGTGGCCAAAAGTAGTTATTGTAGGTGTGATGATATGAAGAGTGCTACTGAATCAGTTGCATAAAAAAGTGATGAAGAGTCTATAAATGATTTGATATATGACACTGGTTCATTCAGAATCATTGTCCCTAAATAAATAAGTATTAAATAATAATAACATAGGCTTTATTGTAGTTTGGATGAACCATTGTCTAGTCTGAGAAAATTATCCTGATGATATCATCAGGGAGTTAGGCTTGATACTTGATATTTGTCAGATAACTTGCAATGGTCCACAGACTTTGAAAACTGTGGCATTTAAGAGGTATTGAAAGTATAATGGCAGACCAATGGTGATCTCCGCTGCACAGAGGCCACATTATGACAATTCAGTCTCCTGCAGATCCTCTATTATACAGTAAGAAAGACTCGTGTTCAATTTTATGTGTCTCTAAATCTCTCCTGCAGTGTGACAGTATGACTCTGTCCAGCACCCCCACTGTTCGTAGAGGAAGTACTCCTCTGCCAATTAAGCACCAGCTCAGACGAGAAGAAGCTGTCCACGATGACTGCGATTGGACATCAGGTGCAGCTGGGCCTTCTGCTTCACCAATCAGCTTCAGTCCAGCTTTGGATGACACTCCGACCGTGATGGTAGAGGGCAGACCTGACGGGCCTTTAAGGATTGCCTTGCTGGGGCAGAACGGTGTGGGGAAGTCTTCTCTGGCCATCGCCCTGGCTGGGGAAATGGACAGGACTGCCTCTGTAGATTCTGATGGTACAAAGTTGTTTGTTTGACAGGATTAATACAAGACCAATTCAGTGTTGCATTGGTGAGGCAGCCTACAGTGGTGTGCTTTTCACAGTGAGCGGCAGGTAAATAACTCACAGCACCCATCTCCCATCTGAGACCTAACTGCTGCTCTCCCTGTCCTTAGGGGAGGGTTATGTGTGCACAGTCACTGTGGATGATGAGGAGAGCACCATCATTATCTATGACAACTGGCGACAGGTGAGCCAAAAAACACTTCACCATTCCCACTGTCCCTGCTCCTTCATTAGACCATGAGCCTTCTGCAACTGTACATGCAGTCCTCAGCTCCATTTTGCCATTTGATTATATAAAAAGTTTGTGCTGCACAGGATGATGTTTTACTGTATCAGGAGCTACATTTGGGAAATTAGCATTTTGCCAAGCAGGAGCATATAATCTTTGAGAAAAACCAACAGCATCCATTTGTTCCTGGGCAGACGGTTCCTAATATAATTAACATGTAAAATAAGAAATTAGCTTAGAGGGATATTGTCAAAGGAAGGTAAAAAGCCAAAAAGCTAAACAAAAAAGAACATAAAAGAAACTGCAATAAATAAACATTCTCTCACTGCATTTGTAGCATTTTTATTGGATGTGTTAATAATATAATATCTGTCATATAGTGCATTGTTTGTTGTACTTGACAGCACTATAGCAAAAAATGATGCCAAGCTCAGAGAAATGCAAAAAGAGGATAATAAAACTGCTGCATCTGCATCTGCCTGACTGCGGAAAGCTCATTATCAGGTTGTTTTGCACACTTTTTCCTCTTTTCCCTCGAGTGCAGTTCGGAAGCATCTGTGTGTGGATGTGAGTGAAAGAGAGAGAGAGAGAGAGAGAGAGAGAGAGAGAGCTGCCCACAGAGCAGCCAAATGACTGCATTAATTTCTTTTAGGAGGATGTGTGATAAACACACTTGTGACACAATCTGTCTTTTTTGATGTGGGGATTCTTATGTTTGACTCTGTCTATAATTTGTTACTGTATATTTGTTGTGAGAGACACAGTTGCTTTAGAGAGAAACTACACATACAGTATAACTGTAGTATTACATCCATGTCGGTCATTACAGCAAAATTTGTCTTTGGTCTGTGCTTAATTCTAGTCCCATTAAAATGAAGTGAAAAATCAATGGACCTTGGCAGCTTTAACTAAAGACATGCTGAGATTTTGTCAATTTTCTAGGTAGGATCCACCCAGGGACATTTTATTTTTAGAGATTTCTATCTCTTTGCTGCTTAGAAAGGATGAGTGCGTGTGTGTGTGAGTGTGTGTGTGTGTGTGTGTGTGTGTGTGTGTCACACTAAAAACTGTATTGCAGTTTGTGCTATCTACAGTAGTAATTTCTCACTAAACCACGAGGGATTTAAAGCACTCAGTTGTCTGCTGTGTCTCCAAGCTACACTTACACTGTTATTCTTCAAGTCAAGCTTTGACAACAGTATTATATTATATTATTTCTGTATATTTTCTGACAGACATAACATGGAGTGTTTACAAGTCAATTTTAAATTGAAGTTTTGGATTTCTGGTAGTACCTGTGTGTGATGTCCTGACATTTAAGTTTTAAGTATAGTTTTTAAGTATAGCTATCATACCATAAGATATTCTGACTTAGCTTTCAGTTTCCTTACATTATATTTAAAAAGCACATGCATTATTGTATTGACACACACTCTTTCTCCCTTAGGACCTGTCAGCTCTACAGTGTGAGGTATGTGTCCTGGTTTTTTCGGTGACTGACAGGCGCAGTTTCCACCGCACTGCTCAACTCCGACTTCTACTGAGAGAGACTCAGCCGCAGACTCCCATCATCCTTGTCGGTAATAAGAGTGACCTTGTTCGCACACGTGAGGTTACATATCAGGGTAAGATAAGAATCCATTTTCTTCACCTGTTTTATTGTTTTCTTACGTTGTGACATTCATCTTCACAGTTGGTGTTGACACTTTCAGCTCTTTATCTCTGTTGCTAAACACAAACATAGGGTGAAATACAGTATGTGAAAATGTAAATGTCAGTGTTTCAGCTTTGTCGTTGTGTGGGAGTACGAGGAGAGTCACAATTACACTTAAAGCAGGAGCGCATTCTCTAAGAGTTGCTGCCTGTCTATATTCATGTCATTTTTAGAGAACACAAGCTGTACATTGCCTGTATACATTATGGCTTTGTTGTGGGCATAAAGTGCAATTCAACCAAATCAATTCAACTGGAGTGTTGCATTTTATTATCAAATTAGTTGTGACTGGCATGTTCTCCTCGGCCGTGGTGACTGTCCGACTGACTTATGGGTAATGTAGTATTGTTCACTTGACACTTCACTGTGCACCTGCCAAAATAACAGAATAAAAAAACCCAGTGAAAGCTATGTAACCAATTATTGGTGCGTACAAGTACGTGACATTGTTGTGACACAGTTTTAATGTAGATTGAAACTAATGTAGCATCCTCTCTGCTAACTTTCCTCAGGGTGTGCTCACAAACAAGATCCCTGCACATGTTTTTCTTGTATATCATTTTGTCTTTGCAGTGAATAATAGCTACTTTCCTTTGTGCACAAGAGCAAGTCCTCAGTCTAAAAAACAAACAAACCATCTGCCCTGGCCACACTATAAACTGCTTAATAAGCCCTTTTAATGGCTTGCAAGTGCATGCTGCACAATTAGATCAAAGGAGTTCAACACCTTCCCTAATGAAAAACTACTGATTTTTTTTATGAAGAGATGATAGTTAGTTCCTGGAGCTTTAGTCACATTTCCTAGATGACTTACCTGCAGACTCAAAAACCTTTACTTAAGGGATAAATGCTTGTTTCATTGGAAGAGTCTTCTCATACGCCCAGCTTGAAGTACTAGACTGCTAATTACTTGATGCTGATTACCCAGAATTTAGAATATAGAAAACTGGAGATAATAGTTTAATTTCATTTTACTTAATTTTGCAATTAAAACTAAATACAAACTGTATATACTGTACATAGCTCCACACCTGCACATACAGTATAAATGCTGCAATTTGCACACGTCATTATTAAGCTCCCTGTCTTTCTCACCTACCTGTTTGTAATATATATAAATATGAAGAGCCATTAGAAACTGGAGTTAAATGGAAACATATGTGGCCTGGTAGCTCAATGGGATAAACATTAGACTGGGACACAGAAGGCAGCAGGATCGAATCACAACCCAGAATCCCATCCCATCCCCAGTACCAGGTGTGTCCTTGAGTAAGACACTCTGTGTTAGCTCCCCGGGTGCCTGCTGTGGCTATAACTTGTAAATGTGATCAATGACAATAAAGCCTGATTATTGTTATTAACATACTTAAATAAAGCCCATAAATCTGACTCTGACTCCAGGGTTACTATGTTGAATTATTATTTTGTGCAATTGCAAATATTAAGATTATGAACATGTAGGTGTTTCACCCCTGTGCTGCATGTTGACAACAATAATGTTTGACTTGTTTCACAGGTGGACAGTGTGTCATGATGGTAAAGGAGGTATATCAAACTGTTACCTCATATTTATGCGGCCCGCTTACATAGGAGGGCTAGTAACATTGTTAAGGACCCAACCCACCTGGCCCATAGACTGTTCGTCCTCCTTCCATCAGGAAAAAGGATACAGGACAATCAGAGCACGCACAAACAGACTGAGAAGCAGCTTTTTTCCTAGAGCTGCTGCTTACCTCACCCCCACCCACCCCACCCCCGCAGCACCCCATGCATATGCATGGGCTGCTCATACCAAAGGGACCAAAACGCACTGAATACTTTATACTATGACTGTAAACATGCTACAATGACAATAAAGCCTCCTTTATCCTTTTAATTTCTATATAAATTGCCTATATTTATGTTATTCTTTCTCTCAATCTCTACCCTCAGAGGCAATGTCCAGTGCCACCTTATTCAACTGTCTCTATCTTGAGATCTCTGCCTCTCTGGACCACCGCACCCCAGAACTCCTGGAGTGCGTGGTGCGGCTAGCCAGGGGCCAGCCACCGTGGCCACCGGGGACCAGTGCAGAGGACATGACTGGAGGAGGCCAACGTGAAAGCATCACCTCCCGTGCAAAACGTTTCCTGTCCAGTCTGGTGCCCCGGTACCAGCGAGAGCGAGAAGTGGGCAAGTTCCTGAGGCAGAAGTCCCGCTCGTGCCATGACCTGGGGGCGCTGTGATCAGACGCTGCAGGGAGTTTAATGGCTAGCTTGTAAACAGAGGTAGCTGGTAGTGATGTAGTATACTGATAAAGAGAGGAGCAGGGAGTGATACAGCAATTAGTGGACTTGAGAACAAAATGTGTGTCACAGAGGTGTGAGTATGAGTGTGCTAGAGTCATGGCTGGACAGTGCTATGAGTGATCATCATGTGCATCCAGCAGACAAGTACATGGGGAATAACAACAATGTGAGTGGGGATGTTTATCAATAGGATGATATAGAAATTTTGTACACAAACCCAAACGAAAAGAGAAGATTATAATAGAGATGTAGAACATATGTAAATAAACAATGGTAGTGATATTTAACTACTACCATCATAGCTTTGAGAGCTGAATAAATTGCTTTTCTGAGTTTCCATTAAGTCACTGTATATTTTGCCTTGGGTTTTGTTATTACACTAGTAATCACATTTTGCTAATTACACTGTAGAGGAAACAATCACATTTAACAACAGTCCAAGTGCAGGATAAAGTCATGACCACATATATTCATAACTCATTAGACAGAGGTTAGACAGAGCTGATGATTCGGGTTGTGTTCATGTACTCACAGCTACTGTGGTATTCATGGGGATGGTATGCAGTAGAATAGTGAAAGGGCAGCAAGGAGAGAAGGTAATTAAAAATAATAAAAAGTGGACTTACAGAGCGCAGCGTGGCAGTAAGAGGAGCAGAGAATGAAAGGCATATTATTGTATATAGAGTGATTGTTGCCATGTTACTGTTGTCAAGGAGACTTAGAGTCACTGAGACATACATATTATGTCCAGCTCTGTGTCTTTACCTCTACCTCCAAGTATGAGTTTCCTAGAGATAGGAAAGCTGGTTCTGGCACAGTATATTGGATTTTTAAGCATGACATTCAACTCAAAATTAAAATGCAGCGGATTTTGTCAGATATCAGCTTCCCTGCACTCATCTGTATCACTCTCTACCCTCAGCACTTCCATCCTCCCACTTCCTCCCACACGTGAACAGAGACTTAGCACATCAGAGGTCTTTATACCCATCATTTGTTATCAAAGTGAGAACTGTGCTATAATAGAAGTAAAAAATAAAATGGTGGCATGATATTCTGACTCATTCCCTTGGCTGCCAACTACTGGAACGGATTGAAAGGTTAAGATTGTGGGTTGTCAACATGGACTACAGGCTCCCTCTTGTGGCTGAGCTAGGTTCCAGCTATTAATGAGGTAGTTGAAATGGCAGATTTAAGAGAAATATTTATGAAGTGGGATAGCAGCTCACCATCCTCATCCATATGTTACTGTCTCTTTAGCAGAACAACGAGTTCACTCAGGGGAAGTGCGCTGCTGAGACAGAGACAAGTCCTCAGTTTACATGCATTTGATATCGCTGAAAATGATCGAGCTCTGGTGGTTGTCTGAATGTATAAAACAGCACAGTTGTTGATAAAATGTGCATTAGTGGAAAAATACAGATGAGACACCAGTTTTTTGGGGTCACCGTGACTGTGACAAGCTAACAAGAGTTAGCACAAATATTTCAAATAGCAAAAACACACAAAAAGTAAAAGTAATTTGGTAATTCCTGAGTTTTCAGGTCAGTTAATTAAAAAACGCACACTCCCAGATAACATACCAAGCTAATTATTCTGTGCCTTTAAATGTTAACTACAGCTGAGCATCAAATATTTTTAAACCTGTTTAACAGAAAAAAATATGTTTGATTTGATACTGGACTGTTTGCATCATTAAGTGTAAGATGTAACAAAATTAATAACAGACCATGCTTATGAAATACCAGGACATATTGTTACTCCCACTGCTGCTCGGTTTACATGCTGACGCTGTATGAGCTCTGCCAACTAAAATCCATGAGAGGCAGATTGGAGCAATCTTTCAAAAAACGCTGTCCTATTCTACACAAGGAGCTGTGCACTATACACATCCCCCACCATAAAAAAATTCCCCTACTGCTGCAAAAAAACATTTGCTATGCCAACATCAATACACAGGCCAAGGCAACAGAGACTAAGATTCTCCCCTCCATAAGTTAACCAAATCCTCAGATACTGCAGTCTACAAAAACTTTTCCAACAAGAAATGCTTTGCTTTTTAAAGACTTTTCAGTTCCAAAATAAAAGTAATGCATCAGCACTTTACCCCTTTCAATGTTCAGCAAAGTGGTTTAGCTTGTACCATTAATCACTTCCCTGTGTGAATTCAGCCCATCAACTCAATCCATATACGTATCACCTGAATCCTGCCATGTCTCAGCACTCAAGAGCAAATCAGATTCCCCATTACATCACAACATTACCTGTGTAGTTGACTCTGGTTGCCTATTCATCCATATTCATTCTACACTCACTGGCTACTTTATTAGGTACACCTGTATAATCTGTCAAAACTCAAGAAATCAGCTTCATCATAAATTCTACTTACACAAGGTTAAAATTTCTCAGTTTTTGTTGAAAATGTCAGGAAGGTGATACTTCTATTACATATTTATTATTGAGGTCATAGTAAGTGGTGGAGTTGTACTGTAGTGCAATATATTCAGAGGCGTTTCTAATGTTTTGCCTCTCCTATTTAGGTGGCCAGAGGGTGTCGATCCCAGGTCAGTGTTAGCTACAGCAAAACCTGATTTAATCTTAGAAAGCCTAGATAGTGCTGGTAATACATGTCCTATATTATGGACAAGAAGCCGTTGAAGCTGCTCATCTTTCACTCCATGATCTCTACAGTTATCCAGGGGGTTCCACAAGACTCCGTTCTGGGACCGCTGTGCTCATCATTTACCACCATCCCCTGTGCCACATCTTCCAACACTGTGACATAAGCATTTCATTAAGAAGCTTTTAATTACTTTTTTTAATGGAATGATTTAAGCATTACAGAGCAAATGTAGATTGCATCTACTGTTACAACAGTTTTCATGGTAAACAAATGAAATTCAGACAGTGGAATCATAAAAGCTTGACTCCAAATGGTGCTGAGCCACTTCAGATGTTACAGGCCTGAAGCTTCTTGTCAGCCAGCTTTAGAGCCACCCAGGTGCTGAGCATGGAGGCCCTCAGTTTACACCACACCAGGTGATCAGTCAAGCCAAAGATCTGTGCTGCAAACTGAGCAGCAGCTTCAGGGGAGAGAACTGTGGAGCAGCCAAGACCTGCACGAGGGGAAACAAAGGACGGTTTACTTACTGTGATGAGTATATTCATATGACAAGTGAATTCTGAGTGGGATGCTTACCACTTGGCATACGGAGGGATGACCAAACATCTTGTGCACCCCAGTCTGGAGTGAGGGGTGGGCAGTTGATGACAGGATACGCTGTGTTTCCAGACATCACTGGACCAAGGCCATTACTTCTGCCAGCTACAGCCACAAACACAGTGGGTACACCATCACCTGAGGAAAAGCACATGGATGTTATAACATAATAGAATTCATTTTTCTCAGTGAGTGTATGTTTCAAATGAAAGCACACCTTCATATTCTGCTTTAATGCGGAGCGTCTCATCTGGACCTTTGTGTGCCGAAGTGACTCTGAGGATGCAGGGAATACCATAGGAAGAACAGGCCTTCCTGATTTTTTCACAGTGGGCCATGTCAGAGGTGGAACCCATCAGAACCACCACCCTGCCACTGGCCTGGGGCTCCAGCAACAGCTAGGGACACATCACAGGACTCATCACAGGACTCATTAGCTCCATGAAAAGCCCCTTTATTTGACTATGTAACTCTTGCTAAGCAGTTTCCAATGTGAAATGGATACTTGCTAAAACATACTGCACCAGACGCACAAACAGAAAATTTGTTTATCTGTTAAGAATGCTACAACAAACCAACATTAACCGCTAAGCTACAGTTTACACCCAACTAAATATGGCTATACCAGCAACACCACTGAGTGGTGAGTAAAAGTGTGTTTAAGTGCTCATAATATAACCTCTTCATTTATAAGAGAACAGGTCTTATATTTTCATAGTCTCACTTTAATGTATATTTGGAGAACCATCTTGAATATAGTTAGATAATGTAAAATGTAACTGGGACCCTGAAAAGAAGCATCAACTAACTCAGTTTTCTCAGCACAATAAAATAATCTTAAAATAAGAAAATGTTTAAATTCAAGGTGCAACAACTGTATTCGTAAAACAGTTGATTTAAAAGGCAAACAAAAGTCAAAAGTCTATCATGATAACAAATAGTTGTTAGGTGAAATATGTTCTGTGTACCTTGACCCTTTCAGAGACCCACTCAAAGTTTCTCTTCACCATCTGCATTGCCTCAGGCGTAACTTCTTTCAGATCTCGGTACACCTAGAAAAAAAAAGGGGAAAACGCTTTTTTCAGTTTTTATTTGAATCCATTCTTCAATGTGTCAAACAAAGACAAAATAAAAGCAGCGCTGACCTGCTTATCTTTTTGCTGGCTGCGGTCTCCAGAGGGCCACAGTCTCCATGAATCGTTATCAATCACATCAGCAAGGACAATCTCTTGAGTCTTCACATTCACTCCAAACTCAATCTATGAGCCAGAAAAAAAACTTTAATTTGCAAGAGCAGAGAAGACTAGGATACAAAGTTAGCCAGCAGAGGGCAGTACTGCACTGCGTACCTTCATATCCACCAGCGTGCAGTTCTGGGTAGCCCAGGCCTTTTCCAGAATCTCAAAGATGGCCACAGTGCTGCGATTCATGATGTCCACTTCACACTGACCGATAGTGAGCCCAGCCAGACAGAACTTAGCCTCTAGCAGCTGCTCCTCTGACCACTGAGGGTCGTTGTTGGCATCATCCTAAAGCAGAGTGCAGATTTTACTGCTTGAAGTCCAGTTATAGCACTTTAAATCAAATTGGAAGGAATCAAGCCAACGCATCACACTCACTTTAAAGAACATCTCCATCTTCAGGGGGGAGAAGCGGTAGCCTTCCTTGACTCCTGGATTCCTCTTGAGGAAGGATCCGGTCGCCACTCTCCGACAAACCCATTCAATGGGAATCATCTCACAATGAGCCGCAATGAATGCTGTATCTGAGTGCTGCTTCACAAAAGCAGTCTTAATGCCTGGAAAACAGGGTGGATATTAAATTCAATCCATCTCAGAATGGAAATTTGAATTGCAGATAAGTATTGCAGGTCAACAGCAGTCTAAAGATGGTTAATTCAGCATACTTCATATTTTATGAACCACTGCTCTACCTGCATTTAATTGCCCCTTGGGGACAAATAAAGTTCTTTGAATCGAATTGAATATATCATGGTTAAGTGAAAGAGATGTGGTTGGTCACGTTCTAGTTAATTAGACAGAGAAATGTTTTAAGTCACAAGACAGCTATTACCACAGTCAGACTGATACACACCACACTCACCAGTGTGATATAGTAATTTCAGAATCTGGACCTAAGATTTAAATGCAGTGACCATCCTTTAACACATGTCAACATAACTGCATGTCTCTGTCAGCTCTGAATGCATGAAATCAGTTCAGAAGCAGTTACAACAATGTGATTATTTGTTTCTGATATTAAATTATTTGTCACCGTTTGTCACTAAAAACAAGCAATATGAGTATGTTGACTGGTCTGTAAATTTTCTTTTTTTTTCCTTTTTCTACTTAACGGACAAAAGAATTAACAGGTAATGTAAAAATCTAAAGCTATGGCTAAAAAAGGACTTCAGCTAACTAGAAATGTTGAAGCTGGTTGAGTTTTGCTTCCCAGTATTTGACAGAAGGTAAATAGCCCAAAGGTTGTGTTTACTTCTGAATAAAAGTCATCTCACTGAGGTAAGACTAATGATGACCTTAGGAGCCCACAAAAATTTAGTATACAGATGTCACCAAAATAAGATTAAAACTTTATTTTTATAGAAATTATGCCTTTGGCCTTTAATCTTCTAACAAAATTGGTAAATATTTCTGTGCATGTGGGAAAGATGCCTTAGGGTAAGTATGATACAACTGCTCCAGTCCACACATTAATCTGGGAGTATCTTTTGAATGATCAACTACAATAACCTTGACTCAGTCTTTACCAGATTCCTGTAGCAGCCTGAACACGCAGCTCGTCGTTTTGTTAGCGATGGCAGCCTTGCCCTCCATCTGGTCTTTCCTCGCCGCATTCCCAGCGGTGATCTGGTCTTTGGACTGCACCAGAACCAGTCCGGACTGGTCCACCAGCTCAAATATCTGCTTCGTCTTTCCCTCACTGAGCTTCTGGCCGAGTTTCAATTCTAAAAAACACGCACACATAAATAAGAAAACCCCCAAATTAAACGCTACGTATTGAACTTTTTATCCCCAACGTACACATACTGTTGTACTGTACCTGGTGTGGAGGCCATGATGGTGTTCTTTAACAACCCACAGTCCTGAAAAAAAAACCAAGACACTAAGAAACCAAAGTGACTGACAACTTTTAGAAAAGTTGCAAAAATGAAAGCTGCAGGAGGCGTGCAGACAGCAGAAGAGGGAAGTGGAGTCTGTCTTACGTACTCTGACAGCCAATCACGTCCGTCGACTGACCCTGACAACCAATCACAGCAGCGCACTAGTCACCACGTGGAGAGACGCTGCTCCAACATCAAACATTAGCACGACGAAGAACTTTTTAGGAAATGCACCTCTCAAAATAACCCAATTTCTCTGTGTTAAGAAGACCGAGTTATCATCCAGCTTTACAGAAAACAGTGGCCTGTTGAACAAATCGATTAGATTGATTCCCACTGTTGTGTTCCTCGTCGCAATAGACCACGTGTGTTTCGTCAGTTTCCGATGTTTGACTAAATCCGCTGTGATTAATTTAACTTGTGAGATAACCTCTATGGTGACCTGTTGGACCTGGGTGTTCCGTTGCTGAGACAGAGTTGCTTGATTTCATGACTACTTCAACAATGTCCGCTAAGTTTCTGTTTTAACGACCCACGTTGGATACTCAGCCCCCGTGTTCGCGCAGACACGCACGCGAGGACTGCTCGGGCCACCCGGCACGAGACTGTCCGTCGTCGTTCTCGGAGCACCGGGAGCAGGCGGCGACATGGAGTTTGAGGAGTCCGGTATCGGGGAGGAGTGCGGGGTTTTCGGGTGTGTGGCTGCCGGAGAGTGGCCCACGCAGCTGGAGGTGGCTCAGGTCTTAACTCTGGGACTGGTGGCGCTACAGCACAGGTAAGTAACGGAAAGGTGTGTGTGCGTGCGCGCGCAGCGTGACCGGTTAAACTTAAGCCATGTGTAAAATGTTACGTTACGAGGGGTGTTCAGGTCACTGCGCAATAAAAAATAACTTCGTTTCTTTCCTGAGACAAGTTGGAACATATTTAACTCAGAAAGTCACATTTCCGCACTACAGAACGAATTAAATAAAAGCATTTTCATAAGAAACGACACATTTGTTTGCGTGACCGTTTTCACAGTATCTGCCTTTGTTTAAAAACAAAAACGCGTGACTCGAGGCAGCATTGTTTCTGAGATACTCAAACAAGTGCTGAGGAAGATGCGATTTAAAAATGAGAAAAAGTGGCGAAGAAGCTAGATTTAACATAACCTACATTCAAGAAGCAGGACATATGATAATTAATCTTTCCATAGTTTTGTCAGTAACATCTCTATGTTTTCTAGAGTACAGGTTGATGTATTCACCTGTTTTTCTTCAGCCAACTGTCCAAAATTCAAAGACGCTTAGTGTCGAGAATTATCAGGTACCAACATTCAATGAGCTGGAACCAGCTAATGTTTGGCTTTCATTATTGAGTTAAGTTTGAATTCTACATCTTACACCCTGTTTAGGTCATTTCTGCGGTTTACATTGGTCTTGTAGACTTTTGTCACATGGAGACATCAGATGTTACCTGTCTCTCTGGGGATGGATTAGTGGAGGCCATTGAACATACTGAATTGATCTTTATTATCGGGATGTGATCCTGTTCTTCTTTGCAGTGGGCCATCACGTTATCAGTTAAGTCAGAGCCAGTGTCCTGTTTTTTAACTGGTGTCTGGAGAGAGGGAACTGAAAGAAAAAAACAGTTGTGCCAAATACATCTCATGGTCAGATTGACTTTTACCTTTTTTCAGCACTTACAATTAAACCCTTATCCATAATTTCATTATGGTGCTTGATGGCAAATCATGAGACTGAGTCAAATTACAAAAGCTTTAGTCAGCGTAGACATCATGTGACATGCAAAGTGATTATGGAAGGAGGCACATTTCAAACCTTGATCCACAGCTTTCCTCTTCGTCCCTCTGTTTGCTGAGTAGGTGTCCTCTCGTTCTGCCCTAGATTCACTAGAGTCTGCAAACAACATGAAATGGTTATATGACATCGAGGGATCCTCTGAACACATTATCTTCTTATGCTACTTGCTGTACACGAAGCCACACACACAAACACATTTTCTGCATGAACACCACTGAATAACTTGAGGCTTTTACATTACTTAGTTTTATTTGGGGATATGGTTTGTTTGTTTTTTTTAAATTTACAACTGTTGGAAAATGTCATTTTACTACTTCACTGAAAGATATTTTTTTACTTTAGACAGTCTTTGTGAATGTTTGGAAGGGGTTTAAATTTTTCACGTATTTCAAGGATTTTCTTTAATTAAGCTTTGAAAGGTCAGTTCACCCAAATTCCAAATCATCATGATGTAGGCATGCAAATAGTTTTGTTCTTATTTTAACAGGTTTCTGAAAGACTGACGGTGACTGTAAATCTGCACTCAAGACTGAAAGAAAAATACATTTAAAAATTCTGTCCACTAAATGTCCTTGTGCCCCACAATAATCAACAGTGGAATTCCTGTTTACAGGACTTTCTGAAAGAGTTGCTGCTAGCACTTTAAGAGATATATGTCAAGTCAAAACAAAGCTTCGTGTTGTCTTCTGTGCCTCTGCTCTTGTTGAGTTCATACATAGTTTGGTAATCAGTAGTAGAAAGAACATTAAACATCTGCATACTACACATGAATAAATAATGATAGTGAGCTCACTCATTAATCTCTGCTTTTGTTCCAAGCGATGCTCCTTAGCTGCATGCAGCCTTGGTTCTTCATTGTTTACTGCAACATCAAGACTTACAGACGAGACAGAATCAGGACTATAAGTTCTCTCCTCCGTCCCTCCCACCATTGTTGTCGTTGTGTTTGCTTTTGTCAAATAGACATTTACATGGTCCTCGTTCTCACAGCCCTCCAACATCGTGAGACCTCCTGAATCTGCTTGGTGGTCTGCACGTCCTGTGTCATGTAGTGAGCCATTACTTGTACGATTCATAATAGCATCTACCTCATCGTAGAACCTCATAAGACGTCTTGGGTCGCCTTCATCATTCTTACCCCTTTGGAGGGAACGGTAAAGGTACTTTAGGTTCTTGTACTTAGTGTGACACTGTTTCCAGTCGCGTTCAATTCCTTGCTGCATTAACCTGTTGGAGATCTGGACAAATATGTCTCTCTTTCTGGTGGAGCTCTCCAACTGCCTGCACACGCGCTTATCGGCCCACACTTGAATCAGGGCTCGCACCTCCTGGTCGCTCCAGTTTCGACCTGTGTCCGACACTGTGACCACGTGGAACTGATCAGAGCTGGGTGGATCTGTTAGATGAGTATCTGGAGCGAAAACAATACGTTAGGGAAGAGAGTGTATATGTAAACTGCACTGGTGATATGATGAACAGGCATACCTGTTGCTCTCCATTTTGCTTCCATGTCTCCATCCATATCATAATCGTCACTGTTGTCATCTGCAATTAAAAGAAATAGCAGAAAAACTGATTTCTCTTTTAGCCTTGAACACCAAAGAACTGCATGTAGAGCAGAATGAATACATACCATCATCAATTTCTATGACAACCTCACTTTCTGGGGTTGTTGCCTGTGCTGTGTGGCCTGCTGGTGTTTGTAACCTTCCTGCTGCCATTTCTATATCATACACCCTCTTCTGCATTTCCATTGTGCCGTTTTCCAGTCCACGGTCCAGCAGAATGGCTTCCACCTCATCGAAGAATTTCATGTACTTCCCCGGGCCTCCAGCGCTGCTGCCCCCAGCAGCATGAGCACTCTTAGCAGTCTTATAATCATATTTCAAGTTCTTGTATTTTGTTCGACATTGTTTCCAGTTCCGTATCACCCCGAACTTCCTCTGCATCTGACGGGCCATCTCTTGGAAGATAGACTTGTTGCGTAGAGTGCATTTTAAGCGCTCTCGAATGCGCCGGTCGGCCCAGATGCACAGCAGTGCCCGCACCTCATCGTCTGTCCAGTGGCGGCCCCCCTCTTCAGCCACACTTGGCGTGTACGGAAGAGCTTGATGAATTCTACTCTTAATTCCTGTACACACATGCAAACACAGTGTTATCTGGCTCTTATATCAATATGTTTGAATTTAATCTCACTGTAGGATACAACTGCAATTTTTAGAACAAGTTTTTTGCTTTAGTTTGAGGCTAAAACTACTTCATCTGACATCCCAGGTTTTATCCCCGTTGGTGTGGAACCTACATTTACCTTCCTGCATTGGGATAGTGACTGAGGAAGAGTAGATTCCTCTTTGATTACCCACATCTTCCACCTCTTCCTCCCAGCCCTCCACAGGCCTTCCATCCACTCCTGGGCTGTAGTTTGCTGAAGTGCCTGCTGCTGCGTCAGGCTTCCTGCTCTGAAGTCCCAGGCTCCTGCATTTGGCCTGACACTCCCACCAGCTGCGCACAACACTGAGCCTCCTCAGACGCTCTGAGATCAACTCAAATGTGGTTCTGCTCTCAGCTACGTGCTGAGCTCCCACCTCATCCCATACTGACATGAGAGCCAGCACCTCTGCTTCCCCCCACTGCCTCTCCACCGAGCCTTTTTCCTCTACTGCCTCCCTATCACCACCTCTTTGTCTCTCTGCTCCTCTCTCCATGTTTGAGCTGACCTGGAAACGCTTTCTTTTCCCCAGCCCGTCTGTCTCTGCTGCCCGGTTCCCTAGGCAACCAGGCGGTTAAGCCTGAAAGCAACGCCTCCGTGCAGAAAAGCAGCCTCACCACTGGCTTAAGCTGTGTGCTGAGGGGGAGGGACCAACTGTAATCCGAGAAGCAGCTTGGTAAATAGGCTGAAACTGCAGCAAGACGACTCTCCTTTTATGGCAGCTCTTCAGCACAGATGCAGATGTTTGCAGACAGTTTTTTCTATCTTCATTCCTGCTATATTTTTCCTCAATCAAACCAGTTTGGCTTGCCTGAAGGTTCATATGAAACTTTTAGAATTGAAGTGTAATCATGTATAGACTCGCAGAAAATAAACTGAGGGATCATTCTGTATAACTCACTCCCCACTGATATAATTGCACTGTTACAATTTACATGTGACTGTTTGTGTCCACTCAGGGGTCAGGAAAGTGCCGGGATTGTTACAAGTAATGGAGCAAATCCACCCACATACACAACCCTCAAGGTAACATTAAATTATGAGTGAGTAGTTTATCTCACAGTGGCAGAAACACTCTGTTCAACTACAGTTCAACATTTGAGTTGCTTTTCATTAAAGATGCACCACAAATAAGCATTATAACAGTTGTTTAATGCTTCATCACACTCAGATTGTGACCTGACAGATGTGCATTACAATTTACTTCATTTGTTTCTGCATATTTTGTAAGTATAAAGATCTTGCACTGATTCCTCTTGCAATTTTTTTAGGGAATGGGATTAGTGAGCACTGCTTTCCCACCCGAAGCTCTTCTGAAGCTGCGCTATGGTAACCTTGGTATTTGTCACACACGCTATTCAACTACTGGGATCTCTGAGCTCCAGAACTGCCAGCCCTTTGTGGTGGATACACTGCATGGCAAGATCGCTGTGGCACACAATGGAGAGTTGGTTAATGCTCAGGCCCTGCGGAAAAAGGTGAAGATGGCTATCTGCTTGTCTGCACTTAATCTTACAAATAAATGGTCCTTACTGGGGACTTACTGTTGCATTTTGTCACCACAAATACAAATCTTCAGTGTGTAATGCTTATGTTATCAATTACAGTTATTCACTGTTGTGGAATATTAAGACATAAGGGAAAATATGCCAGAATAAAGAATATGAACATGCATGAACACTAGTTTATACATCAATCCCATGTAAAAATGCCATGCAGGTAATGCGCCATGGTGTAGGCCTCTCCACCTGCTCAGACAGTGAGCTCATCACCCAGCTGCTGGCGTTGAACCCACCTATGGAGGAGCAGGATGCACCAGACTGGGTTGCCAGGTCAGAGTTGTCACTTAATGCTGGTTAAATATTCTCACTTTTTCTCTACATTATTTAAACAGTTTTCAAGTATTAATTTCTTTCATATTGTAGAATTAAAAACCTCATGAGTAAAACCCCTACATCGTACTCCCTGCTGGTGATGTTCAAAGATGTCATCTATGCTGTGCGTGACCCTTACGGAAATCGACCCCTCTGCATTGGACGACTTGTTCCCATTTCTAAACTGCACAGTTCAGGTATTCTAAACACTGTTTAAATTTTGTGACTGTAACTTGAGATACTCTGTGCTGTGAACATAGAAATATTTGTCCTCAAAACACCCAAACTTCTACTGATAAATAGGACACCTCATGAGAGGTTATCAGTGCTCGAGCCAGGGCGGCTTTTCGTCAGAGGATGGTCTTTGATTTTGTTCTGGTCCAGTGTGTAAGCTAGTGCATGATTAACTTTTCTTGTTGGTCAGGTGCTGGAGAGGAGGACACTGAGGGTTGGGTTGTGTCATCAGAGTCCTGCAGCTTTCAGTCCATTGGTGCCAAGTACGGTTTCACCAACAATGCAACATCCTCTGCGCTGTAATGGCAGCACTGTGGCTTATGAGCATTTTCCTGTCCCTCAGGTATTACAGAGAGGTCCTACCAGGAGAGATAGTCCAGATATCCAAACATGGAGTCAAGTCTCTGACTATTGTGCCTCGCCCTGAGGGAGACCTCCCTGCCTTCTGTATATTTGAATATGTTTATTTTGCCAGACCAGACTCTATTTTTGAAGGTATAAAAATGTGTTATATTTTTACTACATTGTTCTTAATTGTTCAGCTGTCTTCTAAAACAAAGTGAAAGTGTGCTGATGTCCAGTATGTTATACCACTGTACTGCAGGGCAGATGGTCTATACTGTCAGGCAGCGCTGTGGTCGGCAATTAGCCATCGAAGCGCCAACAGATGCAGATGTGGTCAGCACTGTGCCAGAGTCTGCAACTCCTGCTGCACTGGGCTATGCTCAGCAGGTCTGTCTACAAGCTGCCTGCTTAACTCAGTAAAGACATGCTCTCATACACTCTCCTCCTGATACACATCTGTGCTCACAAACTGTTTCTGCTTCTCTCACAGTCTGGACTGCCTTACATAGAGGTTTTGTGTAAAAACCGCTACGTAGGGAGAACATTCATTCAACCAAATACCCGACTGAGACAACTTGGAGTTGCCAAGAAGTTTGGAGCATTGACAGACAACTTTGCAGGGAAACGAGTGGTACTGATTGATGACTCCATTGTCAGAGGCAACACCATCTCTCCGATTATTAAGCTGCTCAAGGAAGCAGGTGCAACAGAGGTTAGTTGACTAGAGAAACAGAAAATTATTTCTGTTCATCTGTACCTTGTAAATAACTGGATAGTAGAAGTGCTCCTTGAATAAAAAGTGTCTATCACCAGAAAAAAAAAGATCTTTATTAGGATGACTATGATACAGAACAAGCAAAAGCACTACATTGCAGAAAGTAAAAATCTATTTAATCACTGACCTGACTTATTAAATTATCATAGAGTAACTATATTTGTAATTAAATGAGAAGCATCAGGATCTGTCTCATTCAGGTCAGCAGGATATTGATCACATGCAGTATTTAACCAGAGCATCATGGGAGAAAAATTTTAAATTAAATTTAAAATTTCACAAACTGGGGGGAAAAAAAGTTATAAGGCTGTTGAGCTTCAGACCTCCACTAACCTGTATTTTACATGGAACTGCTGATGAGTTATATGTAGGTTCAGTTTTCCTGTGCTGTAACACTTTATTTAGTTTATTTTAATACAAGAGTGAAATGACCAATATTTAGACTGATCAGACCCAACACAAATACAAGAAACTGCAAGACACACATTGTAAATACTGATCTGTATTTCCTCCTCAACAGGTCCATATCAGAGTTG
>JAUBNQ010000020.1:6382255-6400395 GCA_032353495.1 Ctenopoma kingsleyae | reverse complement strand
GGGGGTGGAGCTGTGTTTTCCTCTCCGCACATCCAGCCCTCCCACAGACAGCTGTACGTGGCGTCACTGGGAGGACACCTGCTCCGTCTCAACCCAGTGAGTGAAGGAAAAACCTGTAGACGCTTTCATTTTGTTACTAGATGGCGTTATGTTTGTATGATTTCCCTGATGATTCAGGGATGTTGTTGAGGTACATGCTGTATTATCAATGACATCTGACACCTGGTACACACAACTCATGCTGAGGAAGGCAGAGCCTGAAACGTGTGTTACAAATGTGCTTACACTGTCACGACTTCTGCTTCTGCATCCAAGGACAGTGGGGAGGTTCTGTGGTCATACTGTCAAGACGTCCCATTCTTCTCATCGCCAAACTGCTCCTCTGGTCATGTGGTGATTGGTTCAGTGGATGGAAACATCAGTTGCTTCAGCAACACTGGGAGACTGGTGAGAAGCAGAATTTAGACTGGTGTATTTCTCCACTATGAGAAACTGTGAACCAGTATTTTACAAGTGCTGTTGTGTTTTTCTGCAGGTTTGGCAGTTTCTGACAAAAGGACCTGTCTTCTGCTCTCCGTGTGTCACACCAGACCAGCAGAGGGTTTTGTGTGGATCACATGACGGTTGCCTGTACTGTTTAAACTGTACTGACGGCTCTTTAATGTGGACTTTCCAGACATCAGGGAAAGTGTACTCCTCTCCATTTGTATTTAATGACTCTGTTGTGGGTGGCGGGAGGTTTCTGGTGGGCCTGGCCTCTACAGATGGCACAGTCTGGATCCTGGATGGTCTAGATGGACAAATGCTGGTCTCGCACACTCTACCAGGGGAGCTGTTTTCATCCCCAGTGGTGTATGAGCAGTCTCTTGTAGTCGGGTGCCGCAATGACTATGTTTATTGTTTAAAACTGACTGTCAAAGAGGACACGTAGAATTATTACATGTATTTTTGTACTGTTTTTTAAAATATAAATACATGCTAAAGCAGACTGGAGAGGGTGCTTTGGGAAAAGGATTTTAATTAAAGTTCAGGGTTTAAGATCTAGAACAGAGAAATAATGAGTCCACAGTCCTGCACTTCAGACATCAGTATTTAATTTACATTATTCATAACATTTTGTATCTCTTTAAGAATTTTCTCATGAATATCTCTAAGTGGGACAAAAAAAGTGCAAATAATACCAAACATTTTTGTTACATATACTAACACTGCGTACACTACACTATTGTGCACGACCAAAGTTAGAATCAAAATGACAAAGTGACTCAGTCGCTTAGGGGCCTCTTTCTGACCGAAGCTCTGATAACGCCTTTGACTTACATACAGTACATACTTACATACATACAGATCATTAAGTGAATGTCAGGAAATTAGGATGCTGGAGTCCCTTTTTTCATAGAGGAAATGCTTACAGAATTATGTAAGATTGTATCACATTTACGAGGAAGTGACGGCATAAGCCTACAAACACAAGTGTGTTACAGGAGGACTGCTACAAGAATCGTATGTTACAGCAAGCATGTGTTGTGTCTGTCTCCGTTAGCAAAGCAAGAAGTCAATTTTTCTTCATCACACAGCTGTGAGAATAATGTGCAGTTTATTGTAAATGCCCAGTAACACTTGTGGTCTTCAGTGCAGTGTTTAGGTGCACCCACGGTGTGTGATCATGACAGATTCTGTTTCTTTATGACAAAAATAGCTTCGACAGCCATCACAGTCGTCACGGACACAGTGAGAATTGTAACGCTAAGTTTTACAGTATGAGTTTTAAAAAAATGAGAGAAAAAAAAAAGGTTTGTTTTGTATATGACAAACAAGGCTCAGAAGAGACACAGTATCATTTCGACATAGGCAGATCAGCGGCTTTACATAAATATTACTATTGAGGGCAGGGAAGATGCCTGTAACACAGCTGTCAACCAGCAGATTCAGCGGGGTCATGTTGAGTTATTATTACTGGTAGCCCTTAAAACACAATTCAGACAGTTACCCTCTGATGATTAAACACTTACATGTTAGAGCTTCACCTTTGTAATACAAAAGTGTTATATTGTGTTGGGTGAAATTATTTAGTTACAACCATGGTGACACTGTTGGCTAGAAAAAAAAAAACAGGTTGGCTATTGCAGTGGCCAGCCATGGTTGTAATTGGCTGCAGAGGACTCTTCTTGGAACATATACGTTGTGTGCCTGTATACACTATGTGCATGCAAACGTTGTTTACATATATCTGCGATTGTATTAGAATATTTGAATGTGAAGCGCACTTTGACGTCATAATAGTACCAGCCAGTGGGTGGGGATACAAGGTGATAGACAGCTCTACTTGCTTCACAGTCTGGGGTATTTTCATGGTGAGAGATGAGATCTGGAGTTTTAGGAGGGAACAGGCATGTGATGCCGACTCTTCAGGTGCTTCAGAGTTTGTGGGCAGTGTGCATTCTTGACGCAGGCCAGGGCCGAGTGTGAAGTTGGGACGGGGTGTTATTTGATGATCTGAGGACAGTCGCTCCAGGCTTTGGCCTTTCGTTTAGCGAGGGCCAGCCAGGCCGGTTCTGTTGACACCTGCGGAGAGTCACCAGAAGGGAAGCGCTTTGACACATCCTTGACAGCAGGTGGCGACGGTGTAGAGTCTGCAATTTCAACTGAAACAAAAAAATTAAAAAGCTGGTTTTAATCACTGCATTAATTTTTGGAAAGTTTTTGAAACTGGTTTGACTGGAACAAATATTTGATAACTTTCATTATCAGGTAGTCTTAAGATCATTTTTTCAGTCTTTATAACAACAGACATCTGTGAAAAATGTTTTTCATATTTTACTAAAGCTCAAGGTGATGTCATTATACATCTAAATTTTTACAACCAACAGTCCAAAACCCCAAATATTCAATTTACTAAAAGCAACTAATTCACATGTTGCAGAAGGTGAAACTGTCATGTTTTGTAGGTATTTTTGCTTCAAAGATTCTGTTGACTGGCCTAATGTAATTGGCTATTCTAATTAACGTAGCTCTTTCTAGTGTTTAAGAGATTTCTTGCAGTTATTGAAATACACTCACTGGCCACTTGTACTTTAAATGCAATCCAGTAAAGGTGCCGTCAGAAAGGTGATAATTCTACCATATGTTTATTATTGAGGTCATGGTAGTAGAACCATCTGTGTGTTTGTTTTTACTGTTTTGGCCACTGTATTTATATAAAAGATATGACAATAATAATATAATAATAAGTACAATCTGACAGACGGTACAGAAAAAAACTAATTCAAATTACAAGAGAAAGGAAAGCAGCTCGTTCTAACAGTAAACTGGAGCCTGTAGCAGATGTCATTTTGCCTGAAAAGTGACTTAAATGATTGAAAAACTTTGTGTCAACTGAATATTAACTCAAACACACATTTCAACAACATATGGCTTTATACTGTATTTGTAGACTAATGGTAGGATTGTACCAGTGACAGAGCTGGGTAAAGTATTGGCTTTTTTCAGGTTTTCTCGGCGCTCAAATCGTCCCAGGAGGCTGTCGGGTCTCTTGGGTTCTTCTGGTGTCTGAGGTTTAGAACTAGGACTGGTGCTCCCACTTCCTTTGCTCTCTGTGGGACTCATCAGTGTAACCTGCAAAAGAGATTTGTGATGATGGGTGATCTAAACAATTTATTGTTTTTTTTTATTAAAATCTAAAATCTAAAAAAACTAAAATCTTGGATTGAAAAAGTTTTCTAATATTGAATAAAGAAATAAAGTGAGTAAATTGGCAATGTTAGGGCACATACACTGTCTCTCTCCCTTGCTTGTTTTTCAGCAAGTTTGGCTTCTCTTTGGCTACGACGATCTTCTCGGTTCTGCTGCTGCTCCCTGAATCCTTTCTGCTTCTGTAGCGCGAGTGTGATCCATAATGGCCCAGCCTCCTTCTCTTGGACCCTTGCACTGTCCAGTGAGTGCCTGCTCTGTAGGGATGGTTTTTCTGCAAGAGAACATGTGTAAATTACCACATTATGGGGGTGTGTATTGATTGAACTTGAACTGATACTAGTGCCCATACAATACCTGACTATAAACATAGACATATCATGCAGGTAATTTCTGAAGTTACAGTTTCATTGCATATCCAGCCCCACATACTGTACCACTGACTGTACAATCAAGG
Organism: Ctenopoma kingsleyae; assembly: GCA_032353495.1. NCBI lineage: Eukaryota > Metazoa > Chordata > Actinopteri > Anabantiformes > Anabantidae > Ctenopoma > Ctenopoma kingsleyae. The sequence goes on along the minus strand of JAUBNQ010000020.1, from coordinate 6,396,248 downwards.
CCATTTTGAGCCATGCAGAGTCACAATTTCACATTTCCCTCAAAATTAGTAAAAATTGTATGGGATGTTTTCTGTAGATACATTTTTACATGGAAAGAAAAACCTGACTGACCTTCCATTTTTAGGCATCTTAGGAAATCTTTCTCTTGGTATCTTTTGAATGTGAGTTCTGAGTAACACTGACCTTTCCTGATGAGCTCTGTCTTCCTGTCCACCTTCTCTCTCCAGGGGATGTTGATGGAAGGGAAGAATGATCTTTTCTCCTTTGGCTCCTCTTCCCCTTGGACCTGACCTTGGCTGCTTCGGTGCAAATGGGCCACTGCTGAAGGTTCCTCGCTTCTGCTTGTCGGTTCCTGTTTGGATAAGTCTGTGTCCAGTGTGCCCTGGATCAAGGCATCACTGGGAAGACTGTGGACCACTTTAGGTAAAGGCGACGGAGGAGGTGTTGGGACTGCTCCAGGAGGTTTGGGTGATGTGGTTGGTCTTCGGTAGAGTGGTGGTTTTGAAAGCATTTTCTCAACTTCGGACTGTGTGGTTGGGCTGGTTGACTTGCCCGATTTAGCCCGAGGGACGGCAGGGGAGGCAGATGTGTGCAAGTACTTGCTGATTGCACCTTCTGTCTGAGGTGATGTGGGACTTAATTTCTCAGAAAAGACAGAGGAAGTGTCAGTGTCCGTCTCAATGGGGGTGAGAGGTGAAGGGACTCCATCAAAGCTGTCCCCAGCACTGTATCGTTTCTTCCTTTTTTCTGTGGACTGTTCACCATGAAACCGCAGGGAGTAGTTGGTTCTCCTCAGCTTTATACCGAAAGGCGAGGGCTTCTCTTCACTGTCCTGGCCATGCTCCTGTCCCTCCTCTCTGCTAAGAGACGCTTCCATCTCACTCTGTGGCCTGCTCTTCAACTCAGCCCCCTCAGGTTTCACTCCAGGGCTGGGAACTAGGAAAGACGGGAGGTCTTTGGCAAACATACACTCCTCTCCTCCTCTTTCTACGATGCGGACAGTCTTACTTGACCTACTCTGAGGTTTACTGGTTGGAGATGGAGAGGCTGCAGAAGGGCTCTGGGATGAAATTGCTTCCTCTCCTATATCCTTCTCATCTGAACTAAACACCTCAGAGTTTCTGTTTGAATCTCCAAATTTCTTCTTCGCAGGGGTGATTGAGAATTTGGCGGTGGCAGACACGGTCTTCCTGAGGTTTGTGTGAGCAAACAAAGGCTGGTCTTCACTACTGGGCTGAGGCTGGTTCCTGCTTGAGTCTGGATGTTCATCATACTTCCCCTCTTCTACCCCTTTGAATATCTTTGATCTGATACTCGCCCACTCTGCTAAAACAGCTGCACTGGACTGGTCTGTAGAGAGTGTGGACTCGTTGAGTGATTTGGTTTTGCCAGACTTGCGGTCCGGTGAAGTCTTGGTCTTGGTGGGTGGCGTTCCCAGGGCCTTTCTGTCCTCTCCCAGACCCAGCAGAGACTTGCAGGCTGTGTCTTTGATCTGGTCTAAATTGACAGCTGTCCCACAGAGCTGGGCGCCTGTGACTAAGATGGCTGTGTGGGGGACATATGGAGACGTTGGCAGGTTGGGGGAGTCTGGTCCTTCGGAGGAGGAGGAGGCCTTAGCTCCCTCTTTTTGTTCAGTGACAGCACCTCTCTGGTGGCTGGATGCCGGAGTAACAGGTGTCAGGTTGACTTTCTGGAACAGAATCTGTTTCTCTCCAGAGGAAACCTTAAAAGAGAAGGGCCTCTGTCTCTCCTCCATCTCCTGCCAGCGTAGCTCCTCAGCTCTCCTCTTCCTTTCTTGTGGATCTAAGCTGCCATCAGAGTCCTCTACTGACAGCCTCCTCTGCTCTTCCTCCTCCTTTCTCATCCTCTCTTCTGTTTCTGTTTTTTTCTTTTCCTCACTCTCCTTCAATCTTATCTTCTCTGCTTCCTCCTTTTTCTTTCTTTCCTCTTCTTCTTCCATCTTCCTCTTCCTCTCAGCCTCAAGCTCCTTCTGCCTCCTTGCCTCTTCTTCCTCCTCTCGCTTCTTCCTTTCCTCTTCTTCTTGCCGCTTTCTTTCTTCCTCCTCTTTCCTTCTCCGCTCTTCCTTCTCCTCTTGCACCCTTCTTTCCTCTTCCTCCCTCCGCACTCTCTCTTCCTCTTCTCGCTGCCTCCTTTCTTCCTCCTCTCTGATCCTCCTCTCCTCCTCCTCTCTCTTCTTTTTTGCTGCCTCCTCCCAAAGCCTTCGTTCTTCCTCTTCCTGCTCACGCAGCCTCAGCTCCTCTGCCCTCTGCCTCCTCTCCTCTTCCTCCTGCCTGAGCCTCTGCTCTTCCAGCTCTCTCTTCCTCCTCGTTTCCTCTCTTTCCTCCTCATGGAGTTTCTGTTTCTTGAGACTTTCTAGTGACTCTTCAACAGACTCCCTGCGATGGTCACCTGTGGAGATGCCAGCTGCCTCAAGGTCCTCTTGGATGGCACCAGGAATGGATACCTCTTCGAGGTCCTGGGAATGAGGGGGTACGGTTAGTTTATCTTTACTGTCAAACAACAAATCAACAACATGCAAAGACCCAGTTGAGGTACCTCATGTCTTGACTCTGGCTCACCTGGGTAAAGCGCCGATGCTTCCGGGAAACCCTCTGATTTTTCGGTTTGACAGAAAGTTTATGCTTGGCAGCGGTGTTGTCTAAGCGAGGAACAGACTGCGGGACGGCATCCAGGTTGATGGACTCGATCGTACCAGTGGGTGGAAGAACTCGTTTGGACCTTGGGGACTTCACTGGGGTGCTGTGTGGTCCGGCCCCCTGGACCTGCGTTTGTAACAGTAACAGAGCATTTATTTAAAACTGATACACATCCAACGTGACATCCAACTGTAAAAGAGATCACCACAGATAACAGATATTAACTTTTTTATTCTATGTATTGTTCTTTTATGTCAGATCAGAGATTGAAATGTGCTATGCTAGTTGCAGTAAATGTAGCCTTGAGCTTTAGACTTTTGTGCTACAAGAAAAAACGCAGCCCCACATTAATTTGAATGGGGGAAATGTGATACGCAGCTGGCAGTGGCATCACAGGTGGTTCTGCCCATATGATTGTGTGGGAAACTTTTTTCCCACACAATCATATGGGCAGAACCACATTCCTGGTTGATTACATTGTAATGTGAATCCCATATTTCTCCCGATTACCTGGATTTTAAGAACAAAGAAGACACGGATGCCAATATGATTATTTTGCAGATTTGTAGAATCCTGTTTATGAATATTACAAACTAAGCTGTCCACACAGATCACAAGTCACAGATTGCATTTCATTGTTTTTCTGGTGCATGAAAAAGCATACCCTGACCTGAACAGGTTTAACATAAATATCTGTGTGAATTTGGCCTTAGCCTGGAAAGACCTGTGCATCAGAACATCTTAATAAACTCCTACCTTTGGCTCTGTTGGTGGCTCAGCTTCTACCTGGGCCAACACCTTCAGTGGGCTCTGTGGCATCTCTTCCTCATCTGAACTTCCCTCATCTCCTTCACTCCTCCTCAGAGAGGGAGGTCTCTGCCCAAACTTTATACCTTGTGCTATCTGCCTCTGTGTGATCACCAAAAAACATTTTATATAAGCAGGAAGAAGATAACTGTTCAGCAACAGTGTGCACATCGCTACAACACTCACCTGCAGATTTCTAACTTTATCTGAGACGTTTTCCTGGGACATGCTGTGATTGCCACCGGGCTCTGTCACCGGCTCCTCTGGGATAAAGATGCTGTCGTGTGACAGAGCTCGAGAGCCTATGGGATTCAACTCCCTGCAGAAGAATGAGAGCGTCTTCAATGATGTGGCATGTCATTACTGTCATTCATTTATTTATCATGAGCGGGCAACGTCATTCCCTGTAAATCATATTGCACAAAGAAATGAATGACCTCTTTACACACACCAGCAGTTTCAGCACATCAGCTGAAGGCTCAAATGGTGTCGAGCTTTTTTACAGAGTGAATTTGAGAAGAGCCTCACCCTTTTCTGTACAGATTATGTTACCACAACTTGCAGCAGTTTATGAGTCTGTTTTAACACTTTCATTTTTTTGAAAGTGAAACAACATCAGATAAGAAGCCAGCAGTTCCTGCATAAAATAAGTCTACCCTCTGTATCTAGATAAAGGTGGCAAAAAATATGTAAACTTCCTGTATGGACACCACATTATTGTTAAGATCTGTGGGTGTAGCTTTAATTAGCAACAAAAAAAAGCTGAAAGGTTCGCTTTCTTCATGTTTAATGAAAATGTAAGATGTAAATATATCTATGTACTGACCTCAGACTCTGTTTGGCCTCTTCATCGTCAGACACAACTCCATTGCACACTTCCCCAGTAGAAAAACTCGCCTTTAGCTCTCCTCCATCAAAACGCCTTTTCGCCTCCCGCTTCTTCTTCTTCCCAAACAGCCGTCTGAAGGGTTGGAATTTGCCCTGTCGCCGTCTCTCTGTTGGCAAAAGAAAACAAATTATAACCACAGCTACATGCAATCAGATCATCAATCTTTATTCCTCGGGCTAGATAACCAGCAAAATGGTGCCTGTGGGCATTTTTTTGTAAACGTGTGTGTGTGTGTGCGTGATGAAATGCAATTGACTGAATTAAAGGAAAGGAAAATCAATCAAATAGCAGATGGAATGAGGAGGAAAACCTTGGCTCTTTTGTTCATACTTGCATGTATTTGCAAGAAGTGGAAAAGATAAACAGCATGCATAAAAACAGAGCACCAACAACCATTCCTGCAAACCCAAGTCCATGGCTGATCCTGAGAGAAAGGAAGTCAGGGAATAACCACAAAGACATGCTGGCCTCAGCAGTGTGTGACTCATATAACCTTTGACCTGCAAAAATTTGAGCAATGGTTTAGAAGATAACAACTCACAAAGTTTCACACGTCAGTTTTCTGATGGAACGCAAGAGAGTGAACTTTCACCCCAACTTTATGTCACATGTAACAGCTAATCACTAGCACATTCACTATCCCATCAGTTAGTGAGTCAACTGTGTCAAATTAAAACAATAAAGGAGCAATGTGCTGCTAAGAATAAAACTGTCTGATGCAATAAAATAAAAAAGATGTAATAAATTGTGTTAGTGCAAAGAAGATTAATGTTGAACTTTAACGTCTGCTTGATACTCTTGTTTTCTTCATCATCTTTCATGCCTGGAAGTCAGAACCTATTATACATGATTTAAACTTTCCCACATGTAAAAAGAAAAACACTGCTCTACTCTCGCTTTGAGAATCAGAAGATGAGATTTGTCGACATGTCACTTGAAAATGTCAACAGATATCTTAATCTTTAGATTTATTTGTGTCTCTCAGTGTTTCTTCGCTCGCGTACGTCGGTCTGCCTGTGTGTTTTGTTTTTGTCAGTGTCTGTTTGTGTCTCAGTATTTGTGGAGGTCCACTGGATGAACTAAGTGGGTGAGATTACAGAGCTACTCTACACCACTGTGCAGACAGGCGTTCTCAGGGCTCTGTGGGTATTCCTTTCAGAGCTATAAGTAGCAACTGGTGTGGGATTTCACTTCTCGTGCTGCTCACTAAACCAGAAGCATCATGGGAAATTATACAGTAAACTCGTTTCCCCACTTACTAGATTTTTGACCCTAATGTGTGCATCATCATTTGGCGTGGGAGAGAACAGACAAGTCTAATTGGACTGTATTTATTTATATGAATATCTTTTATACTGTATACTGACAAAGATATGATTATACTGTACAATATGTGGGAGGTATTTGTTATATTACAGTGAGCACAGAATGTGTCCTGCTTTATATTAAACAGACACTGCCCAGTGTTTTAAGCGTTTTAAGAGTAAATGTGTCACTGATGTGTGTCTCATAACCTTGTAAATCACATCTCCAAGAATGCAGTGTCAGTTTTAACCACATCACAGAAGCACTATCTCCACAAAAGGCAAATTAGAAATCCAAGGTGAAGGCACAAATATGACACACCTCATTTTTGCAATCCCAGTAAAATGTTTCCAACCTTCCCACATTTCAAACATACAATAATTATTTTTGAGTATTATACTGTATATGACATAGTTGGAAAAGTTTTCATGTACTTCACTCGTATTTGGATTAAAGACAAAATTCAATTTTCAGTTTAGCAGTAAGTGTTTCTCTCAAATGAAACTTTTCCAGGGTGATTTTAACAATTAACAAAGCTGAGTTTCAAATAAAATGTACTAATATCTTCTTTCTACACAACCAACGCATAGCATTTTGTTACTTTATTATTTATTACTCTATTATATTACTCCTCAAAGAAAGAAAAATCTTAGGTATATGCATCTTTATGGTTTTATGAGAATGGCTTTACTTACCACCTGACAAGCCTAATTTAAAAACAGTTGTTTTTAAACAGAGGTACATTGTGTTTTAACAGATCACTAGTGAAATTGATGATGTGCTCAATACTCCGTCAGACCCTCTCCCACTTAGTCTATGTGCAGTGAGGGACATTATGGTGTAACACTGATGCTCTGTTTCTCTGCAGCATGCTCTCTCAGCATCACGGTTCGTCCAGTGCTTCAGCTCTGGTACAAAGCCCATAATGCACTGCCGTGGGCATGCTCACACACTCATGCGTGTAACGAGAAAGGACACTTTTTTCTGCAGTGCAGCCGACTCAGCGGCGGCACTCCACACAGCAGCACCCAAACTAACGCTAGGGTTAACTCTTTTTTCCTGTGTGCTCGCAGTGCAGTATGTTTTGACCCTGGTCCTCTGCACTCAGACCCCTGCTGGTTTTTCCCTGCAGTCATGTGATCAGGGAATATTTCATATCTGCTAAAGGCAAATGAACTAGCTGTCAGCAAACCAGCAGATATCTGGCTCAGAATTCAACAATACTATAAGATGTACATAATGCAGCAGCTCGCAAATCTAATAACAGCCAGAAAAGTAATGTTCAGGGTGTGGTAATGTAAATTAATGGATTTTCATTGAAGAAATAATTTGACCTTTATGGATGCTTTGTGTGACTTTTAAATAAAAAGCTATTATCTATTCTATTATCTGTCTTTAACTTAAGCTAAGCTAATTGGCTAATGGTTTCATTGGCTATTTAACAGTCAGATATCCATCTCTGTGCAAGAAAGCACATGTGTGTCTGCCAAAATGTCAAACTATTGCTCTGACACTAAATTGTGGCCTTTTATTTACTGTACATTGTGTATAACACGTCTCTTGGACAAATGTGGCTCTTTGATATTTTTACAGTGCCTACAGAAGTTTTAAATTTTTGTTTTTAACTTTTTCTACAACACCGAATAGTTAATTAGGCTTTTGGAAGAGTGTGAAGACAAAATAACTCGTTATCTCTCAGCTAGTGTCTCCTAGAAGGCATGTGGGAGACTATGAAGTCAACTGAAAGAAGGTTCTATGGTCTGATGAGACCAAAATCCTGTCCTGGCGGGTTCCCTCACTTCATGGAAGGTCACTCAGTTTTGGATGACGGCCTGCTGTAGGTTGATTTGCACATGTGCTGTATTCCTTCCATTTCATAAGCGAGGCTTTAACTGTACTCCAAGAGATATTCATTCTGCTAACAGGGAACCCCCATGGCTTGATATTGTAAAAAGAAAGAAAGAAAGAAATAGGCAAATTTTTCCTTTACACTACTAATCTTTGCTTGCTACTGAAATTCTTGAAACTCCTTAAAGTGACCATATTAAAGCTAGTGAAGAAGGTCTAAGAAATCTGAAATAAAGGCACAGCACACCACCATCTCATATAAAGTGTCAAACCCATCAACACACCATGCATCTCTTAAAGAGACAGTGGGAAAAAAAGGCCATTTAATCCAAATTATATCAATGAATCTGCTACAATACACTGTCTCTTTAAGGTTTTTCTAAAAGCACTCATTTTTTCCTATTTACCTGGGCCTTTGGATTCGGTTACCTCTAAAAGCATCTCATGCTTAGTTTCCGTGGCGTCTGTTGCCATGGTCACTGCACACCTTGGCTGTGGTGAGAGAAGGAGGAAGTGAACCTGGGGACGATGTTATCTGCTTTACTGCAGGAGGTTAAACGGAGCAAAGATGCACTTTTAGATGAGGGAAACAAGAGGAGGGTCATATGAGAGATCAGGGAAAGCAGAGCTAGTTATCTTGTTTTTTGTTACTGCTCTGCATCGCCTCTAGCAAAAGCATCAAAAAGCTCAGCTTTGTTAGGGCTTGCAGAATGGTTCTTGCTGATCGGCTTGTCTGTGACACGATGAAGCCTTCACTGTTTTAAAAAGCAACAGAAGCCCTCTGAGGACACTCTGTTGTGACTTGCTGGTGTAAAAATGTGCTACTAAAAATACAGTGTCTAGAAGATGGGGAAATTAACAAATTGCTGAACATGTTCAGTCTCAAAAGACGATCCTTTGCTTTGTCTAATTACTGTAGAGATCCTCTGTAAAGATACAGCAGAAATAATTACACAAATTACAATGACACGCTCAAAAACCACCAAGAAGCAACAAACGACAGACTTCTTCCCGAACCCTGAAACCTGCATCCTCCTACCAGCACCTGTGTGCACCACATGGGTCGAGTCAGAGGTTTCCGATGCTCTGTGATAATATGTGCTGTGTGTGAAACCACAAGCACGCGGGCGGGCAATATAAAACCAGAGAGCGTGAGAAACAATACTGAGAGAGCCGGAGAGAAGCCCGCTGTCTCCAGTGGGATCAGCATGCCGTGGGCTTCCTTCCTGAGGTTGACAGAGCTGGACAGACTCTCTCAGAAATGTCTCGCCCCAAAATAGACTCTTTGTCCTGACTGAGTCCAGCCAGTGCGGAACAAAGAGTGAACAAGCATGTTTGGTTGTAGGGGTGTGTGAGCACAGACGCAGTGTGTGTGATTTGGAAAGAGACTGCATGTGATTGTTTCAGCTGGTGTAAACGGAGATATTGTGAATTTTCTGTTTTATTGTTTGTCTGCCAGTCCGAATGTTGATCAAGCGTCTGTGCGCTAAGAAGCTTGACATGTGTTTATCAGTGTGTGTTTGTAGTCCTATTGCTGCAGATGACAGACTTGGGGAGCAGATAGAGATGGGATGAGAGAAGCATGAGGAGCAGCCACGTGCTCTACAGAAGCAGAGAAATGCCTTTGACAAGTATACAGCTGCATCATAGTACGGCGTTGGCATAACACAATGCTGTGTCTCAGAGCTCTTTATCGACCCAGCAGCTCAACATCATTTGATGATGACACAACTCTGCACCAGAGTGGGCCAGACAACTACCAGAGTCCTGCTGGCATGGCTTGGTGTTGCTGTAGCGGCTAACTGCCATAACCTTACGCACAAGTAGCTTGCTGACAAAGCAGACAGACGAACGTGGTGGAGTTGTGTAACAGTTTACCTAGTTCAGCCGCACAGCTCGAGATGGCTGTGCACCACTGCAGTAAAACCTTAGGGAACATCGATCTGCCCTTTTGCACAAAGCTTGTTTTACCCAGATGAACGTCGCTGCTGCCTCCGCTGTGGCTTTGGGAGAAAACGGTGAAATAAATACAGACAGGAGACAGAACAGCAAGTTTGCGTTTGTTAGGTCAGGTTAGAGTGTGGAAGCATGGCATGCATGGTGACATCGGTGGATGAGGAAGCACTTCCAAACAGAAGAACGTGATTCATCATGATGTGTGAGGTGACAAACCTGATAAATCTATTATGCAATAAATATATTTCATCTCATCAACACCAACTCCCTGTCCCAGCCTGATTCTGTTTTCTGTAGTTTGAACAACCTCTGGTTTCCATGACAACATGTTTGCAGCAGCCTGAGCTGGAGGTGGTAGACAAAACACAAAACTCTCACAACAAATCCTTAATGTGACAAACACTTGCTTGGCACAGACCTGCACATGCACAAACAGTTCTCCTGGTTCTCCTGGTGTGGCTTTTTCAGCGGCAGCTAAACCAAGCAGCACTAAGTGCCGGGTCTTGGACAATGAGGGTGTATCCATGTGCACTGTACGCCCTGCACACTTTACAGTTTGGTAATTATGAATACAGAAAATAAATATCAGATTAGTCCTGCTTCATCAGGTACACCACTGCTGACAAAACTGTGAGCAAAGAAAGTCAAGACATGGTGACTCAAGAACACCCCACAGTAATCCTGTTCACATGACAATAAAAAAATCTACTCTAGTTTATTACATTTCGTTGCAACCACACGTGTGATGCTACTGCCCGAAGAAGTTCGAAAGAAGGCCTTCAAGCCTGTGGCTGCTGCCCCTGATAACCCATCACTTTTGGATACAAAGAGACCATCTAACATCTATGATGATGTCCACTGACATTAAAAGAAGAAAACATTTAAGATTTTATACTGTTAATTGTATGCATCCAATACATCGCTGGGATTTCAATATCAATATCTGGTTCACAAGTCATAACAGATTTTGGCAGGAGTGTTTGTGTATTAAATTACTAACATGTTTTGGGGGATTTCACAGCTTCTGGTGTTGCTGGTGATAACTTTTATACAGAAGACCCAAAGACAGCAAACGGCTATGGAGCATCAGTGCTTTTCCTCCACAGTAGATGAAGACTCAACGTCTTCCTCCACTGCACTGTTTTCTCACCATAGTGCCATATGCACTAGACAGGGCAAAAGTATTGACTAGCCAACAGACAGACACCTGCCATTCCTTGAGCCATGCTAAAAGCCTAACTAAAGCGGAAAGATAAATTTCAGTCAAAGGGGCCAACAATAATTACTATCTTTATGAATTAAACTGCATTTAGCTTTCTTTTTTCAGACATTATGCTGCTAAGTGTTCTCAGTGTAGGGTGTTCTGTATATATCCAAAGGCTTATGGTCTTGCATACAGAGATACTGAAATAATAAATGGAAACTACAGTAAATAGTACACACTAAACCTAAGAATTTGTCAACTTTCTGTATAAGAATGCCGTCTTACCGTTCTGCAGTCACTGAGCGTGCGAGGGTATCTATGAGTGTGTGGCCGTTCCACCTGCCTGCTGTCGCTGTGGATCTAGGGCATTACCTGGAGTCAGGTGTCAGATGCAGTGAGAGCTTTGTTGTGTGCGTGTGTGTGTGTGTGTGGGCGTACAGGAAAATGAGAGACTAAACATCCCTTGATATTCTCTTATTGTTGAAAGGTTTGATTGCGCACTCATGCTCTGGGATGAAAACCCAGGTCATGGTTGGGATCATGACTGCATGTGTGTGCTGGAGTGGAGCACATGTCGAGTTCGAGGGGGGGAGCGAAGAGAGATGGGCGTTCTCTTGTGTCTGTTAGTGCTGCTGTGCTGAGGAGGCACAAAGTGACACTTTGTTTGCCCGCCAGAGAGCCAGTGCAGGAGAACAGAGTGGCATTCATCATTTCAACCGGCTGATGCGCACAAAGACTTTCATTGTGGGTTAACAGTAACCGTATATGCGCGTGCGTGATTAAAATAACTGTTGGATAACATTATGTTATGTTTGTTACATGCTATTCTGCAGAGCCTTCAAAGCTGATCTCTGACCGGACTGCAACACACACAGGTGGCTTGATGAAAATATTTAGTGGTGACTTGTTGCTGAAAACATCATTTACATATATTTCAACAGAAACAAAAAACTGTAGTTGAGTCCATTTTATGGTAATATTAATCTGATCTGGAACCATAATAGCCGTGTGCATAAGCATACTGGTAATGTGTAATAAGGCTAGCTCCCCCACTCTCCAGTTTTGGCAGCATCACACTGCAGTCTCACAGGGAAATGGTAATGATGGGGCTTTAGCAACCTGGATGTTGCCTATATTACAGCAGTATAGCACTTCAAAGACAGACTGCTCTCTGACTGAGTCTGTGCAGAAATAGAAACCCCCTAGTGAAGCAGTACAAACATGCTGATATTCACATCCACATGTGTGCACACATAGAAGAGTCTAAATGACTCCACTCTACGTGAAAACAGGCCGGGATCAACCACCCTCAGCTACTCTCAGAAACACACGAGCAACCGCTGCACTTGACATGTGGTAAATCACATTCAGGAATTTCATGCAAATGAAAACATAAAATAAATGACTTCCCACCAGCTGTACAAGTCATTTACAGTATATATTGATGCTGCTTTAGCTAATGGATCATAATGATAATACTACTGAAAATAAAAACAAAATACTTTCAAATCAAGTCAAATAAAAAAAATTCCAATTTGCAGTGAGATAAAATATATTGATTGATATACAAGCTGCTGCTGCTTCTTGCTGGTTTGGATATATGCTGAGATGTCTAAGGTGACCTACAGTATACATCAAACATGTCTGAACAAATTAAATCAATAACAATTTTAGCAGAATACAGAATAGTGTACAGCATATTATTTGGAGCAGAGATGTGCTACACAAACATGTGTAACTATATCTAGGGACCAAAATCTCTGAAGAGATGATGATTACTTGCACCACACAGGAAAGAATAATTAGGACAGAACTCATAAGGAACTGAGTTGAGGTAGACTGTAATTAAAATGATGTGCTTAAGGGAAACACTGATACCAATACAAATATCTGTATATTATATAATACTAAATGTTCTAACACTCACAAAACATCAGCATTTATATAAACAGGTAAAATATTGAAATATCTTTATCTACAGTAAACAGCTGGCATTTATTCTACTATAATTAGTAGTTTCTTTTGAGAATATGATTTTACATGCAAAATGTCTATAAAAGTCATGCATTAATGATGCGCTGTGATAAAACAGCAAGCTACACGTGTTCACCTGGAGTCAATGGATCACTGAAAGAGCAATTATACTTTTTGCACATTTTAGTGTCAGGCTTCAACACTTCAAAGCTATTAGGAATGAAAGTCTCTTATTTTTAACAAGCTGGGTGTTTCCAGTTCTCCGTTTGTCTGGCTGCTAATCAACTGGCATTTAAATACACGGAAAAGAGTGACTCAGACTATCTTCGTCTGCCTTCCAGTGATTAAATTTAAATCCATAGTTGCAGTTTAATCTGGGGTCAAATGGCGATACATGACTCAGACACAGTCTGGCGTTGCAAAGGCACTCCACAGCTATCTCTGAAAAATCTTCATTAATCATGGTAGTGATGATGGTAGTGGTAATGATGTGCACCTGCATCTGAGAATCCAAACCGTCAGGTTGGATACCAGACTGAACACTGCAGGCCTTTACTAAACATTACTCTAGTAGCCATAGTGACGTAGCCTTTACTATGACAGCTCTTCACTATTTCTTCTGCAAAACAAAGACTGAGTGGCACACAGAACATCCATCAGGCTTAATGTGTGACCATCCAACCATTAGTCAATACATTTATTATTGATGGCTTCCAGATGATAGCCTACTACAACTATACTGTCAATCAGGCAATGAAGAAGGCAACCAAAAGACAGACCAGTTCACTCAAACTAACACCATAAATCTAATACCAGCAGCCTGTGAATTAATCTCTGGCAATCTGCTATATATTCTCTCTCTGTCTCAGCAGCAGAGTTCACTGTCCACGTCAGAAATGCTGTATTGATTTCAAATCATCTAAACGAGGCGTAAAAAACACACATTAATTTTTTGCACATGTAGGCCCGCACCATGTGGCCTGTGCATGTTTCCAGCTGGCTCACATATCCTGACATTTTAAAGAGCTCTGCTGAGCATATCGTTTGGAGAAAGGCTGCTGTGAAAGGCTACATCAACATAGACCTGAAGTCACTGATCAATACGTTACCGTTAACGGCAGATTAGCGGATGCTGCCGCACCGGGATTAGTCTGTTAATTTCAGACTAAAAGGCGCACGGAGAACAAAGAATATGGCCTTTCCTTTTTTCTTTTTTTTTTAACCACATTGTCACAGATGACACCCAAATGGTGTTAAGCTGACTGGCATTAAGTCAGATTGTAAGAAATAACAATTTAATACAGTTTGTTGCAGCCGTTTACAGTGCGCGCGCGCACACACACACACACACA
>JAUBNQ010000020.1:6357004-6377899 GCA_032353495.1 Ctenopoma kingsleyae | reverse complement strand
TCCGTTGAAGCATGGTTGAAAAGCAATGTCTGACTTTCATTGGTTAACATTCATAGAATTTTTATTTATTATTACTTCTGTCAGATTAAAGTTATTTCTGTGACCATTGTGAATTTTTCTTTCATTGACTGAAGGGTACCAACAATTTTGTCCACGTCTGTATGTACAATTCTTGAGTAAATGTACTTAATTACCACCTCTGGTTATAACCTATGTAATCACCAAACCTAAAGTGATCAGGCTTCTTTAGCTAGGCTTAGCAGAGCCACAGATGTTTTTAGAACAGAAAAAGTTATAGGCTACTCAACTGAGCTTTACGTCACTAATCTGTGATTTCACTTTTAGATCCTACAGGAGATCCGTAACCGGACCATTAGCACCGTGTGCAGCCAAAAGAACATGCCCCACAGCATTTGGTCCCTTTCCCCGGTGCAAAGGAAGACGCTGTTACAGCACATCTTGGTGAATGACGAGTACAGATTCCTTTACTGCTATGTGCCGAAAGTGGCCTGCTCCAACTGGAAGAGAGTTCTGAAGGTCCTAAGTAGAGCGCTGGATAACGTTGAAGTCAATATCAAGATGGATCACCGCAGCGACCTGCTGTTTTTGTCTTCTCTGAAGCCCGAGGAGATCCGCTACCGTCTCAAGCACTACTTCAAGTTCATGTTTGTGCGAGAGCCAATGGAGCGCCTGCTGTCAGCATACAGGAACAAGTTTGGAGAGATTGAGTCGTACCAGAAAAAGTATGGCGTGGAGATCATAAAGCGGTACCGAAAGGGCCGCGCTAAGGACACATCTGTAACTGGCGATGATGTGACCTTTGCAGAGTTCGTGCGTTACTTGCTCGATGAGGATGTAGAGCGAATGAATGAGCACTGGATGCCGGTGTACAACTTGTGCCAACCTTGTGCTGTGTCCTATGACTTCATTGGCTCCTATGAGCACCTGGAAAGTGATGCGGAGTTTGTGCTCCGTCACACTGGAGCCCCTTCTGATGTTCATTTCCCAGAGAGGCAAATGTGGTACAAGCCCGTCACCACAGAGACGTTACACTATTATCTGTGCAGTTTACCTCAGAAGCTTCTGAGGGAACTCCTGCCCAAGTACATTTTAGACTTTTCCCTCTTTGGTTATCCCCTCCCCAACACAACCACTGAACACTGCCGGCATTAAAGGTGCAATGACTGATATGACTGATGATAGTTTGGAGATTATTTTTTATGGCGATTCATTTGTATCGTTTCTGTGCCTAGGGAACAAACAGTATTTTGACAGCTGTTACACACTTTTACTTGACATGACCAGACATCTTCGCAAAATGCTCGTAATTGGAAGAGATGAAGATTTGACTTCAAAACCACTAAAGCTCAAAATGTAAAGGTGTAAAATATATGTTACATGCACTGTTACAATTGAACCATTTCAGTATACAATGATGGAACTACAAATAAGGTTGCAAGACCAAAATTTGTATTGTGCTAGTGTTTTCATGTACTTGATGGAGAAGTTAAAGGATTACAGGCTTCAGTGGGCATTCAGTGGTTTAGCAGGCTAAAACACAGATTATGTACTCAGAGAGTTGTGAGGTTTAAATCAAGCTTGTGAATCCTTTTTGTATGTCACAGCCTTTTTACCCATCTGTTTCCCCATCTTTTCTTTCAACCATTTACCATTGAATAAAACTGAAATTCAAGTTTAAGTTCTGTGATGTATAGCACTGCAATTTGTCATTTTGTATTGTTTATTTTGTGAATAATTTAAGAATTTAGACATCATTAAAACATGAATTAATAAGCATATTACAAAACAAAATAAAAAACATGTCTACATGAACATTTGCTACATGCGTGAGGTCATAGTTGGTGAGAACCAAATTCTTTTCAGAGGTGCTGACTCATTTTCCAAAACCAAGCCCTAATTTTGTCAGTGAGTGTGAATATTCTTTGTATTGAGTTACAAAGAAAGTCATGACCCAGACATGATTTCATTCCGGATGCCTCGGGACAGGAAAATAAATTGTCACTGAGGCATGCTACAGGCTAATTAATGCCAAGTACAAACTTCTAGTGGTTCCTGACTCACTCATCGTTGCCTTCATCTGTCTGTGATGAGTGGTTAATTCTTGAAGCTCACACTTCTGCAAAGAGAAAGGAAATGTTAAGTTTTTTTGTAAAATAAGTAGTAGTAGTAATACAATTTTATATAAAAAATTAAATAAAAAAGCATACCAGAAGAATAATCCAAAAATAACAGGTTTGGAAATAGCTTTGTTCATGTAAAAGTCTTACTTGTCAGCTGTCTTGTCAGTGGAGCGGTCAAAACTTCGGAGGATGGAGCGTTCTGTAGAGAGCTGATGAGGACTGGTGGAGACACTGAGGGACGATGAGCTATGCAGGGATGAGAACGATAAACCCTGTCTGCGCATCTCCTGAACTGCTCGTTCACTGAGGATACAGAGAAAATTAGACTTAATATACTGTTTGCATATCCACTGTATTGTTACAGCCTTTTATTAAAGCTTGCAGTGTTTTTTATTTTCATTTTTTTGTTTAATTTAATATTTCTGTGATACATTTCTAAACAAATTTAGATTAGCCGACTGTCCAAAAATTTATCAATTTTAAGCCCTATTTAAATTTTGAATTAATTTTATGGAAAATTTCTCAAAGATTGTTCTTTCCTGCTGTAAGAACATTTGATTGGTTTTCAGAAATGTAATTTTTAAAATGACAACATCCTGTTGATCTGCTACTTCAGAGATCAAATTTGAAGGGCATCAGTTTTTGCAGATAACTCCAAGTGAAGAATTAGCTTAATGTTGGGAAATAACGCAGCTTGTGAACACTATGAATACTATTGTTGCATCAGCCACACAAATAATATAATTATGAGGCTACAAAATAAATACTACATAGCTACAAATTAGCCACATCATAAAACCAATTTAGTAGTGCCTTTTGTGTCTACACTGACAGAGCAGTGTTAAACTAACTCTAATTTCTGACCAATATTGGTCTCACTCCATAGAATTATGTTTGTCCTGGAGGGACAGATGAAAAGTTGAGGAGCTCACCGTTCAAAGCGTTCAGTGGTTAACTGTCTTTTCAGGACGTCCATCTCTGTCTGCAGCTGGGACACTTTGCCGCGGAGCTGGGACACCTCTCTGGCATGCTCTGCACTAAGTTTATTTATAAATACACATAATATTCAGTGTTTCTTAAATGAAACTTTATTTATCGTTATCAGGCGTAACAGTCTGGTCATATTGAACTGGAGCTGTTTACGTTTTGCTGTCAGCCAGGGCAAGCCTGTCACGTAGAACCTTCAACTCCGACTCTCTTTCACTGGCCGTCATTTGAGTTTGGAACTCCTTATGTCGATTGGTGGACAGAAGCGTCTCAAGGTTTCGAACAGTCAACCTCTCACTGGCCAGTTGTTTTTTAAGTAGCTCCATCTCTGACCTAACATCCTCCAGCTCTCCTGTGACCTAAAAACATTCATGTGTTTACAAAAAGCATAAATATCCCATGATAGATAACCGCTGCAGGCAGTGTGAACACACAGTGAAATGCAACAACTCTCACCCAAGTCAGGAAAGAATGTGCTTAAAAAAAACATGTCAAAGCAAGAAGAGTCCTCACCCTCTCGAGGTCCATGCTCTTGGACGTGAGCTGACGTGCAGTGAGTTCTTTGCCAGAGTCCAGTTTGACACAGAGCTCCCGGACAGAAGCCAGATCAGAAAGCAGAGTGGTCTTTTCCTCCTGTGCTTTTCGTAGCTCCTCCTCCAGCTGGGACGTCCCGCGAACCAGCGATGATACTTGGGCCTCGTAAGCCTGCACAGCCTGCAAGTGCTTGGAAAGCATCACGATGAAAGGTACATTTATTATGTGCTGATATTATGGTATCATCGGTGTGTTTGTGTCCAATATAATCTCAGTAGTTTACCATCTTTCGCCATAATGCGAATGTATCAGCTCCTTATTCTTACCTGTTGGATTTCTCTCTCCTGATGGCCGACAGCGTCGCGGAGGTGCCTGCGTTCTGTGTCTGAGGAGAGCAGCTCCAGGCGGATGGAGTTATTGAGGCCTTCAGCTTGTTGTAACTTCTGCTCCCGCTCCTCCATCTCAGAGTGAGCCATCCTGAAGCGCTCTAACAGGTCCCTGTTCTCCTGCTCCTGTGGGTCAACAAAAAGAAAAAGAAAAAAATCACAGGAGGTGACCAGGCAATTGATCAGGCTAATAAGACTACTTATACATTAAAAGACAGTATCTACTACCTAAAGTATTAAATCAGTGTACAGCTGTCTCCTACCTTTGCAGCCATCAGTTTCTCTATTCTGGACACTTCAGAAATGTAAGAGTGGATCCTCAACTTCAGTTCATCCTTCTCATGCAGAACCTCTTCCATCTCCATATGTACAGCCTGAAAGCACAGATACAAAAGGAGCCATTTTCTTTGTTGTTTTATTTTTCATATGTAAAACTGCAAATACAATTAGTGACTGTGGGACTGTGAGTTTTGTTACATACTTGATTCTCTCTCGTCATTGTGGCCAGGTCATCTTGCAGCCTCCTGTTCTCTCTGATGGTGATTTCTTTGTCTCTCCTCAATCCAACCAGCTCATCCTGGGCAGCATCCAGTTGCCTCCGCAGGCTGCTTATCTCCCTCTCCCGGCTGTTTAATGCCCCCTGCAGCTGACTGCAATGATCTCACATTATTATTAGCAGATGAAATGACACATCAGCTTATTAAAAGAAGCTGCTTTTTTAAATTTCTACTATTTAAATATAAAATGAACACAAATTCTCAAAGCAATGTACTCACGCTAACGAGTTGTCCATGTTTGTGACTGTGAGTCTCACATCTTCAAGGGTCTTTTCCTGTGGAAAGAATTGTCTCATTAGTACTTTTTAAGCACAACTTTAAAGGATAGTTTCACGTTGTTTTCATTATTACCTTAGTACAGTACTCACTTGTTCTACATTCAGAAGAGTTAGCGAGCAACAGTTCTGTTCATAATGGCTATGATGTAGTAGTTAGATTCCAGTGTAAATGATAAGAAACAAAATGTTTATCTGAACTTCTGATAAGGCTCTAGCAGCAGTTATTCAAATGAAATGAGTTTCTCCCCAGTTTATGTTAATTATAGCACAAAACTTCCTTCTTGCGTTTCCACACACAGCAGCAAACAATCAGTTGGTACTAAAAATACCAACTACTAATACCATGCCATTAGTTAATAATAATACTAATAATTGATACTTTATTGATCCCTTTGGAGAAATTCTTTGTGGAAAGGCTGCCACCTTAGGCACCAAGGATTCAGGGTTCAGTGTCTTGTCCAGGGACACTTCCACATGTGGCCAAGAATCAGGGAGGGACTGGGAAGCAAACCTGCAACCTTGGGGTTCATAGACAATTGATAATAGCTGACTACCCTACCTACTGCACCACTGTCACCCCATTAAATAAACAAATGGTTAAATATTTATTTAACTAATGGTATCTATTAAAGTCCTGTATTTGTTTAAAACTTTTGCACAGAATGAGAAGTCAGTTTGGGCAGTAGGTATGATTTTGGGGTTGTTTAATAAAAGCTTGTAATCTTGATGACAGTACCTTATTTGAGAGCTCTGCCTGGAGAACAACCAGTTTTTCAGTCTTCTGATCCACCTCATCCAGCAGAGCGTCTTTCTCTCTATCTAGGGCAGAGACTGACTTCCGAAGAACAGCAACTTCCTCCTTGTGCTTTGAGTCTCGCTGACTCAGTTCCCCTGACAGACAGACCAAAATCAAGCAAACACCCACACAAACACAGAAAAAAAAGAATAAGTAAAACAATATAACACTAAGGGTCCACCCTGAAAATCTACAAATGTTCACCTATCCTCTCCTCCAGTTTCTCAATCTGCTCATGGGCGGCATGCAATTCATTCATCTTCACAGACAGTCTGTGTTGTGTGTCAGACAGTGACTGCTCCATCTGCTCCTGCAGCAGCCTATAAACAGACAAGGAGTAGTCCATCAGTCCATCTCTTGAACAATTTTCAAGAGTTAAAGCAAACTGTTTTAGACAGAGGGCCAGAGGAGGGACTGCATCACGGTCCATAATCAGAAAAAGGAACTGTAAATTGTTGACAACTATTTCGAAGACGACTGAGCTGTCATGCCTCTTTAAGATCACCTTGTTAATATTCCACACAAACCTCAGAGCGTTAGACTCAGCTCTCTGCTGGGCTGCCTCCTCTGCACTGTAGACCTCAGCAGCTGACCGAACCTTCAGCTCCACCTCCACAGCCTCACTGCTCTCCTTCAGCAGACACACCTGTGAGCGCAGGTCCAGCCTCTCCTGCTCCAACTACACCACAATATACATCAGGCCAACGGATCCAGCAACACAAAACTATTGAGGACCAAGTTACAGAAGTGAACATCACAAAATCATTCTGTGCTGGGACTTCTGAACAAGCTCAGGTTAAGAAACAGATACTTAAATATCCATCAGGCTTACACTCTTAACTGCTTTCTCCAGGTCAAGAGTCCTTTGTTGCTCTCCCTGTCTGTCTGTGAGAGCTGAGTTCTGAGCAACCTGCAAAGTGTTTGAATATATGTGTATGTTAGGCTTTAATGTTTACTCATTAACAGATCTATTTAAATTATTACAGTTTGGCTGCAGAATCATTTATACCTTCAGAAGAGTTTCTCTGGGACTAACCTTCAATCTCTCCATCACTGTGTCTCTCTCAGCGGCCAACTGCTGGATTTTGATTTCTGCCTGTTTTATCTCCTCCTGTAGTTTTAAGATGTCAGCTGACTGATCCATGCTATGAGCCGACTTTAGGTCATCTTGAGCCTTAATGAACAAAAATATTTGATCTTTAAAAGCATAGAGTAAGCATTTTCAAGTACATACATAATGATACTTTCAGGTTCACCTTCTTAAACTGGGCTTTGTAATGGTCTCTCTCAGCACTAAGGGCATTCACATTGCTTTGGATTTCCTCCATGTGCTTCTCAAACTCCAACAAAGCAGCTTTCAGCTCATCTCTTTCCTTGAGCAAACGTAGCAATTCAGCCTCTGCAACACCTCCCTGAAAATTTGAAGCCATTATACTGTAGACGTCTTGCAACAGTTATACGAATTTAAGCCAAATCAAATATTTTCCTGTCTCTTACTCGGTTTGCCATGGACCTAGGACTCTTGCCCTTGTCTGGACTGCGACTGGGGCTTAAGTCCAGACCACCAGCCCTACTAGTTCTTTTGTAGCACTCAGCCTCCTGGCGATAGTAATTTCTCTCCTCCTCTAAACTCTTGACAAATGCATCCAGGCGGGATGGGGAACGTTCCCTCCCACAAACACCATATTTAGTCCGCATGGCTTCCAACTCCAGCACCAGCTCTTTGTCTAATAAACAGTAACAAGTCAGTAACATATTAATATAAACAATGCAAGGTTGCTATAGTTTTAAACAACTGAGCTATGCCAAACTGTTGCTTACCAGCTGCCATCATCTTTTCAATTTTGTCTTGTAGCCTGATTTTCTCCTCTTCCAGGAAATTCACCAGGCCTTCCATTTTCTCATTCTGCTCTTTGAGCTCCACCAGCTGATCTCTAAGACGGTCTTTTTCAAAGTCCCCTTCACTCTGCTCCTTAATTTTCAACAGATTATGCTTTTAGCGTGTGTAATATTATAACATGGGACAGGTATTTGACAAAGGAGAAAGTCACTTATGTTCATTGAGGAATAACAAACCACCAAACCTATATATAAAAACAGCATTCTAAAAGGGAATATGATGCATATGTCTATGAAGATTCTCAGTCATCCAGGTTATAGTTATCCCAAAAAAGTTATTCAGTGGCAACTGGACTTTTTTTAGTTCCTTGACAACGTTTTGCCTTCCATTCCCAAGGGCTAAACCCTGTGGAGTCCTCAAGTCCACTTACAATGCAGTTCTTTCAACTGTACCCAGGCAGTTTCACAGTTGTTCACCCCCTGGTTCAGGTGGTTACAGTCACACACATGACAGCCAGAGGGAACAACAACCCACAGGTGACCATCAAGTATTAACAACTTGATGACTCCACAGGGTGTATAAACCTGCTACTCCTACCAGTCAGTCAGACTTGAAAAAGCCCTCTGGAATGGAGGGGAAACATCGTCAAGGAGCTAAAACAAGTCCAGTTGCCACTGAATAACTTTTTTGGGATAATATGTTGTATACTGCACATACCCTTCTAAGTTTAGTCACGATATCCTCCAAGTCGTCAATGACTTTCTGTTGCCTTTGAATTTCTTTCTGTTGAGAAAACAGGCTTGTAAATGTACTAATTTACACTTTGTGACCTAATACATGGGTATTGCTAGTAAGGGCATTACATTTTCATTTGTGCCTTTTTCTCTGCCTTCTAGTATTCTTACTTTAGTGTCTAGTAGTTCCATGTCAGCAGTTTCCAACACTCGCTCTTTGTCCATCTCCAGCTGCTTTGCAAGGTCGTCTATATGTGTCAGCTCCTCACACAGCTCCAGGTTCTTTAAAGACAGATTAGCAACTTCAGTGGAGGCATCTATTTTCTTCTGCTGCAGTCCTTGTACTGTCTGCTCCAGTGTTCTGTTGGTCTCCTGCAGGTACTCAATCTGTAATGCAGAGCAACAGTTAACATGCAGATTAATTTTTGCCAAGAGGAACATTTATCTCATATATTAATTTATCTCACATATCATAGTCCTTTTGTAATTACATATCAGGATAAACATGATTTTTGAAATGTAAGCTTGCCTGAAGGTTAAGATGGGAAATCAGTTTCTCATTGCTGATGTTCTGTGCCTCGAGGGATATCACATCATGAGGTCGTCCACCATGTAATGCACGATTAAGACGGTTAACCTCTTTGTCCCTCTCTTCCACCTAAGACAAGTACATACAAATAAAACACCTGGTGATTTCTATGGGACCACCGATTATGTCAGAACTGTATATGGTTTTAATTCATTTGTTTCTTACCTGAGTATTTAAGTGTTTTATATATTCCTGAGAATTTTCTAGGTCTAATTTGATTTTTATGATGTCTTCTTGTAGTTCATGTATTCTATAATGACAAATAGCAGTGAGTCAAACAGTTGCTACATAAATTACGTAAATGCAGACATCTAAGCAGCTACCACTTTCCTCAATAACAGAGCTAATGTCACAAAAGAAAGCAAACCTTCCATCTGCCAACTGCAACAGGTCAGCTATATACGGATCATCAGGCTGCGACACTGGATAACCTGATGTAGAGGATGGAGGTAGGAGCTCATCAATTTGCATTCTCTGACGTCTGAAGGGAATGCTGCGCTTTTTTCCACCTGTACCCAAGTACGCAAGAGAAAAGAAAGATCTATTTCCTCAACCATAACATTTGACTTTGATTTAAAAGTGAAATTTCTAAAGAAATAAGTTTTGGTACAGCACAAACAGTTGTGCTGCCAAACATGGCTCATTTGTATTTATTTATTTATTTTTTTTTACAAAAAGACAGATCACACTTCAGATTTGTGTTTACCTGGAGTCTGCACCACTGCTTGCATGTTCTTCTCCTGCAGCTGTTGGATGCGCTCAGCTTTAGCTTTGCTGTCCTTTTCCAGGCTGCGAACCTTGTGCACATACTGATTATTTAAAAACTTCAGGTCACATGTCTCGTGATCAAGTTTTCTGATGTGGGTCTTGAGCTCTGTAAGGAAACAACATTGTGTGGAGTGATTAAACCAGTCTAGTGTATGTGAGGGAAGGATGTGGGAAAATGTGTTAGGGAGAGTGGCTGGTTGGTTACCACAGCTCACCTCTGGTGACACGGTCCTTCTCCTCCTTCAGCTTGAGAAACTCCAGGTGCAGCTCATTGTTTTCCCTGACCAGCCGACCATTCTCGGTCTTATATGGCTCCAGAAGAGCATCAAGATTTTGGCTTTCTTTCTCAGTCCTCCCTGCTGAAAGTTTGGCATTACGCAGACTTTCAGTTGTGTGGACCAGATCACTGCAAAACAAAGGGAAAAAAATGCATGTAAAACATCTGATGAGCTGTGACATGCTGACTGGGATGAAAGAAAACAGATGCAGAGATTAAAAGTTTCACCTGAATAGTTTTTCAACTAGTGGCAGTGACTCAATTCCCAGAGGCTGTCGGTAGCCCAGCTGATCAAGGCGCTTCCGTAAATTGATGAACTTTCTCTCTGCATTACTGTTCATGGCGAAGATGTGGCGCTGATGTTACCATAGTAAAACACAGCAACGTGAGCAGTGCACTAAATGCAGAATATATCTGTGGAATTAAAAGCAGCGTAAATTGTTAAGATCTATGTTGAATTCAGTACTGACCACTAATTACCAAGGTTACTGTTTAATATCAAACAACGCTAACGTTAAGTCGCTAGCTTAACATTTAGTAACGTTAGCTAACACCGAATAACCTAAGTTAATATCAACACTAGCATTCTGCGTAGTTAGCTAACGTTTCCTGCTCTCCACACATAACAAGTAGGATCGCTCCGCTAGCCAGCACCGTTTTACTACAGTTAACCAGTTAGTTAGCCTTACATCTCGAAAACTTTCTACTAGCTTAACGTTACCTTGTTGCACGGATTCTTTCCTGGCGGCTAACGTCAGCTTCACCAAAGTCAACGTCACACAGACATAAATGTCTCGCTTAGACCAATAACTTGCATTATTTCCGTTTTTGCGTTACACTTTGTTCTTCGTTATTTAATTAACAACTCTTTACATATTTCCGCGGTAAAGAGGTTTAAAAAGAGCGCCTATGGCCTCCGGCTTGGTTTCGTCACCATGGAAGTCAGACTCAGTCAGAGCAGCGTGTTTTGTGTACCGGCGTTGTCCGTACCGAAGGCGCAGGGGCGGAGATTTAGTGCAAGCATAGAAAAGTAAAACGTCATAACGCCATGTAAATGTAAAATAAATACAAATATCCAATACAATACTGAATGGGCTGACAAATGTATATTTATTATGTACATATGGCATAAAGAAATAACAAATATATTTTTAGAGTGAGTAGCTGAATTTTAAACGTGCATACATACACTGCAAAGACATCTGCACCATTGTTCAATGTACAAATCCCTTTCATTAAAATACACAGACACACACACACACATGAAATGTTCATTGTCCAAAAAGCATTACAGGGTAGTTTGCAAGTAATGTATGTTCAGCCAGTGTGAGGCAGTAGTGAATTACTACTTAAGAATGCATAACAGCTAACTTAGTGGGACTGTGCAATGCTGGAGAAATACTCCAACATGTCTTGGATGGTAAACTCCATGGTGATTCCAGATCCAGGGTAACACCTGCCAATCAAATCTTCAAAGTGCTTGTACTGACGGATGAACTCGTCTTGCATGGAGTGCCACACCACCTGGTAGTAAATGGGTAAGTGCAAAAGTTTTGAGACAGGATGAAGAATGACACACTTTCCAAAAGCTGGACAGCTGTTTCAGCCCATTAAATCTATGCAATTTCTCACCTGTAGCAGACTTTCCTCTTCACACAGGTGTTTATCCACCTTCTTGTAAAGGTTGTCAAGTCCCTTTTTCACCTCTTTACCAGGATACTCTTTGATAACTTTGCGCAGCTCTTGTTTGTTGAAGGCCAGCTGATAGCTCACCTCCTCCTCACGTACACCCTGGGCTACACGTGCCTCAACTCCTTCAAAGAAATGCTACAAGAGAGAGACCATAAACAATAGTTTACCCATGATGCACTGAATACAACCACTTAGTAAATCACGATAGAAACTGACAATTCAACTCACATTAAGTTTTTCTAGAGGTTGACCCAGAGAGTTGATTACATAGGACTGCAGATGGTCTGTGTATTTGTGCTTGGCTTCTCGTCTTTCTGCATCCAGGCAGGAGATCTTCAGACGTGATAGTGTGGAAAAGATGTGGTGGAAGTTCTCCATCATTACAACGTCCCGCGGCGTCTTCTGGCTTTCATTTGCTACCTTCTCCACTATGAAGACAATCAATATTCAAAACTTGTTTT
Source organism: Ctenopoma kingsleyae (assembly GCA_032353495.1). Classification (NCBI taxonomy): domain Eukaryota; kingdom Metazoa; phylum Chordata; class Actinopteri; order Anabantiformes; family Anabantidae; genus Ctenopoma; species Ctenopoma kingsleyae. The sequence continues at coordinate 6,365,859 of JAUBNQ010000020.1, read as the reverse complement.
CCAGGCCAACTAGCCAATCAGCATTTGATACGGGATGACTCACCACTCACCATTCAAGAAGACAGCCCTGATTAGTTTGACATAAGCTTTATCCAGGTCTCCCCGGCGTTCAGCACTACGGAAGATTGTTTCAGCCAGCTCAGCGAACTCCTCAAACCCGGTAACAAAAGGCAGGATGCCAACTTTGCTTTTCTTCGAAATCTTCACTTCCTCCATCTGTCTAATCTGACCAGACTGTAGGAAAACAGGAGATGATTAAATTCATGAGAAAAACAGCACTTTTATTAAGAGATGTGATGACAGAAACCAGGGAAGAGGAAGCATGACTGTTGCTCCTCATATTAACGCAACTCACAATGCATTTGTCAAAGTTTCTCTTGACAGTGACCAGCACATTTCCCAAAGTTGTGCTGAGGTAAGAAGCCGGGTCAACGTTCTCAGCTGTCCACACATGGTGACTCATCTTCACCAGCATATAGAGAGAGTTGAAGCTGTCAATCTTGTCACCCAGAGCAATGAGGCTGTTGAGCTCTGTCTCGATGCTCTGGAAGATTTTATTCATCATCAGCCGCACCATGTCTTTCCTGAATTACAGAAAGAAAGAAAATTGAGGAAAAAAAGGGCAGACAGAAGCAAAGTAAGGACAACAGAAGACTACATAAGTAGCAATAAAAACAATAAAACACAAGAAATGTCTGAGAAAATGACGTTTTTAGCAGAAATGTGATGTGCGACTACTCACTCAGATGACAGGGAATGTCTGTGTTCTGCCTGAGGAGGCACTCTTGATGGCATGCTTCCATCCAACTCCTCTGTTTCAGGCTGACAGGACAATAAACATAGAACTATAAATCTATGTACATAAATGATGCTGTAACCACAAACATTCTAGTCTCTGTTATTGCTGTATTATTTTAAGCTTTCAGTGGAAAAATGTTACATTTTCAGACAGCAACTACACAACTACAGCCACTGATGTGAAGTAAAGTCACATTCTTTTGGATTGGTGCCTGGGCAATTTCATTCTGTAGCTACTTGTATCTTCTAATGGCTAGGTGCCAGGTGTTTGATCCTTCTATCCGTCGGCCACAGCCATTTGCAGTGCAGTGAAAAAGTATTTGCCCCCATTGCTGGATTTTGTTTTTTCACATTTGTCACACTTGATTCAGATCATCAAGCAAATTTTAATATTACACAAAGATAACCCAGTAAACACAAAATGCAGTTTTTAAATGATCATTTCATTGATTAAGGGAAAAAAGGTGTCCAAACCTGTCTGGCTCTGTGTCAAAATGTGATCAGATACTTACCTGAGCGAGAGGTGGTGTAACTGTAGGGTGCTGCTGCAGCTTAAAGAACTTGCTGATGAAATCTTGTTCCGCAAGACACAGAGGCTCCAGCTCACTGAGGACCTGCTCAAATATCTGCAAAAACACAAGAAAACACAATTCAGTTCACCTTTCAATGAAGAGCAATGTGTGCACAGAGATTTAATTTCCACTTGTCATCTGATTAAATCACTGGGCATCTGGAAGTTTCACCTTGTCAAACTTGGTCCTATCTGCCACATCCAGGTCAGAGGCAGACATGTTGCCCATGTCTAACAGTGAGGAGGACTGGGAACGTCTGCTGTTGGAGCCCTGCACTGTAAGTTTGTTCAGGCTTGAGGTAGAGCCTGTTAGCTTCCCAGAGCTGCCATGAAGGCCTAAGACAGCACAACACAAACAGTGTTATTCAGTGTTTTTAGTGAGAATGGGCCTTGTTTTGGGAGCATCATTCAACTGCACATCAAAAACAACATGGATATCAAATGACGAGCTTCTATAGGCACATGTCGTAGAGTCAGAATATGTGTTTATACATTAGTAAAAGTAAATTAAAACCAACCAGGTACAGTACATGAGGAGGTATTGGTTTGTGGGGCTTATCGTGGCAAACATTGGGGTAGTGAAGGAAACTGAGCAAATGACTGATTTTAGTGCTGTTATGTCAGGCACAGTGGTAAGAAGCAGAGTGGGTAAATGACAATGGAGTAGCTCTAGCCAGATGTCATACTTACTTTCTGTTTCTTGTTTGAGTGCACTCTCTTTCCGCGGAAGCGTGGCTGCAGCCAGTTAGAAAGGCAGGCATCAAAGACAGAGACAGGTTAGGCTTAAACATGCAGCATGACAGAGGGGAGGCTAGGTGTTAGATGTACAACGTTATATATACGCTGATGTGCACTGCAGTGGCTTAGGAACATATGCTTGTAGTTCTGGACAAACTTTGGAGAAAGCTAATCCAGAGTCTTACGTACAGCTTTTGAGCTTTATAACTCAAAAATCACAACTCAACTGAGAGTCCTTCTCAGATTTTAAATATTCAATATGCAGGGAATTGCGCATGTACAGTCCTTGTACAAACAAGGAGGAGACATAAAGCTGAGCTAAAACAAGAGGCAGGACTTTAAAGTTTTGCAAGTGCACTTACAGTAAGTTGGTGAAAATATTCTTACAATAAAAGATATGATTCAGACATAGCTGTAAAGCAATGAAGCGAGTGATTCTATATTTTTACATAAATATTCCATTAATTCCTGTGTGACAGCACAATGCAAATATTGAAAAAAAATCTTCTACAGAGTGAAATTCCGATCAAACGGAAAAAAAAGAGGAAGACAAAAACAGATGTTACTAATCGCACATAACAATTGCAGAAGACAAACATGCTCTATATGTATACACTAACAGATACGTGAATCACAGCTCTTACCAAATTTGCCCTTCGCTTCCTTGGTTGTACCTGCCATCTTTATCTTGGCAACCTCAAAGAAGTCTTTGATTTCTCGTTCATAAAGTCTGCTCATATAGTCAACATAGGTCTGAAAAAAGGAAAAGGGGAGAATTTGTTCAGGTGTGAAACAACATTTTGCATACATAATGAGTATTAAAAGAATAGTTTGACAGTTCAGGAAATACACTCGTTTCCTTTAAATTAGATAAGAATATCAATACAAACCGCACAGTGAACATGAAGCTACAGGCTACCTGCTAATGTGAGATTTTCAGGAAATCAAACATTGATAATACTGATACTGTCTGCATTTTTATGCAACGGTATTAACATATAGTATGTATTAACATGTACTATTACAAAATTATTATAATTATTGTTCTAATAGAATTGTTTTCACTGAGGGTGGCACAGGAAGGATTTAAACTGCCTTCATGCAGAAACAATGTATACACATATTCCAGAGTTATTTTATCTTACTGATATCAGCCTTGCTATTTACTCTCTTTTCATTAAAAGTTTTATTAAAAATGCCCTGCGGAAACTTTTTGTAAATAAACAAAATTTATATTTTTAGAGATGCATTGTGTGTGTCCTTAATGCACACTTCCTTGATCAAAAAGTGGTTTACACCCAGTACTATTTATGTTTCCTAACATGCAGTCTTCCTGTTTCTGCATTTGTTGGGGTATTTCAGCATATTTTGACATGTTGCCGCCACCTCTTGGTCAGTAGCTTAGTTTACCACCATTGCCAGGAACGTGTATTGGGTCACCTGTATGCACGTGCATGCCTAAGATAGTGCTACTGAAGACTTGAAGAAGAACATAAAACCAGCATTAAAACCACACATGCTGTTACCAAAGTAATCACAGATGTCGACTTCAACCAGGACTGAAATCTTTAGAAATGAATTACAACTATTCCTTTGAGTATTTCTTCACATTTTAGCACTGACCCTTGACAGCCCCTCATATTTCTCCCTCTGGGTGTTCTTTAACCACTCCATGAGCTTGGCATAACGCAGCAGGTCCCTGTGGAGGGGGTTGTGTTTGGGCAGATTCAGCTCTGCTGTGTGCTGGGATAGGGTGGAGCTCTGATCATGGCCCTGGATGACAGAGTAAAGAGACATATTTATCTTACCATTTTCCATATAGCATAGAAAAAACACATTTTTATTCTCATCCCATTTTTCTAGATACACACCACACAGGATTTTTTTTATCTTGCTACAGTATGACATACACACAGTGCTGTGAAAAAGTATTTTCCCCCTTCTTGATTTTCTTTGGTGCATATTTTTCACACTTTCAGATCATCAATAATAATAATATTATTAATGTTAGTCTTATGCCAGATGTAACAGGACACACACATTCGATCATCAGTCCACATAATATTTGAAAAATCTTGAGAATAATCAAGATGCTTTTTGGCAAATGTGTGGGGCAATTACTTTTTCAACATAGGGTCAGGCAGGTTTGGACAGCCTTTTCCCTTAATAAATGAAATAATTGTTTAGAAACTGCATTTAGTATTCACTCAGGTTATCTTTGCATAATAGGATTTTTTTTCACAGCGCTGTATGTGATAAATGTTACCTCAAATTACAATGAGACCAAACAACAAATTGTTCAGCTCCACAACCACCAACACTTCTTCAGCTCATCTTACTGACAAGCTTATTAAAAAGCGCAACTCTTACTGCCACACTGATGTTCTTCATACTTGCCCTCAGTGTTAACTCGTTCAGTCTGCTTCCACTAGAGGACATGCACGCACAGCAGACAGGCACAGGATTTGTATGCTATGACATATTTTGCAACAAAGCCATGTTAGCACCCAAACATAAAAAGCACTTTGCCAAGTGCAGATTGTTGGCGAAGAAGGAGAAAGATGGTTGGTGCCTCTTCAGCACTGAGATCAGATGAGAGATGTTAAATGTGAGTAGTTAGGAACATAGGCCATGCAATAAATGATGTGCTATGGAAGACTTGAGGGCTAAGTAATGACATTTAAGTTGAAGTGAGGTATGCCAGGTCAAACATTAGCAAAGAGGGGGCATGGGGTTGCTGTGAGGGTACTCACTGGAAGTGACAGACAGGAGGACCTATAGAACTGAGGGATGGTCATTTTGAAGTGACTGAAGTGGTTGAACTGATACAGAGACAGAGAGCAAAGGCGGATGATTTAAAGTGAGCAACACAGTGAAACAAGAATAGGTGGGACACAACTGGAAGGAAACGACACAAGGAAGCCAAAGAACAGAGTCTCAGCTAAACAGGAAGTCCATGAGGTGAGTGAGAGAAAGAGCCTGGAAAAGAAGAGGAGAGACTGCAGCCCACCAAGTTTGAGGACAACACAAATGTCTGACTCAAATCTGCTTTTAAAGATTCCCTGGTCCATCACAGCATTAAATGGCATCAAACAATTATTTAAAAGTTAGATACGTTAATGAAAATTTACTTCTAGCTACGAATACTCTAAGCTTAACTAAAATATAAACTACAAATCTAGAATAACATACAGACAACTACAGGAAGTCAATAAAATCTAATCTAAAAGGATATTCCTTAAAAACCAGTATTATTCACATGTAACATCAGTGTGCCAGTTACCTGATGAACAAACACATTGTTGAGGTGGTTGGTGAGGCGGCGAGCGAAGGTGTCTCTCAGCTCAGCGAACAGGAGCTGCTGCTGCTTCACAGCCATCAGCTTTTCATGGCCTACAGAAGGAATATGGCAACACTTTAAATTGATCATTTACTTCAATGACAGCAACCAAGTTAATTTAGCTGATCAACTTATGAGGCATCATGTGCAAACCAACCTGGTCGGAGGGCCACGTTCATGCACTGCAGAAGAGCTTCAGAGGCATTGATGCAGGCTTCAATACCTTTAGGTGAGGTGAGGTCTCCTTCCTGCAAGGCCCTGATGTGTCCTTTTGACAGGTCCATGTAGTTCTACATGTGGAGAGAAACACCACAGTCATCTAACAAGGTCTAAAAATCAAGGAACAGAATTAGCATTCTTAGCCAGTGCTTAATAAAAAATAACAAATATCCACATTGAAAATACAGTAGGAAACATTCAAGTGTGTTCCTCACCACTAAGAACTGGATCTCATCCAGCAGTTTGCTGTTGTTTGTGTTGCTGATCTGAATTAGGCGGTTGCTCTGTGAGATTTGATCCATCTGCTCCTTGACGCTCTGAAGCATCTCCTCATAGCTGCTCAGCTTTCCCTCGATAGTGTCCACCTCAGTCAGAGCCTCATCCAACAGCTGCATCAGGATATTCACCTGCTTCTCTGATGCCATGATGGACTGGATGTTGGCCTTAAAACAAGAAACAATATACAGACTATTACTAAGTTTACTTCATACTAATGTCTCAGTTCAGCTCACATGTAACTTCCTCGCTCCTTATCACATTCTCTGACAAAGACGGAGTTTGTGACATCCTGGTTTTATATTAGCAGTTGCTTCACTCACCCCATCTAGAACCTGCAGCTCCTTGGAGAGCACCTCCGCAAAAGCCTCGGCATTGGAGATGGCATCCTCGCACATCTCCATCATGCTCTCAATGTCTTGCTCTTCACGGGTGCTCAGCTCCTGGTAGTCATCCAGAGCATCCTCATCTCCCCCAGCAACGCTCTGGCTCTCACCGCTTGGCACAGACTCTAATACAAAGAAAAGAGATGGAAATGTATGTCCACAAAAAGTACACATCAGGTTACACAGACCTTTTGGAAGGACAACTATAAACAGAAATACATTTTATTTAGTCATATTAGGGAGTTATGTAACTCCATGAAGCATGTTTATAGTTTGAAATGGCTTTTATCTGCTAATGTACTGATAAAGTAACTTCTGTAAATCATATTAAAATACAACTGAACTAAGAACTGAACTGTTCATTGTTCTTGAATAATTAGAAACAATATGGGTTTGAGTCAAATTAAGTACAGAACACATTAATGAACACATGTCAGTAAATAATCCTATGAATTAAGGTGGAATGGACAAGTAAAAAATACTAAAAGTGAAGAAAAAACATGACCTAAATGATTATGTAAAAAAAAAAAAAACATGCCCATCTTTAATAAGTGACAATAAATTTTAACAGCAGCCTTAAGGAGGTGGGAGTTTCTAATGGGAGTCGTGGTTTGAGGTCATGAGATAAGAATGGAGACAAGTGAGAAGGGGGGAAGTTAAGTCCTACCAACCTTCCGCTTTAGGAAGTTCTGGCGAGAGAAAGTTTAAAAGAGAAAAGTGAGAACAAAGAGGAATTTAACACAGAAAGCCACACCACAAACCAGGATACAAATAAAAGATAGTAAAAATGCTATTAATAAATAAAATAAACCAAAATCCAACAAAGATCCTCATTTCTGGTTTGCAATATCTCAAACATGACCAAAACACTAGGTTAAACACTAAAGAGGGAAAAGGGAACACCTTTAAACAAATATAATCAAATCATCAAAAGATGCTTGCAGTCGCACTGGTGACTAAAGGACAGAAAGTTTCCACACCTTCGAGGAGTTGAGAACTGACATTCACAAATTCCATCTTCTTCCTCAAATATCGCTGGTTCAACTTCCAAATGCAGGAGATGAAAGAGTTTTTTTCAGCCGTACTGCTGGCCACCCACCGGTATACCTTCTCAAAGTGAAGGTCAAATTCTGGGTTTTCCTATAAGATATGAGTAAAATGTGTAGGTTATATCTGCATAAGACACAAAAAGAACTCAATGACAACAAAATCATAGTAATGTAAAGTAAGTAATGTATAATAAGTAAAGATAGAGGAAATACTCTGACCTTGCTTGCATCCTTGGCATCGACTTCTGTCAGATCTCGAAGTTCCCAGGTCTGTTGTCGCTTATAAAAGTCCCCTTTGTCTGATTTTTTAACCTTCACCACTTTAACCTGAACAGGCCTCTCTGTGGTAACTGGAATAAAAGAGCAGTTTATCTCAGAAACAACTCCACTGAATAATAATAGTTATTGAAAGCAGTTTTCTATAGTTATAACCAAGTTACCTGTTGCACACAGGAAGCAGTTCTTCTTTTTCTTCCCTGCCTTGCACACATTGACAATGCCGAGGAGACGCTCATCATTGGGTGTGAAGATGTCCCTCTGGAGAGCGTGCTTTATGGCCGTCATGGTGGATGCTGTCTTTAAAAAAAACACAGCAGGTACTTTACATGTAGACAATAGGGAACATAAATCCATAGTAGCCTACATCCACATGCACTAAACTTCCAGATCTACAGATCCTAATTTAGGATAAATAGCATTTTCTGAAACAGTATAGGGCCACCAATGCCATTTACATTCAAAATCTACAAATGTTGGGCATCCGCTGTGCATGAAGACAGAGAGACATGAGACCAAGGCTAAATTCTCGTTAAACCACTGTTCTTAAGACTTTCTCTGTCATACTGGAAAATATGTCAACACATCGGTGTAAGTAAGTCGTTTTGTGTCTTGAACACTCTTCTGATGATAACTAGCTAGCAGGATGCGACATTTTTCCAGATAAGCCCACAACAAGGCGCTGAAACACGTTTTTGATGTCAGCTAACGTTACTGGTGCTGGTTACATTAGACAAGTAATGACGCACACAGAGACTCTTCCAAAAATAAATGACGAAGTCTTTGCCTGTTAGCTAACTGGCTGCTAACGCTGTTGCTAGCTTGAAAGAGCTAGCTAGTGTTAACTTACAGTCTTTACGTTGCTGCACGGAGCACGTAAAGACTGTGGCTGCTCAATAATCAACTGAACCACTATAATTCTTAAAGTTACACTGTTGCACTGTGTTCGTATTTTGATATAAGGCTTCATCATACGTAGCTCTTACCTTGTTTTGTTAGCCCACCAGCAGCTCTTTGCAAAGCACCACCCTCACCCTTCCGGGTTCTCAGACGGGGAGGTCATGTGACCGCTTGTCAACAGCCACGTCACATCACAGCCAACCTCGGCTGAGTTTACCAACCGACCCGGGGGCCCGTTTCACAAAGCGGGTTTAGTGAAAACCCTGAGTTAGTTAAGCCTGAGATGAGGGAAACTCTGGTTT
>JAUBNQ010000020.1:6311582-6346991 GCA_032353495.1 Ctenopoma kingsleyae | reverse complement strand
TATCTATCTATCTATCTATCTATCTATCTATCTATCTATCTATCTATCTATCTATCTATCTATCTATCTACTTTACTCAACTATATATAATCAATATATATAATCCACTTTTTTTTCAAAACCACATATCCACCAATAATTTTACATCAACACAGTGGACAATAAACCCCGGCTGTGTTCCACAATAAAGATATGATCCCTGCTGATGGAGATCCACTGAAGCTCACAGTCAACACAGGAGGTGCCGTTTGTCATCACACCATTGCAGAGCCACTGCTGACCTGTAGCTTACACAGCATTATTATGCATTATTTACATTTCTCATGTAGCCTGAGTTGTTTCAGTTTCAGTATTAACGGTGTTGTGTTGTCTATTTTGTTGTCTTTGTTGTTGTATGAAACCAAAGGTGGTGCAATGGAACATCAGCAAGTCACAAGAGATCAGAGACAGCTAATCAGTCAGGTATACGGCACCATTTTTCGTTCTTTCTTTGTTTCTTTCTTTTTGCCTATTCTTTCTTTCTTGTATAATCCATCCATCATCTTCTGTGATGCAGATAGATGCTGTGTGCTCATCCTACCTCTCTGCAGACCTGAAGTTTTGGGTTAGTGAGGTCTATCTTGCTTTTTATTTACGCAAACACACATATTACACACATTACAAACGTATTTATTTCTCTCTGGTTAATTTTCCAGGCATCTGATGTCTTAGGGGAACTCTGTGTCTTGATGCTTGTTCAGAAGTCAAAGGTATCTCACACTTTCTCTTGGAATTCTCAGAAATGCAGAGTGTGTACCACGACTAAAAGTAAAACAGATGATTTCACACTCGATTATATCATGTTAAAATACACAATGAAACACAGAAGAGTGATATTTTGTTGTTCTCTCAGGAGCTGAAAGCGCAAGAAAATACTAAGAGGGTGAGTACAACTTTATAAACTATTTGCCCTGACATGTTTAGAATATAGACCGACAATACCAGTAAATTAAAGCTATTGTATGGATGTATGGTTGTATGGATTGTAGTTGTTTTTTGACAGTCACACATTGTATGTGCAGTTTTTATTTCATTACTCTAGACCACAAAGTTCTATCTTGTCACAGGGGATGGTAAGTAAGATAACAGATAAATTTACACTACTGCTTGACCTACGGAAGCCCCTCACATTGTTTCGTAACTGCACTTCAGGTGTGGTACTTTTCAGTGTGTGCAGCACATTATACTAATACCTGACTGAGCTATTATTTGGCAGACAATAATGCCAGCTGTTTAAAGTATCAATACACTGTTTTCCGAAACCAAACTGCATGCAAGTAGATCACTATATGGATGAAGACAAATACTGAATGATCACATAATGTTACATACTCATATGTACAAAAATAAAATAAGAACTCAGAAGTCATAGTGCTCTTTTAAATTGGTTGTGTGCCCTGCATGTCAGATGCTTATTCTGATAAACTGTCAACAATTTGGAAAGGAAGGCAACTGCATGGCTCCACAGCCAGATTTACTCCTTGTTTATATGAGATCTTGGATTTTGTTTACTCCCTCTGTCTGTCCTTCACACTGGACAATGCAAATTCCAATCAAAAAAAAGTCGAAGAAATATAATAAGACTCCAAAATGTGTGTGCGGCTACCATGTTGCTATTTTTCAGTGTAGGAAGTAAAATGTAAATGTACAGACATCGGTGTGAAATAAGTTATGGTTATTCACGTGAATTGAATTTATTTTCCTTCACGTGTGTTTATGCTTAAGCCATATTTCTCCGATGAAATATGAAGTTATTTAGTTTTACTCCCCACTGGTATTAAATAATGCAGAACGCTATGTGTTTATCACAACACTGACACTGAATGTGCAATGAATTAACAGCTGCACTGAGGAAGCATTTGTATTATAACTGCATTTATGTGTTTCATGTTCTTGTGTGTTAACTAGAGGGAAGCAGCATTTCTCTCTTCGCCTGTGTACACTCCATATTCTGTACTTTTTTTTGCTGCACTGTCTGCTGCAATGTTTGTGTGTCTGGCTCTACCTGTGTGTGTTTGTCTGTTTGTCAGACCCCTGTGTTGCACCCTATTCTGCATCTAGTTTCTCAGCTCCATACCAGAAGAGAAAGAGGACTCTCAGCACGCGTATGTACCACTCATGTCAGTTCTCTTCTCAGTTTTGCTTTGCTAAACAATATCGCTGATTGAAAAAACAAAGATATCAAAATTTAAGATGCTTTGTTTTCAGCATAAACAAACACATTATTGTGGGACAATGTCTGGAAAAATATATACACACATATAAGATAAGATAACTCCTTATTGTCATTGCACTTTCATGCTTAGTACAATAGTACAACGAGATTGGAATACTGTCCCAGGTCGGCACTAAACACAACTAAACATAACACAGTAAACTTTAAGGTGGGTGAAAATATATAGTTTTGTGCAAAAAAGATATAAATAATAGATAAAGAATGTTCATTGCACATTATTGCCCAAAAAATGTCCAAAAGAGGTTGCTAATCAAGTCAGCTGTTAGCATTGATTAGGGCTATTGCCCTGTTGTAAAAGCTGTTCTTGAGTCTCTTTGTCCGTGACCTCAGCATGGAGGGAGGGAAGAGGATGACCAGTAATATTCTTTGTTTATTGTATATATATATATATATATATACAATAAACATAGAACTGAGAAATAGAAAAGCATACAACTGTAGTACGGTGGAACTAGAATAATGTACTTTTGTATGCTTGAAGCTGTAGAATGTTTGTGCCACTTTAGTTGTTTTAATGTATGTCTTCCCCTTTCTGAGCTTACATGTCAGTAATGCTGTTTCACATTGGACATCTCTCATTCTCTGTACGAGCTCAGTCTTCATTAGTTGTTCTTTCCCAAGCTGAGAGTAATTACGGTCTAAAGAGGAACTGTGAACAAGAAACATGGCGCGTGTTTGTTTTGGAAAAGTGTCTCAGTGTGTGCCCTGTTGGCTTTTGCTGGTGGGAGAGATTTAATAAAATAAGATAGGAACATTCTTCATTCTGTTAAAATTACATTCTATGTTTTTTGTGTCTATATAGGCTGAAATGCAGGGACCTGGAGGAATCCAGAGCAGGGGTTACTTCCTCTATCGGGTATGAACATCATTTATGTCACAAAATAAATTAATGAAGACCATGTAAACATACAATAAAATTTTGTTTGCATTTGCAGCCAAGAAATGGAAGAAGATCCTTAGAATATGAGTAAACTAAAGGTAATATTCTTATGACACTTAATTCTTTGTCACTTTTCAAATCAACATCCATGGAAGCAATGTTAGAATGAACATGTCACAGTGACATTTAAAAGCATAAGGAACTGCACAAAAATTAATTGCATTTTTTACTCCAATAGAAGAAACGCTGGGGGAGGGGGGGGGGACTTGATTTTTCTAAAACATAAATGTAAATCATAATGTTTAACATCCTTTCCCATGTTAGTAGTTTTCATACAGTCCCCAATTTCTGCTGTTAGCTCCACTGAAGTAGTGACCAGACAACAGAAAATTAATAATCTGCTAACACAATGTCTGTATAGAGTTATAACACCAGAGATGTGTATGTGACAATTGTAGACATCTAATCTTCTATCTATGCCTCTGTGTGTTATATTCTTCACTTCTGAACTTCAGTGTACAGACACGACACAGACCCTGAGACCCAAGCACATGCACCGTGACTGAGCAATCAAAATTTCAACCTCTCTGCCACTCCTGTATAGTGATGTTTGAATGTACACAAAGAATATAAAATATATAATACTGTTCATTTGTCAGATTTTATTTTGTGTTGTATTTGTGTTATTTGCATTAAAATTGCTTTAATGTGATCAGGTGTTAAGTTTGATTTGTCACATAAACAGGAATCATTCACTGAAAAAATGTACTCTATGTATAAGTCAGTGCAGATATATTTACATTTATATATGTATTTATTTACATAAGATGTACAGTACATGCTGTTAAATGTAATCACAAGTACTTGGATATACAAGCATACACGTTTTAATTTAAGCATTTTAAATGATTAAAGCTCAGTAAAAGAAGCACTACATGTTATTACTATTCCTTGTAACTGTCTTTATAAGATGAACAGAGAATTTATGTGTCCATCATGTGTGCTGTCATCATCCCCACACACTGAACAAGTAAAGCAATAAACTGAGCACAACTGAGACCATTTTGAATATTAGGTTTGACCATAATTCTGATTTACTTGAGAAATAATGATGCTCTGAAAAAGACAGACTAATAACACCAAGTTCATTTTGCCCATGATAAAACTCCCAAGCCTCTCATGTTTTCAAAATAAAACTACAATATCCACACTGCATAAAGTTCATCTCAATAAAAATGTAATAATAATAATAATAATAATAATGTAAACAAACAATGTGGGCAATGCACAAGTTAGTTTTTTTTACACAAATTTTCAATTAATTAATTACAAATTTTAGTTACTTTATTTATGTATTAACTTCTTTTGCAAGAAGAAGGGATAATCAAATGTGTGTTAGTTTTCAATCTAATAAACAAGGGTGCATCAAGATGTAATTATTATTTTTAACAGCAGATGTCGCCCTCATCAGCCAGTTAGTTGGTAAATCTCTTTCTCCAACCACCACACAGTGTCCTGTGCACTCAATATGAGTCAAATTACCTGAGAACTGGTGAAATATTGTTGACATTTAGGAATAATAATAAAAAGGAATAATATTTTGTCAGAAACACAAAAGTAAGTATACAGTCATACTCATTTACAGGCTCAAAATACCCAAAATAAATAAATTGCTTGTTCAATTTACTTTACTTGGCGGATTGATTGCTTGATTTTCTTGTTGCTGGCTCAGCAGCATTGCCTCTGACATTTAAATCAACAATTTAAAGTGAATATGAACAGTTTTCAATAGATGCATAACATCTAAGCAGAGCATACTGTGTTGCACTGGAAGGTTGCAAATCCATGTAACATCAGTGAATTCAGAGTTGGCGTGCAACACCTGTATTTATAAGCTATAGTATGCTAGAATATAATCTTGGCTTCTTTAGCCACAATAATAATAAAATAATAATAATAAATAGTATACTACATGAATAATAAAGGCAAAAAACGTACATTAAAACATTTTGTATACGCTAAACGTAAAATAAGTCTAATCTCCCTCTCACCAAAATGTCGAAACAGCGCCATCCGCCCGTTGCCTTTATCAGTGTGGCCAACACTGGTATTGCAGCTGTTGCTACCTCAGCTGTTGCCATGGTGATGAGTAGCACGCCTGAGATGAGGAGAAAACAAACTGATGGAAAAATAATCTAAAGACTCTCATTCAAAGGTCAGACGTGAGAACAAACTACTCTGTACAACTACAAAGTATGTATTTGTTCACAATTGATTTATGTTTTGACTGAAAAAAAAATAAATAAAGAAAATCATAGACTCATGATCATGATCCCGGAGGTTAGTAGTATGTGCAAAAAAGATATAAATAATAGATAAATAGTGTAATAGTCATAAAAATAAAAAAAGAACAGTATATGAACACATAATTTTCATTTTCTTGTACCATTTTATTTCTGTAACGTGTAAATGTGTGGGACTCAAATTATAAACATGATTGGAAAAAGAAGATTAAAATGTTACTCAGGTGAAATCTGTATTTCAAAAACGCACAAACAGCACTTTTGAGACTACTATATGCGACGGTATCCAGATCACAACATGCACTAGTTTTAGATAACAAAGCTAATAGACCGTTTAATTTGACATCTATTACACTGTAAAAACAAACAACCGTATAACAATATGCAAAATTTAGACATTTGGTGTGATTGACAAATCTATTTTATCTGGATAAATCTGGATTTGGATCACTTCATATGTGCTGACTGGGGTACAGCGGTAGCCTCTTTTGGCTCCAGTTCCAACTCCAGTCAGCCTGCCTCGGCTGTGCGCAGTCAACCGTCGGCAGCGCCACTGGGTGCAGGGATATCCCGATGAAAGCGGGGAGTGTTCGGGGTAAGTGTGACATTTTGACCGGTCAACTTCGCTCTATTTTTCTATATTATTGGAAGCCTGTTTGTGTATTACTGATAGGCGTAATGCTGTAAAAGGAACAGTTTTCCTGTGCTTGTTTGGTGACAGACTGGCCGAAGGCCCGGTGACCCACATTCTTATCTAATGCCGAACGTTAGCTAGCTAGCTCCAGCTAAAAGTGGGTTGACACGAGTTGAATGCTCGCTACATTACGTTATAAAGTCGCTACCGAGCGGGAAAATAACGCCTATGTAATTTTCAGTTGATAAAGGTGTTATTGCGGGGTGTGTCATATGTCGTAGTAAGTGTGTCAAACTATTAAGCTGTTGTTTTGTTGCTGTATATGACGTTAGCAAGCAAGCTAGGTGGCGTTAGCCGTCTAGCAATCACTGTCCGGTTTACCGGCCGGCATCACCGGCTGCGGGGAGATAGGCAGATCGATGTGCTGTACCTGCATTTGTCACTTCAAGGCTGACTTTTGTTTAGGTCACTTTACCTAAATGATAAGGGTGCGCATCTGACCAGCACAGTCTTTCCCACATCTGCTGCAGGCTTTTTAAAGGTATATCTCTTTTTATTCCGGCGTTAATTAATAGATATGTCCCAGCGTTTCTCTAAATTTCAAGTTTTGTCTTTGCATGCGTGTGTTCTGCTTCCCACTTAAAACAGATATATTTTCACGTTGTCACGTCATCTGTTCATTTACTGTTCAAGCTGTAAGGCTGATTCAGAAATGTCTCAACAAAGCTGTGTTTTGTACCAGAGCGAGATCAGATTTGTGTTATTTTTAACCATAAGTAGTCATGATGGCTGCGTCATGTTACGGACAAAAGTAATCAGGATAGCAGCAGGATATGTTGTGAATTATTAAGTATTATTATTGCAGTAATTTATTGGGACCGAAAAACATATACATGTCTGAGTCTAGTTCATGTTGTTTCAGCTTGACAACTCAAATTTTGTGTTTTTCTAATTTAGCTCAACTTCAGGCACCTGTTCAATACACATTTATAAACATGCCCCATAATAAAATGTCACCAGAGTCCATTGTACAATTTGATTTCATACCATATGGTGTGATGTGATTTAGCACAGTGCCTGTTGCATCCATATGATGAATTTCAGCTATACCAACAGTTCCATGTGAGATTTATTTTAGTCTGTTTGTTACAAGATGAAATCTGTATACAGTGATACAAGTCAGTTGGTACTTAAATGGCTTTCTGCAGATACACTGTGAAACATTGAGTATCAATGGATGTTGTTAAAGTAATGCAGCAGTATACCAGCAGTTTTCATTTATCATCTAATATTTTTTGTGTTATCTCTAGCATCCAAAGCAATTTATTACTTGAAATTGCAAACTAAAAAATAATTCTCATTATCATGCAACATTATAAAAACAATAAAAAAAAATCTAAATCTGTCTGGAAGGAATAGTTTTACTGTATTTTATGATATTGTAGAGGCTGACAGTAGAGCATGGAAAATTCTTTGACACCTTTTTTCGTTGCTGCCAGAGTGGTTGGCTGCAGGTGAGGAATCGAAACAGGGATGCTCCCTCCCTTTCTCTTCCTCTTTCATCAACTATGAGTCTGTAGTGTCTCAGCTTGTTATGATTACTGCTACCTGTATATTTCTTTGTAGCTTGGCATCTTTTAAACACGTTTAGCAAGTTTGACAAGTTTCTCCAGCTCTGCTATAAAACATAAGGAGCATATACATTTATGGTTTTATATGTGTATTGTATAGTTATCCTTAAAGAAAGGTGAGCAAATTTGGCAGTGGAGAATTGGCAAGTTTGTTTTCTGTTTCACTCCTTTAGAGGAGGGGGTGGAACTGATGACACTGTTAGAACAGGGGAAGGAAGAGAACACATTTAGATTACATTATTACATGCAATGCCTAATAATGTAATTACTATATGCCTGTCATATCAAACATTTCTGATACAGACTAGCATGTGTTGATTCAGATGTGATAATCTCTGGCACTTGGATGTCATGTTTCATAATATTTGAAATTGTATAACTAATTTCATTAGTCAAGATCAGTTGTGCTTTTGCTACAGTCTGTCAGACCAGCTATCATGAGGTTAAAGACTTGACTGTGTGTTTTGAGTCAGGCTTTGCCAGAGGTGACCCTGACTTTGATGTCATCTGAAGTCCTTTGTAGTTGAATCTCTTACTTGTCACTTTAGAAAGTAAAGGTATAGTACAGAGTTTTTAAATTGTTTAAACATAGAAGACACATTTTGAAGGGAGGATACTAATTGTTGCAATGGAATATTTTCCTGTTCCTGCTGCTTCACCTGTTCATCAGTCTGTGGTTGCTGTTGTTCAGCTGTCTTCTTCATGATACGCCATACATTTTCAATAAGTGGTAGATCTACCTGCAGGCAGTAATTTCAGGCTCTCACACTCTGCTGGGCTCAGTACTCAGAGGTGTTTCTGCACAGAACTAATGTATACCTTTCTCTTTTCATAATGGGAATTCCAGTTGCGTTTCTGGATATAGCAGCAGACTGTACTCCCAAGCCCAAGTAGTTAACATGCTTTACCACCAAACACAATGTTCCATTACTTGAAATACGACACATCTCTCTGGTGTTTCTAGATATTAGAATTGGACAATTTGTTCTGGATGTACACAAAACACAGAATAGATGTTGCATTACATCAATGACACTTCCATTGTGTAAAGCACAAACTCTTTGTTTGTGCTCTATGAATAAATTAGATTTGGCTTGATAACCAAAAATACATCAACAGCTACGCTGTTATGTTAATCTTTAATACTGAACTCAGCTCATTAAATGAGTTACTAAACATAAACATGTTTATACTCAAGGTGGAAAAGGTCACCAAAATCTGACTGTATAGTGACAAAATGGCGCTCATAATTTTAACTGGGT
This sequence comes from Ctenopoma kingsleyae, assembly GCA_032353495.1. Lineage (NCBI taxonomy): Eukaryota > Metazoa > Chordata > Actinopteri > Anabantiformes > Anabantidae > Ctenopoma > Ctenopoma kingsleyae. Next base: position 6,338,006 of record JAUBNQ010000020.1, on the reverse strand, counting down.
TCAACTTGCATTAAATTGCACCTTTCTTGTAGTGGGCAATTGCATTTAGTCTTGTGTATTGTTACTCTTATGACAACGTTATCATGTTTTAAGTTAAATAATTGTAGTAAGGTAATATACAAGATACCACTTTGTACCACTATGCAAACCTGGCACATTTGGTCAGTGAATTTCAGAGAGCAGTTGTTTCTTGTTAAAGTTGACCTACATGGAGATCAGGGGCAATTGAAATCTGTCTTAGAATGACACTATCTGATTTTGCTATGATCAAGAAAAAATGGGTCAAATCTATTGGGTTTTCCCTAAAAAGTGTTGGGGGTAGAGGTACATGAATTTTATCAGTAGCATCAGTATCACTGTCAGCAGCTCCTTAGCTCTTAAATTAGTCATTAGCAAATTAATTTTACGGTTTTGAAAGCTGCAACTAATTGTTTTCACAGACTCTGTGATGTGGGCATTGATGTAATTCAAAGTAGCGTAAGTTATTCATTGGAATGAGAGAATAGCTTCTGAGGGTTACCTGGCAAAGTAAGGTTCTTGTCTTCTATGTCTTCTTGAGCCAAAGTTCACTAAGTCAGCCCCAAGTTTTCACACTGACACTGGCAGGTCTTAAGGTCTCTAGGCCTCTATAGAGCCATTCTACAGTTTGTTGACGTGTGAGATGCTTTACATTAATACAAATTCAAAATTTGGGGTGCACCCTAGCTCACATGAGTACTTTCAAGATTTACCCTTGACTTCTTACGTGGTTATCTTTTTGAACTTTTTCCTACTTTTCTCACTCTTACGGTCAAAAATAACCGTTGATTAATGGAAAAATTATGAACAGATATCAGCAATGAACATAATAGATACTTGCAGGCTCAGCCCTTTAATTGCCTCATTCCATGCTACAGAAGCAAACATTATTGACCACTGCAGTAAATACTGTGACTAGTATACAGCCACTGCACTGACTCACTCCACTTATTTCAGCCAGTACTCTTAAATGAGTTCTTCTTTTAGAAAAATACATGAGAGGTTTTCTGCATTGCTATTCAAGGTCCCAATATAAAAAAGAAAATGCTTGATTTAAGAAATTAGGCTGTGTGATTGGCAAGAATCTGGAAACATGATACGTATCTTGGCGTCATGATTCAATATATTGTAATACAGCAAGCAAAGCAAACTATTGCAATTTTCTAAAATCTAATTTTAGGACAGTCATAATATAAAGAATAAACCACCTATTAAAGTAACAGTTTAAAAATAGTAATATTTACTTTGAACACAACAAAAAGTTAAGCAGTGAAAAAATGATTAATATTGGTTTAATAATGGTCTAATTAATAAATACAGTATCACAAAACAAGGAAGTGTGTGTGTGTGTGTGTGTGTGTGCATGAGTTCAGAGCTGCTCTCTTATTTCTAGAGTGCTGTGGGAGACTCACAGTGACCCAGATGTTTTAGTTTTGATTCAGTAATGTGAGTTTCTTTACCATAAGCTGCTCCTTCTAGCTCTCATCTTTCTGTTTTACAGGTGAAGTATTCAGACAAGAACTGACTACAGAGTCATGAGGTGAAGTGCTTGCCTCATTAACCATCACACAAGGACTCAAGGTAGGACAGTATGAATTTGGGTCTTGATTGCAACAGTGGGTTGTTTTATTGTTTGTCACATGAGGAGATTGACAATCTGTGGTAATTTAGCTCTTTGAAGCCTAATTCATCATAAGATTTTACAAAGTTATTATTCATCCATTTTTCAGTGGTGTATTTTTGCAGTCTGTTTACAGTCTGTTGTTTATATAGATAAGATGCTACAGTAAGAGGCAATTTAGTCCTAAGGTTTAGTACTAAAAGGCAAAACCAGAACACACATAATGATTATTATACATGCCTTGCTTTAACCTATTGACAGTTTAATATTACACAAAATAGGATTAAACTAGGTTAAAATCAATGATAGCTACTTTGGGTTTGTATATTCACACATATGATACTTCATCCATGTATTTAAAAGCATATTGTAAATTTAAAAATTTTGGATTTCAAACACACAAGAAAACAAATGAGAGAGCCTTATTGGTTTTATTGGCTTATATGTTCTTTCGTAAATGGGACTACTACCACCGATGGCTTCATCTGTGTGTAAAAGTAATGGTATTATGGCTTACTCAAATTTGTCTTTGTTATGAAAATGTTCAAACTTGACAGGACTATTATAATTACACCCACAGTTCTTGTAAGATATGAACTATCTGGCAAACATGACTACATTATGCAAGAGATGCATATATTAAACAAACTTTGAGAATATACTGCTAAGCACTCTTGTCATCTTTATTGCTGCTAATGATTATTTTCATTATCAATAAAAGTAGGCCTCATCTACTTTGTCCAGGCCAAGATCACAGTTTATTGACTGCAGTCTAATCTCAGATGAAGAGAATGCATTCCTATTCTGCCACTGCACAATCTTAAAATGACAAACCATTCATGACATCCAGATCATGAGTGTTGGTGTTTTATCATCTCATCATGTTTGTTGATGTTTTTTACTTTGGTGAAGATTGAATAAAAAAAAGATCACACAGACAGACACACACGCACAATCAAAAACTGAAAATAACTCACTTTTTCTTGCAACTGTAAGCTGATCATGATCTGTGGTCTTACAGGGCTCTGGGTCAATAGTCATTCTTGATCACTTCTGTGTTGCCAGTCATCTTTCTGAACTCCAGTGACCCACTTGGCAGCAGTATGAAGCCCCTGGCTGAGTTCCTGCAGGAACAGGAGGCCAGCAGCAGTTGAAGGCCCCCTGCCAACCACTGCTGCTTGTCTCTCAAGCACTTCTGTCTGTGGGCTGTGAAGTGAAAATGCAAAACAAATTTCCCTATGTGTTTCCATGTCTGTAGATGTGTATGCAGTAAGAGGAAGAAACACAGTTAGCTTCCCAGCACTGAGAATTTGGTTGGTTCAACTGTGCAACAGCATGATGGGAAGTGTCTACAGCCTTGTGTTGTGGATTTTATTGCTAACAGGCCAAATAATCACAACAGTAGTAAAACCATCCTCAGTTGATGGTGAAGATTCTCGGTCATCCAGGTGAGGTTGTCTGAAAATGTTGTCATCCTCTGCTGAGTATTGTACTGCAGTCAACAGGAAACAGTAAACTGAGGGATTCACTTGTTTGATTGCTGCGTTGATGCCTTCAAGATGTGCAGACCCTGAAGCTGTTTCATACAGGATGTGTAACTGAGTAATTTATTCACTGATGTGTTTTTGTTTATTTGCGTGACCTCCTTGGCAGTGAGGCTGTTGCTTGCCAACTGTTAAAAACTGCATAACATTATCCTAGATATTTTCCAGCACTTAGATCAGATGAAAACCCACCTCCTGTGTTTGCTGAGTACCAAGATGTGTTTGTACTGTAGACTATGACTTTCCCTCATACAGTATGATGTTTCCTAGACCCAGGGTGTTTTTTACAATCTGGACTGAAATTCCAGATTGCGTAAGTTTGCAAATGAATGAATGAAGAAAACATAAAAATTGCTGGGAAACCAGAGTTAACCTGATCATGTAATACAAAACATGTCAGACATACAGCATCTTTCTGCACTTCCTTCCTTGCACTTGTTTTTTGAAAAAAGGTTATCCAATACCAATTTGAGGTACTTTAGGAAATTTAAAAATATGACCATTTCAATAAGGTGAGCTAGCTAGTCTGGATACACTTATGATACTGAAATCTCCCTTTGGGGATCAATAAAGTATCTATCTATATCACTAATTACATAGAGTTTAGTATGTGAAAGTCATTTTTGCCGCATAAATAAAAATGTCTGAACAGCCCACAGATTAACATTGTGGTGGTCTGAAAGAGTATTTGAGCAAGTTGAATAATTAACCACATTTATTTGCTACCTGTCTTTTGCCTCAATAACACCAATAGGCCACTGATCTGGAGAACTAGGCAATTCTGATTGACTCCACTAAACTCAGTTAGGTTTACTCATGTGTTAGCACATATACAGTACATGTGTGTTGGTTTTAGCTATGTTGTGAGCATGACTGTTGAGGTAGCAGTGCTGGACCGTTGACAGGTGTACCACTTTTGCCCAAACTGAAATATTTCAACATTTGCTGAATGGATTGACATTAAAGTTTATACATTCATTGCTACCACTTTGGTGATGCCTTTGCTTTCTCCTCTAGTGCCACCAGCAGGCCAAAGTTTTCGATTATAAATATTATTAGTGAAATAGTTTCTAACAACTTTTTACAGTTAACTTTCATACAATTAACAAATGGTGTTAATGAATTTTAGAGAGAGATTCTAATAGGCAGTTATATTATTTTGTTTGGTAGGGCTTAAAAATATAAACGTATCTGTAGTGGACATTGATGACTGATCTTTGGTTTACATTAGGTTATTTTCCGGAAACATTGAAAATGTCACCTGGTTTTTGAGTTTCTGAGCTTACTGATTCATTAGAGAAAGATAGCTTTGCTATATATTTTTTTCATTTCCTTTTTGGTCGTGTTCCCTAATTTAGTAGTATGGAGACAATCTGTTGTGTAATAGAATAAGGATGAGAGTGATTTCTTTGATTCTGTATGATGCAGAATGATAAAGAAGAACACAGTAATTATTCATGATGCATTGTTACATCTGTGCTGCCCAAGTTGACCTGTCAGAGTGTGTTACATCATTCACGACAAAGTTCAAAAACGTCGTACCCCCAGAGTTTGTGGACTATAGTCCAAAAAACTCTTGTTGTATGATGGATGGAGAATCAGCTGTACAGGAATTCAGGTGGGCTATTTTTTACTCCACACGGTGAGGCCGGTTGCTATGGTTTTGCCCATTGGCACTGTTGCTGTGCTGGCATCTTGTTGTGGGGTGTGGCCGGTTGCGTGACAAGCAGCACCATAGATCCAGTTCAGAGTGACTCATATCCTCAGAGCTCTGCTGTCCTACATCTGAGTATATGCGTACACACCCACACACACACTCAGAAATTCAACAGTGCTGTCTAAGCAGTAGAGAAATGATGATAAAAGAGTGTTTTCGGTCTGTGATTTGATGCCTTTCAGGGTAAGAAAAACATTACGTGTGAGCTGTGTTAATTTGAATGTGAGTCACCATGGTTGACATACCAAAACCTGATAATTGGCTATTGAAAATACAGCTCCACACATTTGCATTGCTTTTTTTCCTTGATGTCTGTATCTGCTCAGGTTGAGGAAACACCAGGAGATCTTAGCATCTCATGTGATTAAGTGATGTAATGTAACATGCCGTTAGTTTGAGTCCCCAGTCACACCTTTTGTGAACGTACTTGCTGTGTAAAAATGGCTATTTAAAGGATTTGTGTTGACAGGGAGTATAGTCTTATTGGTAAGAACAGGAAGGTGTTGCCTGTGGAGCTGTGATTAAGTTAGATTGGAGGAGGAAGAAAGTAGGTCATTGGGCCAGCAGGTCAGTGAAACACACATGACATCACAGTTATACAACCCCTGCGCTCCTGGTTACACAACGCTCACTCTGTGCTTCTGCCACTGCTGCAAACTCTGCTGAAAAACTGTGGTTCAACATTTTCTTTCCTCCTTTTTTCTCTCGTCACAAAAGTCTTGATCATTTATCATCCTGTTTTCTGTCTTGATCTTTGCTGCTGGTTAGCTTGACTGTCTGAGATACTGTAGATCAGATACGTAAAAGCAATGTGCTTTGGTTTTTCCCTTGTTTCAAAGCCTTGTCCATGCCCCTGATAGTGCAAAGTGTAATTGGCTTCTTGTATTGGAAAAAAACTTGTAATCTTAGATAAGACACAAATACTTTGCAACTTGTTTGTCTCAAAAGAAACAGAGTGAGTGGTGAAATAACAATGCATAGCTGAAAGTCAGCATAAAACTACTCCTCCTTACTGTATTTTATTTCCATATACAGTACATGTCCTAACATGAAGGCACATATACTCAGCATGCAGACTTCCTTTTATTTTGATGAACCCGTTAAGCGAAGCCTCAACACAAATTTTATAACAAGGGTTTCCCTCTTGGGTGTTTCCAGTAAACAGACTGTTGTTCTTGGTCAGTAGTTTATAAAAATTAAAAACTGTATTGAAAATAAAATTAACGAAGTCAGTTTTGAGATATTTTATTATATGTATTATGTTTTTGTACTGCACATTGAAATTGTGAAAAAAGCTTTTTTGTGAAATGTATGGTGGTTGCTTTGGTATTGTGGGGGCCTCTTATGCATGTGAATGTGGAATTATGTCACTTATATTAATAAGTGGAGGTGTGTTTGATGCTGCATGGAATTACCAGATGTTACTCACAATAACTCTTTATTAGCCAATGGGATTTTTCTATAAATCCTTAAAACAGGAAAACCTACATTTAATTTTCAGTCAAAATATAAAAATGTGTGTAGTATGGGAATGTCAGTGTGTACCATGATAAACAGGGAATAACAGTGAAAGGATTTTCTCACCAGCACAATTAGAACATTCAACATAGGTTTGGGGTGGTAATTGGTTCATGAAATAAATGGGTCAGATACTTAGGCTAGAGACCCAATGGGCTTTCTCCTTTTAATGTGACAATCTGTTATAGGCCTACAGTACCTGCAGAAGGATAACAGTAGGTGATAGGATAGTCTACAGTCGGGATGGCTGGTGGGTCCCTCAGTCTTGTACCAATTTGTCCCTGACATTAGTTTCCAAATGTTGCCAACTGGCTTCTCATACCATGTCATTAAGCTATTTCCTACATGTCATATTATTTGATTAGGCATTTCTAAAGGTCATTTATACAAATACTTGGCAAATCTTGTCACCATTCACTAATATTTCAGAGGAAATTGTGAGTCATTATTCACTACCTGGAATACTTGTCTCTCAGCTTACATCACGTCACATAAATCTAATCTGCCTCACCCAACCCACACCCCTTACTTTTTGTGCAGTCATTAGCTAAAGTTAGATAATTGGACAGGCATCTAGGATGCAGCTAGAAAAACCCAGTCAACTACTGCATCACTTTGATTTTTAGTTTTATAGAATAGGCTTAGTTAGTCTACCAAAGTGCTGCAGTTGCCCATCTGGACTCCAAGTAGAATATGCTTATGGAAAAAAATATCTCGTGCTGTTTTCCATATTACACTGCCCAGTCAGCTTTACATGTGTGTCTTGTTTAGCAGGGTTATAATTAACCACATCTCGTGGGATCTTTCGCCTGTAGCCAATGTCACTTTGGTACACTGCATTCCACCTTTCACATGCTGAGCTGACAGGGACAGAGCAAATTGGTCTAACTATGCAAAATATGTTGTCATTAATAAAAATAATAATAAAGTGCATAATTGAGCTGGGGTATGGTGGCTTCAGTAAGTATTCTGACCCCTTTGCTTTTTGCTTACTTAATTCTTTTGTAGACATAGTCAAATCAAATAATTTGAAGGGGTAATTAGAGTCAGTTGTTTCAGTCATTGGTATTCTAAACAGGTGTGAGTCTGGGAGGTCCTGTCTTATTTAAAGAAGAGAAATCTGGGTTTTCTCTATCAAAGTCTGATTTAGCCAACACTTGCTTGCTTGCTTGTCATGGCTCAAAGATTTCTGAAGACCTTAGGAGAGTTGTTGATATTCACTAGGCTTGAAAGGGTTACAGAACAATTCTTAAAGAGCTTGGACTCCACTAACAAAAATGACACTAAGAACAAGGTTACAACCTGATCTAGGAAACTAAAGGAGTACTTAGAGTGGCTAATGTAAATGTTTATGAGTCTACAAGATGTAGTCATGAGGTTGTATCTCTGTCATGTAAAATTGTGGTAGATAGTAAGTGCTGTCTGTGCCTGTTGATTGCACAGTCAAGTGAAATAAGTATAAAATAAATGCTGCAATGACCTAATATAGTACATATTTTCAGTCTGCCATATGTTGCTGTGATGGCAGATTGATTGAACATTACAAAATCCAGTTTCAGCTTCTGCTTGCAGCTTTTTCACCTGCTTGTACTTTACTAATGGAAAAATGCATGTTTTTCTAAACTCTCAAACTCAGATGGTGCTGCCATGTGCCATGCTCACATTCGAAGCAGACAAAAAACTCATCTCATTGAAGACCTTTTGTCAAAGTTCTACCCTCTGACTGAGGACAGTTGCAGTGACTCTCCTGTAAGACTCACGGAGCTCCACCAGTAGCCCCTCATTACTTTCCTCGTCCTCTCACAGCACTAGCTGTGCTGTCAGTAAGGTAAGGATTTGGATCTGTATAGTTTTGAATTACGTGGAGGTAATCAAGCCGTTTCAAGTTGTTGTTTATGTGGTGTTTTCCTCATAAAGGTTTATTCACAAATGTCTACCTCACGATTAAAAGACCCATCTCCAACACTGCAACCCTGAACAGGATACAAAATGACCTCAAGCATTGACCAGTAAGTCATATATTTTGAGTTACTTGCATTTGGCTTGTTTTGATTATTATTACTCGGCCTAGAAAATGTAAACACTTTCTGTGAGTCTATGTTTTCTATTCATTTCAATGTTTTTTACTTTAAATTAATGACTTAAGTCAGTTATATATTATAGTTGTTATAAATTTTTTTTGTTTGGTTTGATTTGCTTTACCTTAAAATGAAACCTTAGGATTAGGAGAGATTTCTTTTCAACTGTTGGTTTCTTTGCTCTGCAGGGATGACAGCAGTATCTTTGATAGCTTAATGGAAGAAGATGAAAAAGACAAAGCAAAACGGTGAGATCCCTGTAGTTTGTGTTCAGATGAAAGACATTTAACAATGTTAAAAAAAATCCTTCATGACACTTGATTGTTGTTGAGTAAGATTTTATTAAAAAATACCTCTGCCTTGATCATGATGCTACTTATTATCCCAATCAGATGCAACTTTGTAACTCTCATTGCTTTCAGCAGTCCTCAGACTTAATATTGGAAAGAAAATCAACATTGTTTCTAAATCCACAGTGTGTCTCGTAATAAATCTGAGAAGAAACGCAGAGACCAGTTCAATGTCCTCATTAAGGAGCTGGGTACCATGTTACCGGGCAACACCCGGAAGATGGACAAATCCACTATTTTGCAGAAGAGCATCGACTTTCTCCACAAACATAAGGGTGAGGAACTCTCTTGACTGCAGGAGATTATTTAGTCATAGAGTGTTAGATTTAGTTACATACTGAAGTTACATACTCAGCTGTTTGCTTACATGTCTTACACCTCATTTATCAGAAATCGCTGCTCAGTCAGAGTCCACTGAGATCAGGCAAGACTGGAAGCCTCCTTTTCTTAGTAATGAAGAATTCACTCAGCTGATGTTGGAGGTGGGGCAGTTCCACATTTTTTCAGTTTGTTTACATGCCAGTGTATGACTGAATTAAAAGGGTATATTTTGTTTCTGTCAGGCATTGGATGGATTTTTCCTTGTAATTATGACTGATGGAAATATAATATATGTCTCAGAGAGTGTGACTTCCCTACTAGAACATTTACCTGTGAGTATTATGTGTTTAAGTTCTGAATTAATGTCAACAGAGTGAATAGTATACTTTTCAGATACTGTCTCTTCATAAATTATTCAGGCCCCTTCACTTTTACATGTTTTACTGGTTTGTAAATTTCTTTTAAAAAGTAAAAAATGCTATACACACAGAAGGATTCATTGATATTAAAATGATTTGTGTGTTTCAGTCTGATCTTGTGGATCAGAACCTGTTTGACCTCCTGCCCACGGGTGAACATTCAGATTTGTGCAAGGCTCTGTCCTCTCATATCATGGAGGGCGAGACGCTGACACCAGAATATCTGAAAAGTAAGTGGAATCATTTATTTGTATCTTCAAGATTCAAATAACTTTATTAATCCCAGAGGAAAATTATTTTGCTATGTCACAGCCTCTCACAGTTCAAAAGGAAAGAACCATAACCAAGAGATCAACAGACCAAAATACTAAATAGTCATATACAAGATACACGATGAATAAAAATAGGTAATTATCAGGGTGTAGTGTAGGGAATTGATATCATAAATATGACCCTGATAATCAATAAATAATAATTTATCCGATAATATAAATATGATTATGATAGTTGTCCTGAGTTGTACAGTGTTGTGGCCACAGGCAGAAAGGATCTCCTGTGGTACTCTGTGGTGCACTTAACATGTCCATTTGTCTTAATTGGAATTTTTATGTTACCTAACTGTAATATTTAGTCATCAAGTGGCAGTCTTATTATGTTTTAATGTTACTATTTTTTTTTTAGCAAAAAATCAGCTAGACTTCTGTTGCCACATGCTCCGAGGGACTATTGACCCCAAAGAGCCCCCTGTGTACGAATATGTCAAGTTCATCGGAAACTTCAAGTCCCTAAATAATGGTGAGTTGCACTAACAAAGTTTCACAGCCTTGAGGGAATTTTTCTTGAGTGAGTTATTACTTTTCTTTTTTCCTTTTTCATCAGTGCCTAACTGTACGCGAAATGGTTTTGAAGGAATGATCCAGCGATCATTTCACTCTGCCTTTGAAGACAGAGTGTGCCTCATAGCTACTGTGAGGCTAGCTAAACCACAGTTTATCAAGGTGAGAATCATTAGCTGTTTTTTCACTTCCACTTCTCCTTTTATCTGCTTGACACACTTTCAGTTTCACGCTTCAGGGTTTGAGAAAGATAGTTTTAATTAGGACAGGACACTAACTGTTGCCCAGTCAGCCCAGGCAAACAACATTTGGACTCCTGTCAACCATTATGTGCAGTCCCCTGTTGCCACTAAAAATAAAAAGGACTAAATAATTTTGTCTCTTACCCACGGTTTCAGCTGAGATTAAGAGCTAATGTTAATTTTACTTACTCTGTTAATAGAATAGTTATATTAATCTATTATAATTAGTGTATGTATAATGTAATAAAACACACGACTGTGGTACTTTAACTGAAACAATGAATAAAAGAGAAGTTTAGTTTTTATTAAAACTTAAGAAAAAAAGGTTTGGTAGTTCATAAAATTTGTGGTAGAACGTAGTCTGAACTACAGGTTCAGATCAAAGTGGCTGAGTTCATTTAGTGCATACATATTTTTAATAAATGTAAAATAATGTCTAAATACACTTCCGAAACCCCACAGGAGATGTGCACTGTAGAAGAGCCTAATGAGGAATTCACCTCCAGGCATAGTTTAGAGTGGAAATTTCTCTTCTTGGATCACAGGTACATTTTTTACATTTTTACATTAGTTATTTGTCAATGGCTTTTCAAGATAATTCATTTCAGTGTGTGGTTTATATATATACATCAATTATCCTACAATGGGGTGTCACAGCTTCAAATATTGTTTAGCTTGATTAGATAACTAGTTTGTTATGGCAAATGAAGTAATTGATGGTTCATCTGCAAACCAGAATACAGAAAAGTCAGCATGGTGTCATAGTTGGGGTCAGCAGTCTCCCAAATCATATGATGTTTCCACAGTTTGTTTTTCAGTTTTTCAGTCAGTTGAACTCTTATGAGTGAATTGCTTTGAGCCCTCTGAGAAGTGAACTCCCACACTTTGTACTTCTGAAGCCTTATGATAATTAGTCCATAAATAATGTGTGAATATGACTCATTTAATACTTCGACAGGGGAAAAAGATTTGATTTTCCACGTCTCAGTGACATTTACATTTACTTCGTCCAGAGCTCCACCAATTATAGGTTACCTGCCGTTTGAGGTTCTGGGTACATCGGGATATGACTATTACCATGTAGATGACCTGGAAACACTGGCAAAATGCCATGAACACTGTGAGTACAGCTCTGTCACCTCACATGATTGAAGTGAGTTGATCTGCGATTACCAGCTTCCTCTCGAGCTTTCACACACAGTAAACAGAGTGCTTCCTCTTATTGTGTGTCTGTAGTAATGCAGTATGGCAAGGGAAAGTCCTGCTATTACAGATTCCTTACCAAAGGGCAGCAGTGGATTTGGCTTCAGACCCACTACTACATCACCTACCATCAGTGGAACTCCAGACCAGAGTTTATTGTCTGTACACATACTGTTGTAAGGTAAATGGTAAATTTACTCTCTTGGTATTTACATTACAAAACCAGGACAGAAATCTTTAATCTGGTTGCATGCATATATATGCATTTTATCCACTCTACAGTTATGCAGAAGTAAGAGCAGAACAACGAAGAGAGCTTGGAATTGAGGAATCACCAGTGGAGGTCACAGCAGACCTGAAGGTGAGACACAAGTTGTTCAAAAGAAGTTTAATTTATTTTTCACATTGTGTGTAAGCACACACAGAACCACTTAACGAGCTATTCCCACACTGATACTGACTACAGTCAATTTTTACCTCACGCAGTCTCAAGATTCAGGGTCTGAATCCCGGATAAACACTCCGAGCCTGAATGGAACATTAGACTGCCTCAACCACAGCAGGACGCCCTCAGCTTCGTCTCGTAGCTCACGCAAATCCACACACACCGCTGTGTCTGACCCAGCCTGTAAGCACCTTCAACAAATACCTGCTATTAAAGAGTGTGACACTCCAAGATATTTTTTCCACCACACACACTATTTTATATTTATTTTTTACAACCCAAGCATCATGGTCATATTTTGTCTCAGCATCACATATGAAGCTTCAGGGGGACAGGAGTACACCAGGTCGCCAGTCTGTCTCTGCTGTGGACATGACACCACAACGAAGATCATCTATCAGCAGTCAGGTCAGTTTAGGACTGAGAAAGACAATTTTAAAGAATTATTATGTAAGAATGATTGTGTCCTGGCTTATGAGGGTTTTAATAGTGGATAAAGAAATTGGAAGTACTCTGGTGTCTTTCCCTTCTCTCCCCTTTATCTTGATTTTTGTTTGGTTATTGTATTGTTTCCATCAGCAGTCGATGAGCTCCCAGAATACAGGACAGAATATAGCTGCATCCTTGGTTTCACAACAGCAGCCTCAGCAGTCTCAACAGCCACAACAAGTTCAGACCAGCAGCCAAGTAAGATATTTATATAATTTTTGTTACAGCCTATTTCATGTATGGAAGTCAGACACTGCCAGCCTTTCATGCTACTCAGATCTTGCTGATTGGAGCCTAATTATTGGATGTATTCTTAAACATAATTTTGTATGCCATTTGAAAGTAACAAAAACCTTCTGTTATTGACCTATTTTAGTAGCAATAAGCATTGAACAGATGTAAACAATTAATTTGATTTGTACAGTTTATTTTGTTTCTCATTCTTTGTTGAGCTCAAACCAAATTTGATTACTGAACAGAACCAATCAACTTTCCTAATAAAGTGAAGTTTCCCTTTGAGCAACAAAAACAGCTCAGAACACAGGGAAGCAGGGACTGTGTAAGACCTCTGAGGGTGTCTTCTGGTATCTGGCACAAACACATCCTTTAAGTCCCGTAAGCTGAAAAGTGAGGCCTCCGCTCATTTTTTTCCAGCACATCCACATGTTTGATTGCTTTTAGGATCTGGGAACTGTTGTTGTGTTCCTCAAAACATTCCTGAACCATTTTTGCACCATGGCAGGGAGCATTAACCTTCTGAAAGATGCCACTGGCACCAGGACAGGGGTCAGCATGGGCACACTGACTGGCTGCTCACTTGTTGCTTAATATGTCCCACCCTTTGACAGGTGCCATTGTAATGAGATAATGAATGTTTTTCACTTCACTTTTATAGGGGTTCCAGTGTTGCGGCTGATGGATGTGTGGGTCAAAGAGAACATTGGAATTATTTTAAAGAAGAAGTTCTCAGTCTATATCTAAAATCAGTCTCCAGGCTGAATAGCTAGTTGCATGCTGTACCCAGTTTACTCATTCACGTGTGGATTGCCTCTGTAACTGACATTTCTCTTCCTGCTGTGTTTCCATGTCATTGGTTTTTAGCAGTCAATGGTGCAGTTTTCTAACCAGCTTGAAGCCATGCAGCACCTGAAAGAGCAGCTGGAGCAGAGGACCAGGATGATTGAGACCAACATCCAGCGGCAGCAAGACGAGCTGCGTCAGATCCAAGAGGAGTTACAGAAGGTGCAAGGACAAAGCCTGCAGGTGAGCTGTTTGGGAGTGCGTGGCCACATCAATATATTGTTTAATAAGATTTTTATTGTTTTTTATTCCATTTACTGTTGGATGGATCTTTTGTTATAGGAATCTGAATTAGTCATGTATGCTTTAGATGTTCTTGCAGAAAGGAACTGGGGGACTAAATGTCAACTCTGTTCAGATGGCCCAGGGGAATGCTGTGCAACAGGGAGGGGCACTCAGCATGCAGGGCCAGGTGGTGTCTACGGGACCTCTACAGAACAGCATACCCCAACAACATGCTGTCCAGCCCCAATCTCAACAACAAACACTCCTGCGAGAACAGAGCACAGCACTCTCACAGGTCAGACAAACTGAATCTGAATTTCCCCTCGCTGTTAGAAATATTTAACACAGCCACTTGCTGACTGTCTTACTGACCTGCTTTCTGTTCAGATCTTGTCACTGACTCTGGTTCTGTGTATTTCAGTCTCAGCGGTTGTCTCTCACTGTGCAGCCTCAACAAAATTCACTGCCTGCATCTCTCTACAACACAATGATGATCCCACAGCAAAGTCCTGCTAATGTGGTTCAGATTGCCACTAGCCTGGCTCAGAATACTGGACCCAGCGCTCCTGCTGTGGCTACATTTGCACAGGACCGTGCAGCTCAGATTAGGTTTGCATCTTTGTTATCATATTTTATGTCCTTGCACAAGATGAATTTGTTATCTAGTAGTGTAAGGTTTCTAGTGATTTCACCACTGGCTCACCAGCTATTTTCCATGTAGTACTAGTATTTATAAATGCAGTTCTGTATGTGCAAGAATGAAAATTAAAATAAATATTTCCATGAGATTCAGTTACCTCTCCCTAACCTTTGCCTACTTCCTGTGTCTTACAGGTTTCCTGCCACTCCTCAGCTTCTCACCAAGTTAGTGGCAGGACCGATGGCATGTCAGGCAGTCATGGTTCCCACAACCATGTTTATGGGCCAAGTGGTGACAGCCTTTGCTCCTCAGCAGGGCCAGACC
Organism: Ctenopoma kingsleyae; assembly: GCA_032353495.1. Lineage (NCBI taxonomy): Eukaryota > Metazoa > Chordata > Actinopteri > Anabantiformes > Anabantidae > Ctenopoma > Ctenopoma kingsleyae. The sequence goes on along the minus strand of JAUBNQ010000020.1, from coordinate 6,322,936 downwards.
CAGACTATCAGCATTTCCCAGCAGCAACCAACACAGCAACAGCAACAGCAGCACGAACAGCAGCAAGTACAACCGCAAACACAGGTCACAGCAATGCAGCCAGGGCAGACTCCACTGGGCCAGCAGCAAGCACAGTTCCTACAGGTAAAGCTCCAAATGAGGTTGGTGTTGAACTGTAGCAACCTCAGTGCATCATGTATGTGTAAACTCATACCCAAGCTCATATGCTAAGTAGGTTACCCAACCTATGTACATGTAGCTTGCTGTCTAGATGACCATTAACAATTAGCTTGTATTTTTTTTCTGAGAGTGGGATTTTAAAAAGTGATATAATTGTAAAATTTGTACAAAGTGAATGAAAAGTGTCAAAATTTAGTTAAGTTAAATCTGGACTTACTCTTAATTTGCACTAGGCAGGTACATTTCTGTGCTACAATCCAGTTAATCTAAAATTTTCACTTAAGGCTCCTCGACTTCTTCATGGAAACCAGTCCACCCAGTTGATTCTGCAGGCATTCCCTTTGCAGCAGCAGGGTACCTTCACTGCCACAACACAGCAGCAGCAACAGCACTTACATCATCAGCAGCAGAAGCAATTACAGCAGCAGAAACAACAACTTCAACAACAGCAGCAACAACTGTCGACTCACAGAGCAGATAGCTTGTCTGACCGCTCTGCTACGCAGCCACAGTAGAGGGCTGAAGTAAGCCAGAAGTGGAGTGAGCCAAACCCATGCGTGGGTGTCTTTGTGACGGGAGCCTAAAGAGGAGTTGCACTGTAAGTGCAGCACTGAGACCATGCCTCAGAGGCTGAGAAGTGATTGGATGGGCAGGCTGTGGCTGCCTTCCCCTCACAAGGATCTCTTGTTGTTTGCACTTAACTTCTGAGCACAGCACTGAGTGCCACAGAGAACCCAGGACTGGGCTCAGTGTGACTGTGGCAGTCAGCTTTGTCGAAGCCTTCGCTCCAAAAAAACAGGGAACCACAGTCCCTGTAATGGACTTCCCCTCACAACCTTCCTGTGGCCCTCTCGTTGTGTGTTTTTTCTGTGTATGCGTGTGTGTTCTAGTCACTCTCACAGGATTATAATGTAATGCAGAGCTCTTCGGTCAATGCAGTAAAGTTTCTTTCTGAGCTTCACGGACACCCTGCAGAACAGCCATAGGCTTGTTTGTTTTGGATGGTTTTTCCTTTTTTATTTTTTATTTTTTGTGTAAAAATCATGATGGGTCAGAAAATATTTTTAAGAATGTGGTATAGATTGAACTTTTATTGTACAGAACACCATATGTAATATATAATGTAAATATATAGAAAAAGATAAACTAATATTTTATATGATGCATGAAATTAAATTGCATAGTCTGTTATTTGCAGCTTTGAATATGCTTTTTTTTCTAATACTCAAAGAAAAAAATCTTAAAATGCTCAGTGGCTGATATTTTCACAAACTTCATTTCTCCTAGGGGATGTGTTTGTGTCTTCATAGCAGACAATGCTGAAGCTGCTTGTTGTGTCACAGTTTGTTTAATCCCTGACCCATAGTTTCACAGAGTTTCAGAAAAATATCAAAATGACATATGTTTGATGTGTTTAAAATCTGCACACTAAAGACTCTAAAATTATCTTGAGTCAGATTATGTTAATCAGTCAAAATAAATGTGGTCCAGGTTAAGATAAATGTATGGAAGATTTGCCAACATAATTATATCATATCCTCATATCCTCATTTTTAGCACATAGCATCCCTTCATTTGTCAACCATCCATCCATTCATTCATTATCCTAATTGCTTTTCCCGTTAAGGGATGATGGAACCAATCCCAACTATCACTGGGCACTGACTGTACACTCTGGACAGGTCACCAGTCTGTCACAGGGCTGATATATAGAGACAGATAACCATTTACACTATGGTCAATTTAGAGTTTTCAGTTAACGCTAAACTAACTAAGTCAAAGTATCTCATGCAGAACATTGTGGATTTGAACTCTGGTCCTTCTAGCTGCTAACCACTACACCACTGTGTCAACTATCCTTACATACAGCTCTGGAAAAAATTAAGAGATCACTGCAAAATGATCATTTTCTCTGATTTTGCTATTTAAAGGTATATGTTTGAGTAAAATAAACTTTTTTTGTTTTATTCTATTAACTACTGACAATATAACTCCCAAATTCCAAATACAAATATTGTCATTTAGAGTGTTTATTTGCAGAAAATGAAAAATGGTCAAAATGCCAGAGTTTTTAGACCTCAAATAATGCAAAAGAACAATCCATATATCCATTTTTACACACTACTACTACACTTACTAATGTTTTAACTTAGGAAGTGTTAAGAAATCAGTATTTGGTGGAACAACCCTGATTTGCAACCACAGCTTTCATGCAGTGGTCCAGAGCTGTATATTGAAAGTTTACAAGTTGAAAATTAGTCAGCTTAACCTATTGCTAATATTTCTCTTACTGAGCTTTATGATATTTGTGCTAGCATGAGACTGATCACGTTTTTGTTATTAGCACGCCGATGATGATGAGGGTCTTTAGTTTCTCTCTCTGGTCATCACTGACTGTCCGCGGACAGTTTCCTATATACACATTCAGCAGGTTTAAGATGCACCCAAACAAAGTTAAGTATTTTCTCAATTTGGGTGACTCCAGCAACTAAGTGAAAAATCTGTCTAATTATCTGCTCCATTGTGCATGTTCGCCAGCTAGTTGCTAGCATGGTCTGCCAAGTGAGGCTGGGGAGGATTTTAGAGGTTTTTTGTTTTTTTTTCAGTGCCTACCTGCTGTAGCCAGAAATGCCACAATAAGAGTGGTGATAGTGATTGTACTATGAGTTGAAACTAGCTAAGAGAAAAAGCAAAAATAATTTGTTTCCTTTTACCAGCAATCCGTTTTTGAAATCAATTAAAAACTGTTTTTATCATACTCTCCTATTTATCTCTCACTGGCCTATTTTAGCATCAGCTACCTATCTAGCTTAATCACCAGTGCTTCAACATAACCATCAAAGGAAAAATGGGAAATATTTAGGTTGGAAAACTAAAATATTAAGCTTGAAGATGCTCTGCAGAGCTGGGGGGAACTACAAGGTTAGGTGAAAATTCTTTGTGGGTTCATTGTGATCACTCTCAATTGACCAAACTCCCCAGCAGATCCCCTACGCATTCTAGTTTAGCAGACTTGCCTGGCAGCCTCCACACCATCTGATCTAATTCAGCGCCAGATGGTATCAAGCTGACAGCTCAGCCCATTCTGCATGCATGTGAAGTGACAGGCTGAACTCAACACATGGCTCCAGGTCTGGTGAAATACATACAAAATCAGTCTCTGAACCTTTTTAGATGTTGCTGGTGATACCATGTGCACTCTTAAAGTATAGCTGTCGTAATGGGCAATCCAGGTCTAACACAAAAGTCCAATATTAAGAGTTTCCTATAAAGAGATCCCAACTTATATCACAGGCAGAGTGGGTTGTATTCAGATCAGTCCTGTATTCACTCAACAATGAGTGAGGAAAAACGTCTTTTCATCCTCTGTGCAAAATGTGAGTGATGCACCATGGAAGTTGTGTTTGGCTTAAGCATAGCTTTGGGTAGCAGTGATGTGCTAACCGTAACCCTCATTTGTGGTTTACTGCTTCAGGATGTTAGACCTGTGAGTTGGCAGCTTTTCAAATAGGATGAAGTGGATCAGTTTGTGTAGAAATAATATGACAGGAGAGAAGTGAACTATCATATGTAACAGCTACTGTGACGTCGTGAAGCAGAGCTTAGTTTGTGTTTAAAAATTGAGAAATTTAGTTTCTTTTTCTTTTGCATCATGAAACTTCAGTTTAACTACAAATCTGTTATGGTCTGAAATGTTCAGTAAGTGAAATAGTCCTATTATCAGGAGATGACTCCCACTGTGAATTCTATGAATTCTCATTTCATGTTGAAATTGGTCTTTTAATATCTTAACTATGATAAAGGCCCATGTCTAGTGCCAGTTCATCATGTTTGAGTATGACTACTGCATTCACCTACTAGTCTTTTTTTTCAAATTGAAGTTAAGCAGTCTAAGGGACTGTACACATATCAATACACAAGCACTTAACACTTCCCATGTTGCACAAACCTGTAGAGTGGATCTGGTTTCAAGTGTGACGACTGTGGCAGACTTTGCACAATGTATGATAGGACAAAATGAAGAAGAGAAATTAATTATTTTTCTACTGCCAGAAGAAAACTCAAGGAGCTGTTATTCACACAGAACGTCAAACACAGCAACAGCACTGCTTTTGAATGTGCAGATGTTATAAAGCAATGTTTTAACTACAAGCTAAGGATCTAAACTAACTGTGACATAACCACAGAAACTGTGTGTTTTGTTATCCAAAGAGAGGGGGACTCCAGGCGATGAGACCTAAATGAAAGGACACAGTGCATTTTGTTAAATGTGTAGTTTATGCACACACTAGAAACCCTGACTGTCTGTTACTGTTCTCTCTCTCTGCTTTCAGTTCTTATTGTGTGTGGTGTTTATGTTTGGCTCAATAAATCATTTCCACAGCACACTCTACAAAGAGCATAAAACAACAGATGCTATTAAAAGATTCATTCACATTAAATACCACACAATCTTGTCATATTCCGATCAGAGATGTCAGAGCAGGTGTTTTGCTCTTTACTGGCAATGATGGTAAACACCAACTGACATACCTGGTTCAGGTGTGGCCAGAAGAGCAGAGAGTATGATGGTTGTTGTGTGAAATTTTGATATCACTTTCTATTTAGGGTTCCTAAGTTCTAACTATTGGCTTTATCAATGTAAAAATGAATCTACTTAATCCTCTAAAATCTCCGTATAGCTTTTTAGATACTGTTACCACTCATTTCTCATAAAAGGTGCAGCAGACAATTTGGACAGAAATACACCGATTAACAGCTTAAACCTGATGGATTAAACACTTGTATTAATCCCTTTTTAGAACAAATAGTTATTGAAATACCTTCTTGGGGGTCTAATAAATGCAGACATGACTTGTGTGAAACAGAAAAACCAATGTATGAGCGATTACAACCTAGAACCTACACAATACACCTTGTAATAATAATAATGCTTATTTTCAGTATGATTATGATTTCATGTTATTAGTAAATTGTTTCATGCTTGAGATGAATGATTTATCTCATCTTATTTTTTTGTTAGTTGTTTCATGAAGAATGAAGCCATTTGGGCGGCATGATAGGTCAGTGGGTAGAGCAGTCGTCTTCCAACCTAAGGGTCAGCGGTTTGATTCTCAGTTCCCCTGAAGTTACATATCGAGGTGTCTTTGGACAAGACACTGAAACCCTATAGTAGTGCTGGCACAGGTCGAGCAGCTGTCCAAACAACAATTTTCCCAAGGGGATCAATAAAGTATCAATTATTATTACTTACTCACTTTATAGCTTCTTAGTAATGGACATGTTATTACAAAGTGATATCAAAGTTTTGATAACACAAGTCTGTGTGTTAGTACTTAATACATATTAACTATGAGCAGATGTGTGTTTATTAATGCCAACAACTGCGACCCCTCCTGTGTTCATGGTTATTAAAAGATATACATATGTGTAATAACGTCTTCACAAGAAAAGGTATAATTGCTGAAGACTGCACATTAATAAACAGTTGTCAAAAGTCCTCATAACGACCACGTCTACCTGCATTGTGTTATAAATCTTTTCTAAATTCCAGTGCTTAAAATACTAAATAGCTTCATATTTCACAACCTCTACTGCCACCTGCTGTTCAGTTTGAGGTTAAACACAAAGTTTTTCACAGCTCTGACTCTCTACTATCTTCAGGTTTGTTAAAGTTGTGCTGTCACGTTGATTTCTTGAGCCAAACCATTCATAAATTGAAACATAATCTTTTCAGGCAAATGTATGAATCATTTGCTTCCCTTCAATCTGAAAAATAAATCTGTATGACACATCTGTGGTGCTGTGTTGAGTCACGCTGCTGCTTTATTTCACGTCCTTGCTTTTCGAGAGGTGTGTCATCACTGAAACACGGAACAAATAACTGGTTTAGAAATCAGACAACACATGAAACCTTTTTATTGAACATTTCAGATTTATAGGCATTTCATTCAACCGGTATCACAAACTGAAGTATTTCACAACTGGCCACAGCCTGTAAAAGATTGACAGTGCAGCTTTAAACTGTTCACTTAAAAAAATATGTCCATCCTTGTTTATAGTGTTTCCCACCCTTTGTGTGTTGAGTACAGATGCTAAAAAGGAAGAAAATGAAGGTAAATAAATAGAAACTAGTTTAAATAAACTGTAGTATTGAATTGCTGTCTTGAGGCATCACAGTAGCTACAACAAAGCTGCTTGTGGTGTGAGGAGTGACTTAACACTGTCAGCTTGGTGTGCACTGGATAAATCACGTCAATCTGTCGCTCACTCCGTACCTGATGCAGCCGTATTCACATTCACTTGGTTATGCGGGGCGGCAGAGTTCATATTGAGAATGGCTTTAATCACATAGGAGTTAAGCTGTAAAGCTGCTGTGCTTACTGGCCTTTCTTTAACCTGATCCATGTTTTGTTTGCCATTGCCGCCTGAAACTGGTAGGAGGGAATATGAAGGACCCCGAGCAAAGTCAAGTTCAATATGGTATTAGCATTTTAAAGAGGTGCACATAAGCTTTAGATAAGCTGTGGTGTAGCTCTCTGGATACTGTACCTACACAGGTATTCAACACTAGTATGATGACACCTGGATGCACAGGTTTTCTACTGGATCAGGTCTCTGTTAAAAGTAAAACTGTTTCTACAAACCAGCAGTAAAACAGGGAGAATAACTATGGGAAACATAAATGATGTCTTGGCCTCAAATAAAATCTCAACTTAATCTGATCTTAAAAAGACGTTCTACTAAAATCTTTCAGTGATTTTTCTCGCAGTGGGGAAAGTAACATCTTAAGCAAAGTAGGCGCACTCCCTGTGAGGTTTAATACACTGTAGTGAGAGGGTCACCTAGAGGAAGTGGGCAACCACGCAAGAGCAACCTCAACTGCTGGACAGAGAGAAGCTAGCAGCTCAGTCTACAGCCAGTCCTCTCTCACCTGACGGCATCTAAACTGCACCTAGACTGCTGTTAAATTACAAAGATCAGCCATTCCCCATTTTAAAACAAACAAAGACTACGAAAATGGACTCACTAACTGAGAGGCGTCAGTGTGAGAAGTGCTAATGAAAGATGAGTCAAAAGGCAGCAACATCCGTTTCTCTCACACACCTTGTGATGAGATTTCAGCTCTTCCAGACTGACACCCCGCCCACACACTCAGTGTTTTCCTCTGACTTTCTCTGTACTATCTCTGTACTTATAAAGTGAAAATACTGTTTATTTTGTTAGTGTTCACGTGTAACTACACCTCCCATGAGCCTTTGCTGTGTAGTTCAAGTTAAGACTCTTGGGAAATGTTACTTCATGTTTGCCTCAACCTCTAGAAGAAGACAGACCTGTAAGAGTAGGGAGGTTTTCTGAGAAAGAGCAGCAGAACTTTGTCTCTCTGTTTAGCCAGTGACACATACCGAGTCAAAACTACAGTCCTTCTACAGCAAGGTAACCAAATTTTACACATATATACAGAGTGAAACCAGATGTCTTTATCCAATTTACAACCCCGTTTCTGGCTTGATGAACAGGGCAGAGAAAGCAAATGCCAGAAAAACAATCCCTCCAATGATTGTTACTGTAGAGACAAAACAAGAAAGCACAATCAATTATCTTTGTCTTACAAGACAAATAAAAACATATACAGCACTCTCCATATTGTTTGACACTTCTTTTCCTCTCTACTGCACAATTTAAGATTTGTAATAAAAAAATAAAAATCAAATCTGGTTAAAGTGCACATTATTGAGCCTTGTTTAAAGGTACTTTAACACAGTCTGATTTTACCATGTCCAGCAGAAATGATAGCAGTCCTGTTTCCTACTTTGTTGCAGTGACTACTTAATGCCTGCTATTCGCAGACACCACCAGCTGCTGGGTATCTTCTCTGGTAATGCATGATAAGTTATCTCTTCGACACACAAAAGGCTCAGCAGGGTCCAGATCAGGGGATTGACTGGGCCACATAAGAATTCTCTAGCTTGTAGCTTTGAGTGCTGACTTGAAAAAACTGGATAATTAATTTATTTTCCTACTACAAGCAACAGTTACATTATCAACTCATACCACTTTCTTTGTGTATCTCATAATGGGTTCTTTCATTTTTCACAATCACGAGCTTGGCTCTCATATTAAAAGTAGCTAGTTTCCAAAGGTGACTGAAACATTAGAGGAAAGACTACACCAGGTGCTGAGAGATCTCGAATACAGGACTTTAAGCATCAAGCAGGCAATTAAACACATCTGAAAAATTACAAGCAACAGTGAAACCATGTGTCTGGAAAACATTGTAGTGTCCTGAAATGGGGGAACTGAGTATAAACACTGCTGTAATTCCTACATGGTAAAACCAAAATAACATAACAGAGTGTGCAGTTTAAACTCACATAATGTTTTAAGTTAAAAATCTCAAATGTGGAATACAAAGGGAAATTATAAACGATGTGTCTTTGTCTGAAACACACTTTTATACTTTATCGAACATCATCATCTGTCTCAATTGTTAATATTTTTAAACCTACTTTACTCTGGAATCAAAACTTACATTTACTACATTTTCCAGACTGATTTATTTACTAGTAAATCTAATGAAACAAAAGCCAAATCATATGTACTGTATATCTGTGGGGTCCTCCAGGAGGAGCTGAAATGTTTGCTACCACAACCCTGACTATGCATAGTGATAACGCCAACGTGAAAACGAATAGATGGATGGATTAAAGCTGGGAGCAGCAGCGCAACATGTCCTGAGAAAAATGACTGTGGTAACCATCTGTCAGATCAAATCTGTTTCCACAAATGCTTTGAGACCCATTGTAAGTAACTTGTATTTAAAACAGTTGGAACAAATGTATTTAAAAAGAAAAAAAAAAAAAAACATTTTACCTGTCCTCACTGATATTTTCTGGGCAATCATTCTCCCTCCTATCACAGCTAGTCCTGTACACAAACAGTGTCCCAGTGTACCACCCACTGCAACTCCAAATGGATCCTGGGAATAAAAAATAAAAATTATATTTTATGTTGATACTACAGACAATTATACATTTCCCTGCCTCAGACTTAAATTAGTAGTGTATTCACAAAGCTGCAATGGGCATTTGCAGTTTGCAGTGTGGCTCAAAAGATCCATTTTGCTCAGGGGCGACACAAGTGGAAAATTCAGACTCTAACCAACACAGTGGTTCCCAAACCGAGATCAGGTAAGCAGCAGTGTGTAGAGCAGGTATAGTTGGAAAACAAGCAGGGAACAAGGGCACAGGAGACTGAGGGCCGAGTCTGCTGCTGTAAGATATTCTACAAAAGGTATTAAAACCACACAGCATCATGCCATACAAGAAATTAACCAACCTCCCGGGCAGCTAGAATAATAGTAGTCAGCTGTGAGCGGTCCCCCCACTCTGCCAGGAAGGTGAGGGTGAAGGCTTGGATGAAGATGGGTGAGATGAAGCTGTGCCACTTTCCCTGAGGCAAGGCAGTCCCTGATCCAGCCTCCACATCTGGAGTCCCATTAGCCAGCTTAGACCGCTGGAGCTGCACAGAGAACAAAAGTCATGATGATTTCCGTGAAACACAGAACGTAATGCTCCATTTACAGTGAAATATGGGAACATTTTCATACCTGGATTATGTTTCACTCTCTTACAAACAGCTACCTTGAATTAAATCAATTTTACACTTAAAATCATCAGCCTGACATGTGAAAAGAATCTTTTCTGTATTTTCTCAGCAGTGTGACCGAGCTTTCTTACTTATAAAGTAATGTGATCCATCTGTGAGTCACAGATGAGACTACCAGTCAGGAACAGCACCCACACTGAGAACTGATACGAGGCTGCTTCATATAAAAATTATGTATGTTTACTTATACAAGAGTAAACCTGTCTTTCTAAAGTGAACAGTTGACTTACTTCTTCATCTTTTTTCTTGATCTCTGCCTGCACCTCCTCCAGCTCCTCCTGGCCTTCATCTGGACTCATTTTCAGCCCCTCTCTCAGCATGCGTACACCAAAGATGGCAAACAGAGCCGTAGACACATAGTATGTGTAGATTCTTGGGATGATGGTGGTGGCATAGCCAAACAGCACTGCGAAGCGGGGACAGCGATTAATTCGTAGCCACTCAGAAAACAAAGAACAACTTCACAATATAGTTATGTGCAAGAGCAAAGTGTTTACTTCTACTAACCTGAGAGACAAGTCATGACTCCCAGGGCCAGCATAGCACCTGTCAGCACAGTGAGGCGATTGTAACGCATGGCCATGATGGCTGCAATGAAGAATGTCTTGTCTCCCAACTCAGACACGATGATGACAGAGATAGAGGCCACAAAGGCATGAATGAACCCCAGGTTTCCTTTGGTGGAGACATCTTCAGGTGCTACCGGGCCTACTGTATGGGAAGTTAGAGCTTTCTGCAAAGCAAAGAAACACATCAATAGTTACATTCAGCTTATAATAACAGCGTGCGTATCCGTCACGGTTAGCCGGGTAACGTCACGGTTAGCCCCACGCTTCAACAAGATTACTGAAAATGTAAACACAACTAGAGATTCTAGGTCAGCGTGACCCTCTTGTGCCAACACTCATGCGTCTTAACTTTCCTTTACATATCTGCCAGCCACATTTTACAAATAAAACACAAACTTTACCCACTTGAACCCAACACCCGGAACAAAACGTGATATGCCTCTGTTAGCATTCTGGCTAGTTCGGAGGTGACGTTAGCTAACTACCAGGAAGCTGCGGCCGCACCGGCGACTTCTAAAACCAGTCCTTACTACCGACGACGACAAAGGTCTTAATATGAAATAAAGAAGTTAAAGACTGTACCTCTTCTGGGGGCTGCTCTTGAGCTGGTTTATGCTCCTCCGGAATAGCAGCAACTCCGACCGTCAACAACAGCACGGCGGTGAGCGGCAACAAGACGCACATCAAACTGCTAGCAGCCCGTCCTCCACCGACCGTGAGAGGCATTATTGCTTCCAGAACACCGAGAAAAGATGATCTGTGCGTTAATATATCTACCGTCAATCACTTATTATCAGCGGCGACATGAGTGGCTAACTTCATAGTAGAAACCTGAAAATTTTCAGACTCCTCGGTGATACACGTCACGATCACACCGACCCAGAGTGCTTTGTGAACGAGAGTGACGGCAACTATGGTGGACCCCGGAGACCTGGA